>VZTH01002660.1:371394-439170 GCA_013397815.1 Aleadryas rufinucha
CGGGCCGGGCCGGGCCGGGCTGGGCTGGTGGCTAGTGTGCCCGCTGCTGGCTGGGTGCTTGGCGGTCGCGTTTGGGCCTCCAGCCCCAGGGGTACCTCGGGCGCGGGAGAGAGGAGCGGAGGTCCCTCGGTCCCCTTTCTGCAGGGCCCGGGTTGTGTCACACGGGGGGCAGTGGCCCCTCCCGCACTGACTGAAAGGGCCTTTCTATACCCCCTGCCGTTCTCCTTCGTCCTTGGGGGACTGAGCTTGTCTGGCTGTAGTCAGGGATTTGTTGGAAGAGATCATCATAGTGGTGCGAGGCGCTTCTCGTTGGTGCCAGGCAATAGGACAAGAGGCAACGGGCAGAACGTGATGCTCAGGAAGTTTCACCTGAACATGACAAAGAACTTCTTTACTGTGCAGTGACTGAGCACTGGAACGGATTGTCCAGAGAGGTTCTGGAGTCTCCTTCACTGGACATACTCAGGAACTGTCTGCACACAATCCTGGACAATGTGCTCTAGGATGATTCTGCTTGAGCAGGGAACTTGGAGCAGATGATGACCCTAACACCAAGGCTGTGGGTTTGATCCCCATTATGGGCCATTCACTTAAGAGTTGGATTCATTGTCCTTGTGGTTCCTTTCCAACTCAGAAGATTCTGTGATTCTGTGACCCACTGTGGTCCCTTCCAACTTCACCCATTCTGTGATTCTGTGATGTCCATGATGAGCCACTATCAAAAGTGGCTCCTTTTGCAGAGCTCTTCTTATTCATGAGTGTTATTCTTGTGTAATAATAATTCAAATAAAAAACATCTTTCACATCAACCCAGGCAAACGTTTTTTCACATTGTAGCTGGCACTTTTGTGGGTCCCACGCTCTAAGACTATTTATGCAGATAACCTGGTTATCTAAAATACTTCAGGATTGTGCTTCAGAAACCAAACTGTTTCTTGGCACTCCAGAATCACTGAAACCTGAAAATCCTTCACCAGCAGATAAACTGTGGTAGATTGTCGCTGTTGAGTGCTAGCCGAGTGCAAGAACCAGACTGGATCGGGTGAGGCGGAATTCTGATTTTATTATTTAATTCTAAAACTTATATAGACTTTTAAAAGTTTCTCCGGATTGGGTCAATTCAAAACCTCCCCCTAGGCCCATAGGCCAGGTAGAACTGTCCATCTTTCCAGAGATAGTTTCAATAACATCCAAACCTTATCTTTATTTATAGAACACAGGGAGAAGAAGAGAAAAATTCCCATGGGAAAGAATCTGTGCTACCACAGTAGATGATTATATTTTCAACAGGCATGCATATTTTGCATATTTCTCTTTAGAATGCTTTTAATGGAAAGAAAATTAGTCCTTTGTTTTGGGGTTTTTATTTCATGAGTAGCAATAGCATTGCACTTGGAAGTGTCTCGTACTTTGTAAGCAAACAGTTGTGCAATAAGTCTTTCCAAAGGGTCCTAATATAGTTATTTTTACAGGTGCTTGGTGGTGTTTTGGAGCAGTTAAAGCTGTTAGCCATTCTTTCTGTGGACTGTTAGACTGAGCAATTCCCACACTCATCTGTCACTTTTTGTTCCTCTCTGTACTGCCACAGCTGTTTTTGTGTGGTACATTGAACTTTACTAGGGATTGATCTGTCTGAAAAAGCCCTCTCTAAATAGAAGGGTGTTTTTCCATCTGCACGAGTTCTCTGGTGAAGTTAAAATGTCTGCCGTGAGCAGTTATGGGGACACAGAGCGGGGACTTTGGAAGGGGGGAAGAAACAGCTGGTGGCATTAGTAGCTCTCCTGTCAAATGGGAAACTCAGCCTTAGTTCTAGAGGTCGTGCATGTCACCCCTCCCCTCCCTTTTTTTTTTTTTCTCATTGCCCTGAAACTGTGATTTCCTAACTAATGAATGCACACTTCCAGATGTGTCTAATTACCTTTCTGCTCAGTTCTGTCCTTGCTTTATTTGAGCTGGAAGAATATATATTATATATGTAAGAACTTATATTAGGGGAAACATTATGTTTGGATTGAAACAATGACATTTTACCTAAAGGATTTCTATATGGTAGAAGTATAGAATTATGGCTTTTTTGTCTAGGTAGGAAATGTGTTCCAAGGTGTAATTAAGGTGCTGGTTCCAGCAACTGTGCACTGCTGTGCCACTCACTTCCCTGTTTATTCACTGCCTTCTGTAACCTGAGCAGCTGCAGTCATTGCTGGTGTGCTTGCACACTGTGGTATAACAGCAGTCAGTTGGGGCTTGAGAGAAGGCATGTGGAAATGGCTGTTCATTTTCATTGCTTCTTTTTTCTCCTTAGGTAATTCTAGAAACTATGGATATACTCTTCAGAATAAGAGGAGGCTTGGATCTTGCATTTCAGCTTGCAACTACTGATGGTGTGTGTATAAGACTAATAGAATTCTTAATACTTATATAAACTTCTATTAAGAAACTATTTATTGTATTTATTTATTTAGCATTTCACCGGGCGTTAAGTGCTTCTTCACAAACCTGTAATGATAAAGTACAAAAATGTTATTCTTTATCGCCAGAAATTCTGAGGTTTTTTTCCATCTTATGTTTTCTGTTTTAATTTGAAATAAACTTTACACTGACATTTTAAACTAATTTCCTTTGCATATACTTCTTACTTATGGATATGTTATTGGGACCACTTTTCAGCTTGAAGCCAAAGGTGACCCTGAAATTCTAAGCAAACTTAAAACTTTAAGGCAATGAATTTGGTTGTAACAGGACTGTATTAATAATAGAATTTTGAGACTGTGGTCCAATCTTTCTACAGAAATAGAGGAGGGAAACAAGCTAACTAGTCACTCTACTGAATTTAGACAGGATTGGCTACTGCAATTCCATGTGATAGCAAGGGACTAGTCCATATGGCATTAAGGGGCTCCTCTCATCCCACAGTGTTACAGTAAAGTGATGTTCTCTTCAGAAAGCCTGCTCAGGGCTGTCAGTGGCCATTGAGCTGTCATAGGGCAGAAGAGGGAAGGGGGCTGTTTTTAGCTCCACTCTCATTCATTCTGCATTCTAAAAGGACATGTCTCTAGTGGAAACTCTGAATTCCATCTAGTGAACCTTGATAAGGAACTTGGGCTTATTTGAGTTCATGATGCGGAGCAGAAGTGTTGAATAGATTGATCAAAGCAGCATTTTGTGAGCTGCATCCTCAGAGAAAGGTTGTTTATTTGACATTGTCTACATTGTAGTGAATTGTAACCACAATGAAGCAGACTGGTGTTTGAATTGTCCAAGTGCATGGTATTCACACCTCTTAGTGTGTAAATATGGCACACTGTTCCTTTTGAAGGGCAATGAGGTTCTTCTTTTGGAGCAATTTTCCTTTGACTTTTCTAATAATGTAGTTTTTACAAACTTCTAGTACAAAAGTTATCTAATAGTGACCATATTTAAGTTAATGCATCAGGGAGATACAGCATAGTCTTTGATAGCTTGTTAGGCTTTTTTAACTTATTGTATGCAAACTAATGGTTTTGAATCTTCACAGTGAGGAAAAAATTGTGGCTTATGTGCCAAAGTTACTCTGTCATATCCAGTATTGGTTCAGGTTGTAAGGTGTGGATTTAATACCTTACAAGCACTGAAAGACAACTGTATATACCGGTAATAAAGTTTCAGGCAAACCAGACTGTGGCTTACAGGTTTATGTTGGCCAAAATTTGGTCCTCAGCTGGAATGTAGGTCCTGCTTTTCCAAAGATTTTGTCTGGTTTTGGTTTGTATTTCTGAACAATGATACGAAGTCAGAAACGTGTGACTCAGACTGAATCTTTTCAGGATTTTTTCAAAAGCCTAAATATACATAAAAGTTTGTCTGTACGTAGAAGTTTGTTTGCAGCTGTAGGCTTGGTTAAGAGTTATTAGATGTGGTGACTGCAGAGTAGGTTATTCTGTAAATTTGACGGCACATCTGAGAGAAACAGTACACTTTTGTTCAGGGAGGTGTGAATGTGAATGTTTGAGACAGATCTGCTAAGCGAAATCTTGTCTCAGTTTTTGTTTACCCAGTCATTTCTCTAATCATAACAGCACTTGCATCTTTATTCCAAGTCAAAACAATTTTATTAAATATGTGCCCAGCAGCTATTAAAAAATGAGGGAATTTTCTGGGCTAATTATATCCTTACTGTGTTTCAGAGGCATCAACAAAAAAGGCATTAGGATATGTTTTCAGTGATCTTGAAAACAAACTGTCCTCAGAGGTTCTTGTGTTCAGAATTTGCCACAGTCCAGTCTATGTGTGGCCTAACAATGGTATGACCACAGTTCCAGAGCTGACTGATGAGACTGCATGTAAGGAGATAAGACGATTTATACAGTGAGTATATTTAAAAATTAGGGGGGAGGGTTAACAGATTAATTTTATATTATAGAAATTTCTCTTTCTCTTGATAATTCAGGTTTGATCAAGATGATGAGACCAAACGAAAGCTTGGCAAAAAAAAGGATAAAAAGTTACAGGATACGGTATGTTTCTCAGCCACTAATAAATTATATAAGACAAATTATCATTTAAACATTTTTAAAGTTGCCCTCCCTAGGTTTTTCTGTACACAAATAGGCATTGACATGACTTAAAAGAATGCTTTTAAAGTCATTGAGACTCAACATGAATGCAGAAATCCACCCATGGTAGATCAGCACATAGAAGTTTGTCTTTAACATTACCAGGTTCTTTTTAACCCAAGTATTTAATTACTGAGTTTGATACCAAATATCTGCAATCTTACTTTTCCCTTCTTGGTGCGTGTGTAGTTGGAGATGTACTATTGGTGTCTTTATTCTCTGCAGCAGCAGATAATCAATGTAGACCTCATGTTGGAAATGACATCTTCATTAGCTGCTGTGGCTCCAGTCATTGAAAGGGAAAAGAAGGAACACCACTACATAAATATGACATTACCAGTTGATGTTGTTGTATCTGTTTCTCCAGAAGAACCATGGGGAAAGTAAGTGTTATCCTTAACTTGCAATTTTTCAGCTTCATTTCTGCTTTTCGTTGAAATAATGAAGTAAAACTATATCATTCATCAGTTTAATGAAAAGTATATCATATTTTTATGATGTACATTTAACTGTGTAAATAATAAAAATTCATGTAGACAGCTGTTTAATAATCTTGAGACATTATCCTTTTGCTGTCTATAAAAAAATTCAGTTTATCAGTGTCTGGCAGATTTGATAACTCATAACCATTGCTTAGCAAGGAATTGAGAAAGTCGGGAAAATGTTCTAGAAATTCTTGTATGTGATGTGTATAAAAGTGAGAGTTGGGGTGTATTTGATGAGTTTTTGTAATCTCAGCCCTACATTAGGGGCTGCAGCTGGGTAAGTACAGATGGAAAACATTTGAGTCTGCCTCTGTATTTTTTCCTTACATTTTTTCCATAGAATTTGACTCTGAGCGACACTAAATGGAGTGGATAAAATGCAAAACAAAAAGAATTTAGTCCTATATGTAATTTTTATTTTGGCAAATGCTCATGCTGACTGTGTTTCTGATATGAGAGCAGAGTAGCTGCATTTTGGAGTATTGAATCACTAGGGATTCGTTTCTGTGTGCAGACAAGCTTTGAGTAAGGCACGTTTGGGCTCTGCCTTTCCCTGTGGGAGCTGAAGCGTTGAAGTAGTGCAGTCATCTGCACTACCAAGTCAGACATGCATTTAGGTATTGTATAACTCACAGCTGTGAGAAAAAATGATTCACCATCGCTGCTCTACTTTTTAAATATTCTTCCTTGTACTTTGCAGGGTACAAAATCTTCTAGTGAAAGCAATTCATGGGCAATTAACTGACATGGAAAGATGTATCATGAAGTATGTGAAGGGAACATCAATTGTGGTACCAGAGCAATTTCATTTCATGTTACCAGGAAAAAATCACCTTGTAACAATCTCATATCCTACAGGTATTTCAGATGATCAGCTGGAAAGTTACAGAAAGGTAAAGCCAACAAACCCTAACAGAACCTGATCTTTTATTTGTATTCTTAATTACTGTAACTGAAGCAATGGTAAAGCTTTCCATTTAGTCAATATGGAGTAAATACTAGGAGATATTGCTATTTTTTAAAGTTTATTTTTATTATGACCAAAGCAGTATACTGAATGTGGAAACTCGGATTTATTAGAAGTTATTTTATAGAATGTGCCAGATCTCATATTTGTAAGGGAACAATAGAAATTTTAAAAGTACATAAAATTTGGTTGATAAAGATTTTATCTAAATTATACTTCCAGTACAGTATTCTTTTAATTTCTCCACTTGGTAGAACATCAGTTTACTTTTGATGTGTTACTACATTCAGGTTTTAACACATGTCCTGAAAGGGTTAGTATTAGGGGTTTTGTTTGTTTGGGTTTCTTTCTTGTGGTTTTTTTGGGTTTTTGTCTGTTTGTTTGGAGGGGGCTGCTTTTTATAGCTCACAGCTGACCAGGCTTTGCTAGTTTTTGGCTTGTTTTTGCCTTCTGGGTTGGCACATCTAGAGAAAAGAATATGGATGAGGTGCAAAAATGTTGAGATGCGGCAGTCCTTTCAGATTGAGACTGATACCAGTCCAGGTCACACAATTTCACGTACTGAGAGCAGGGAAAGAATATTCTGCAGCTTAAAGG
Source organism: Aleadryas rufinucha (assembly GCA_013397815.1). Lineage (NCBI taxonomy): Eukaryota > Metazoa > Chordata > Aves > Passeriformes > Aleadryas > Aleadryas rufinucha. Next base: position 378,036 of record VZTH01002660.1, read on the forward strand.
TGTAGAAGCTGTGAGGACTTTTCTTCTTCTGTATGAAGCATTACTCGGTGTATAAAACCCGATCTCGCCTTGTGTTTGCAGAGGCCTCAGGCACTGGTGGCACTGTCAGTGTTTCCTGCTCTCTGCTGTTCACTCTTACCCATTGATGGGGAGTGTCACTGCAGCTCCTTGTAGCTGGGTTCAGTGCTGGGTCATCTGCCTAAAATGTATTACCCATGTTACACACATTATCCTAGATGGTCTTATCGTTCCTTTCACTTTTAAGTTCTGTGAAGTAAGACAATATACTTCTTTAAATGTGGCTGCTGTGTGGCAAACAGCTTAAGAAATTTAAAAATAGACTGAATTTGCTTGAATTATAAGCCCAATATCTTTACTTTGTCTCAGTGCGTGTTATTTGTATGTTCCTAATATCAGTTAAGATTATAATTTGATGTGTGTATCTACATTACGGTGTAGATAAAACTGTAATCCTTTCCTATGATGGTGTATCTTATCATACTTTCATAACAAACCTGCCACTCGTGTTATCTGCAATGGGGCCCCAGCAGCAGGTGTTATGTAACAGGACTGCATAAAATAGTGGGCCCTTTAGATGGGAGGTAAGCCTGCATAAGCTTCCTTGGAGAGGTGAGGTCTAGTAGTAAACATACCTGCTGAATGTTTAATTAAGCATATTTTAATAATTTGCTAAGGTATGCTGTTAAAATTATGTCTTTATTGCTACTTATGTGATCTTTCTTTTAATCCAAAATTTGAATTGTGTTTCCTATTTTTATTTGAACTTGCATGTAGGAATTGCATGGGTTATACAATCTGCCTTGTGACAGACCGTATTTCAAGAGAGCAAATGCTTATCATTTTCCAGATGAACCATATAAAGATGGATATCTCAGAAATCCACATTTACATCTTAGTTCACCTGGCATGGAGTCTGGTATGGTAAGTTTAAATTGAAACATTTTTCAGAAAGTACCTTTTTATTTTAATTGAGAATTTTCTTATTGAGAGAAGTAATTTAGATAGTCAGTGATGTGTAGATGAGAAAGTGAAGTAATTGGTGTGACCTTTTAAGCAAAAGGGCTCCTCTGCACAAAATGGCATTGCTTTAATTTGCTGTATTTGTCCCAAAGAAATTGGATTTTCTTGGGAAAATAATGTACACTTTTTTAGCATACATTCTAAAAAGTTTTTCAGAACCAGGACAAGAAACTAAAACTATGAACAGAGAAGTTTAGGAGACAAAAACAGGCGGAGTAATCATGTGTGAATAATGACTCTTCAAATCTTCCAAACATTTGCAGTCCCCAACTGAAAACTTTACAGTGCAAGTGGCAGGTCATATGACTTCTCTGAAAACTGATGCAAGTGTGATCAGATGCTTGTGTGTTCTCTCCCCTGTGCAGGTTTATTTAGTACGAGGTGTGTACAGTTACCACCACTATATGCAGGATCGCATTGATGACAGTGGCTGGGGCTGTGCCTATCGGTCTTTGCAGACAATCTGTTCTTGGTTCAAGCACCAAGGCTACATGGATAGACCTATACCCACACACAAGGAAATTCAACAGGTACAGAACATTTAAGATTATTTTATGCATATTTGCTAGGAAGGTTTGTGTAGATTAGTTTTTAAATGTCAAATTCATGTATTTTAGAATTTGGATTTGTAGGATTTTTTTGTCCCTTAAATTGAACTGGTGGTTCTGAATTGTTTATCTGTGTTGGGTGACATTATCTGTACAAATAAGATATATTAAAATAGTCTTTTAAATGTTTCCTTGGGTTAATATTCTATTAGAAGCTGTGATATGACATTTTCAGTGTTTTTGTCAAATGAAAAGAGAACAAAGAACCCAATGTGTCATGCTAAAATCAGTTTTAAAACTGGCTGTCATATTAAGTGACAGCTGGATTAGTTCCCAGATGTTACACATGAATTTACTGACACCTTTTGCAACTTTGCCATTGACAGTAGTGCACTTTTCCTGATTTTTGAACTCTCCTTCACTTTTTTTTCTGTTTTGAATTCAAATGCATACTTGAATACGTTCATTTCTGTTAACAGCACTGAAATAAAACTGTAGGCTTGTAGCCAATACCCATACTTGGGTATGCCTGTCAAGGAATACTGCAGTTACCTTCAGTCTTCTAAATATAATTCTTTGTGTTACATTTACTGAACATTTTTAGTAAAGTTTAATTCATTCCATAAAAAGCTTTTATCATACGTAGCAGGGATGTGAACACTAAAGGTAAAACTGCATTTCCTGAACATTTCTCAATCCGCACCTGAATGCTATTGAAGTCTGTGCACTCTTGTAGTATTTTTAGGCATCTAAAAAGGGCAATAGCTTGCAGAAGACCTTGTGGGCTTTGTGTCCTGAGCAGAAAAGGCCCCTCTCAAGTGCTGCATGTAACATATAAACCTCAGAATGAAGAAGAGTTTAAAATAAACCATAGCCTTTGACGTGTATCAGTGGCCTCCTCCTCAGAGCACTATTTTATGGATCCTTTCCTGAGTGCTTTGAATAGAAATCCAAGCCTTTCAGTCTGTGAAGTGGCTTCTGCAGTGTACAAATGACACTCTCCATTATTATGTTGCCTTTCCCTGGTCTTAAAATTAGGAGCCAAACAGCGTTAAGGGACAAAGGGTTTTTACCTCGGTTTTTATTTAAGGGTCCTTAAAGGTGCACTCTCCGTTCGGGTGGAATGCGCCGAAAAGCACGCCGAAATGCACACACACGATAGATCGCGTATACAATTTACCTTGCGTAAACAAGGTAAATTGTATACCTCGCGTATACAAAGGCCTTGCAAATTAGCAGATCTATCCGAAATTCCCCAATGAGAGGCTTAAATGGACCCCCCATCTGAAGGAATTCCCCCCTGGATGGGCCTTAGTTTACAGAATGTGTTCTGGAGAGGACCTTGGTTTCAAGGGCTTTCTGACCCCTAACTGCGAAGCTTCCAGGATGTTTGATCTCCTGGCTTAACGGAATATTAGGTCTGTACTGAGTTATCAAACTTAAGGAATTACAAGTATGCATGCTAGAAGCACTAAGGATACATAAAAGCTATATAAAATGGTATATAAAAGAGGTATAAAAGAAAAGGCAAAAAATCATCATGGCATCAATTAAACAGCTTAGTGGTCACCCTCCCAGCCTGAAGTCTGCCTGTGGACCTGGCTTTGTAGTCTCTGCATATGGACACAGTTCTGCATTACTGCTCAAAGGGGCATTTCCAAAACAGAACCGCAGTGAATGAATTCAACATTCATTGGTCTGCTTTTGACCATCTAGGTTCAAAACACATGCCCTTATATATAAACCAACTTTGTTCACAAAAAGTGGTGGAATTCCCTACTGTATGTTGTTGATATTTGGGTTTCTTCCTCATTATGATGTTGCAAAGGCACTGGTTGATGCTGGAGACAAGCCTGCGGCATTTGTTGGGTCACGGCAGTGGATTGGTTCGATTGAGGTACAGCTTGTTTTGAATCAGCTTTTTGGAATAACATCCAAAATATTATTTGTCAGGTAAGAATCACTGTTTAATAGGTTGATAATTGCTAAAAAGACAGAATGCCTTAAAATGCAAATCATGATTACAGTACATGGGAGAAGAGGGATAATTAAAGCGATAATAAATCTTTCAAGGGTTCCTTGCTCATAAACCCGCTATTCCCATCTTTAGTTGTGCTAAGCGCTTACAGATGAAGGTGGTGTTAAATTTCTTGGGAGCTTGGGGTTCCAGTTTCCATTTGCTATAAATTGCTTAATAATATGCAAATTGTCCAGTTTTATAAAGCGATGGTCTAATGCTTGCACGAGAAATGTGCCTCCCATTGGTGTTTAATCTGTAAATTGGGTGTGTTTAATCTATAAATTGCTTAATGATATGCAAACTGATCTGGAATTCAGCCTTTTCCTTTGCACCACAAACATAATTTTTGATGCAAGCACACAGTCTGGTAACCACAGAGAACTGAATGCACACTGACAAATAAATTATTACTGCGGCCACAGACTTAACTTGTGAGTTTAGGATTGAGGCAAATTGTTGAGAAGTATGGAAAATAATGTTCTCCTTTTTGCGTTTTTGTGGCAAATAAAGCAAGGAATTTGTTTCCATTCTGACAATCTGATGCTCTCATACACAATGAAGGACCCTACGAAGATATTTGGGACAAAAAGAATTATCTTTAGCATTTTTCAGAAGAAAAATTACCATATTTTTATCATTTAGGCAGCACTAAGCCAGTACTAAGCAGACTAACAAATCCCTGAACATGTTGTGATAAATACAGTCATGAAATTAATAACACATACTAGCTTAGTGTGTATGAAAATACAAGTCAAAATACTTCTCATCTGTTATGTTTATTTAGAGTAAATTCACACTGTAGATATTCTAAAAGAGCACAGCGATGGGGATTCTTAATGTAGGAAAATAGTTCCGGTCTTCAATACTTTAATCTTTTTTTTTGTTCCAGAGCTTGTACTTGCAGATGATCCACCTGTTGTTTATAGCAGCTGTGACAGGCCCTGCCAGTAGGAAGATTTTTATTCCTGCGTATGAGAATATAGAATACTCTTCTTTCTGAACTGGGTAGAAGTGTTCATAGTGCTGCTACAAGGGAGCACTAGTTTTTTTTCAGTGTTATGAAAAACCAACATCAGTACCATGCTGGGAAGAAGAAACAATCATGCAGCTTTTTCAGCTGATCACTGGCAGTGGATGACATTTTTGCCTTGGGCTTATTTCCAGCTAGCATCTCTAATTCTTTATGGAAATAAGACTTCACAGCTGCTCTAGGAACACTGGTACTGGAACCATTATCATAAATGCACCATTTCCCAGAGTTCCAGTTTTGTATTCTGTCTGAGCTTAATCCATTCTCTCTACCTGGGAGGTAGGCACACAGACTTTCATTGGGTTTTAGAAAGATTAGCCAATATACAATGAAATACAAAGACAAAATATTAAAAATGTCTGTATTAATGTCCTTGCCTAGCAACTAGGCCTTGTGTTAGAAAACATTTTTCAGATTGTCTCAGGAAGTTTACACAAGAATAATCCAAGTGACTTTCTAATCAGTTATCAATGCAGTAAACTAGTGTAATGAATAATTAGAGAAGTAAGCCTAGTGAGAATGACAAATGTATTATTGTTCTTCTTACCTAGCCAGGGTTCTGAACTAGCGCTGCAGGGAAGAGAGCTTGCTAATCATTTCAAGACTGAGGGAACTCCAGTTATGATTGGTAAGTGCTTGAATGTTGAAGAATGCTAATGAAAGTGCATGGCCTGTGCTGAATTTCATTTCAATTAGAACCCATTTAATTTACTGTACAAGAGTTAATCAAAACTGTAGATGAATTAAAAATTACAGTTTTCCCAAGGTAGCCTTGAAAATTATATGAGTTGGTCTGGCTGGTATCTTTTTATTCAATATTTCTTTTAAGCTCAGTATTAAACATGGTAACAAAAGTCAGTCAAAATTGTGTTTTTATAAATAGCTATTAAGTCAGAACTTCAGCTGACTTCCATTCTCTGCAGGAGCAGAAGTTTAGAGAGTTCCCCAAAACTTCCCCTCAGAGAAGAGTACTGTTAATCTGCCTTGGAAGAGAAGGGTATTACCCAAATTTGCTTTAAGACTAGTTTTAATAATCTGAAATATTGGTAAAATAAGAAGTGCCATTTGTAAGAATACTGTGACATTAATTGAACTATTTCCATGCTGTGTTTTAGGAAATTAGAAATATTGATATTATTATTTTCAACTTTAATAACATTAATTTAAGCAATTTTTGCAATCTGTATTTCGCATTACATAATACAGTGTAACTTTCTCAAAATAGGGGTGCCAGAAGTCCAGACTTTGGTATGGTGATGGTTTAGATCAGATATTAGGAAGAACTGTTTCCCTGTGAGGGTGGCAAGACACCAGAGCAGGCTGCCCTGAGACTCTCTGGATGCCCCAAGGCCAGGGGGATGGCACAAGGCTCAAGGCCAGGTTGGATGGAGCTTTGAGCAGTGGGAGGTGACCTGCCCATGGCAGGGGTGTTGGAAGTAGGTGATACTTAAGGTCCCTTACAACCCAAACCATTCTATTATTCTATTAAATATTCTTGGCCTTTCCGCAGTCTTTTTTGTCTGAATTTCAAGAATGTAGAATCCTACACTGAAAAATCTTTTAGTCTATAACTTACCCATCCCTGTAATGCTCTCTTGTAGGTTGGTTTCATTTTGTTGTTGTTGGAGGGTTGGAGATTGGCTTTTTGAGGGTGCGTTTTGGGGATTGTTTTTGCTTGTATTCTTCCAGGGATTTTGCAGTCCCTACCTGCTGTGTGGAGCTGTTACTACAATACTGCAGGGACGTAAAGTATTGCATGTTATCTGAAAGAAACATGCAAGAGTTGACCTGTGCCCATGTCATCAAAATATCCCCTTTTCCTGTTTGCAGGCTGGAAATCAGAATTTACTATTCTGCCCTTGATATTCATTGATGTAACTTTGTAGAAAACAGCAGATAAACCTTACCCAGAAATTCTGATTTCTGTTCTAATTTTAGTCCTTTTACCACCAGGAAATTTTGCGTATTTCTTTTCTACAGTTAGGTTTCTTTAAAGAAAAAGTGTAAAAGAGATGTTTGAAATATTCTTGACTTCATCTGGTAGAAGTGTTGAGGATATAACCTGCCTTGCTTGGAACAAATTCGGAAAATAAATTCTCTACTTATTTTAGTTAATATGACTAATCTTTCTTAGATGTATGTATAAAGATGTATAAAGATATGTATAAAGATATGTTGTTTAATAATGTGAAGAATCTTATGTCAGACACTTTCAGAATTATTTTGATAACCAAGTTAATCTGTTAATAGAAGGTTTTTACATACTTTTATTTAACCCTTGTCCATTAAGTCAATCTCAGTGAAAAAAGTTTAGCAATCTGTGTTTCTCCTATTTTAGGTGGAGGTGTGTTAGCTCACACGATATTAGGAGTGGCTTGGAATGAGGTTACAGGGCACATAAAATACTTGATTCTAGACCCACATTACACTGGAGGAGAAGATCTGCATGTTATTTTGGAAAAGGTGAGGCTTGACACACATATATAAACACACATTTATGTATATACATCTATTTTGGCATTAAACAGATAATGTCCAGCCAAATACAAATTGGCCATTTTGTGGCTTCTCCATTCCTCATGGAAGCAGTGCTGACCCCAGTTAACCTGCATAGTACAATATGCTAAGTATTGTCGGTTTCTGAAACTTAGTGTCTTCAGAGGAGATGTATCAGATCAGCAACTACATCAACTTACTATATTATAAAGCAATGTTCTTTTTTTAATCTGAATTCACCCACCTCCCCTTTTACCCAGGAGGTAAAATGATATTCAAAATACAAAACACATATGATAAATGTGTTTTGTATTTTGAATAAAACAGAAAATTCTGTACAGGCTGCAAGATGTTGTAAATGACGCAGAGAAGATAATTTATTTTAAATTTTAGAAGTTATTTTTAAAATCCAACATTAACCATTCTCAGATCAGACCTTGAATAATGGTCAGAGGGTAGGTACTGAACTGTTTTGAAAATGTGGAAAAACTCTAAAGAGCTCAAGGGTATATAATGTCATTTCCACATTTAAAGCCACCAAAAGGGATGACACAGCACATTACAAACCAGTAAACATAGTGTCAGAAATGTAAACTTTGAAAGCAGCTAAATCATCCTGTAAGTGCTAGGTAATGAATGTCTTTTCTGTTTTTCATATTAAGTTGCAAATAGTAACTTCTATTTATAATCTTTGATACCCTTGTGTAGGCCCAACAAAAAAAACCCCAAAAAATCAAACCAAAACAAAACCACCACCAACAAGAAAAACACCCAACAAAACAAGAAAAAAAAGCTGTTTAAGAAACATTTTGCTGGCCTATAATGATCAAAGCTTGAAATGAATACAGGAAGAAACAATTTCCAAAGAACATGTAGGACCAAAGGCTGTTGCAGCTGCTAGCTGTTAAGAATGGTCCAGTGGTCCAGGAGGATAAAATACATGCAGAACCCACTTTCCTCATCAGAAGTGCCTGGGGAGGAACTGAGGTGGACTGTGTGTAGCTCTTTTCTTCAAAAACTCCTGCAATAATTATGTGGTACTCTGCGAACTTAAAAGCTTTTGTTAGACTCTTTCTTTCTGCTGAATCAGGTTGGACAGCACAATTCCTGATATTAGGAGCTCTGTTTGGGGCTGAAATATCAGCTGTTACCAAAGAAGGCATGGATTCAGGACGAGAAAAGGAAACTGTGAGAATGGTGGTTTCAGAATAACATTAATCTCTCAGTAGCAGCAGAAGGTAGTGGGGAGGTGGGGATGGGGAGAAGATGATACTTTCTAAGAGCTAAGCTGGGGAAGGAGGAAGGGAGACAGTGTCTTTGAAATGTGTTTTCCATTAATGCGTTTCCAGGCATGTAGAGAACTTTCTGAAAATTGTCATTGCATTCTGTAGACATTTGAAAATAATTCATACAACTTAGATTAGTATGATTTGTAAAATAATAATAGATCCAATAGTAGTAAACTGGAAAACCAGAATTCACAGTAGATTTAAAAGCTATCTTGCTTTTCCTTGGACAGGGCTGGTGTGGATGGAAGGGCCCGGACTTTTGGAACAAGGACGCCTACTATAATCTGTGCCTACCTCAACGACCAAAAGCTATTTAAATTCATTCTTAGGCTGAACGTGCTGAGACAGAATAGTAGCTGATCTAGATAAAACTGTCCTGTTATTTATCAAAATAATGCTTTAAGTCAATCAAAACCTAGTTGAAATAGAAATGTTGATTGAATAACTTAAATTAAGAAACTATTTTTTTTTAATGAAACCTCTAGAAATAAGAGTTACCTGCTTTGAACTGTATTCCTTACAAATGCATTTATTAGGCAATGAATACTCTATACTTTTCCATAGGACAGCTTTATATTTAAATAGCATTTTCTCTTCTGCTAAAATCTTTATAGATTAAATGCCAAATCCTTTTGTTTTATGGAATTCTTTCATGACAGAAAGATGAACTGTCCTCTGCCTTTCAAGTTCCACTTAGCCAGCTGTCTTGTCCATTATGAATCTGTTCAAAGACCTTTTTTGCTGCTGTTACTCTTCATGATGCATTTTAGGAGTGGGAGAAGAATGGCTATATGTACTGAGTTTTATTAATTTTGCTCTCATATTTACACAGAAAAAAAATGCAAGACAACTTTTACATGCTCATTTATTTATAGCTGTATGAATACAAGTATTCTAGGGGGGGAAAAAACCTCACAACATTCTTCTGTAAGAAGTAACAATAAACAAGCTTTCCTCCTTCTCAGAAGGAGACAATGTCCCAGCACACACATCTGACAGCTCAGTGTATCATCCAGTCATGGTTCTTCAGACTTTGGATTCCCCTTTGTTTCACGTTGGGATTACAAGCTGTTTCTTCTGGCAGCTAGGAGACAAGATCTGTCACAGAAACAAACAAAATAAGTCTGTAGCTACTTCATCAGTACATCAGTAAGAGTACCTATGCTTTTTATTTTTTCATTGTTAAAGTAGCCTCTTAAGTGGCGTTCCGTATGTACTGTCCATTTCCAAGAAGACCCTAACCTTAACTACCTATGCAAGTTCATCCTTACTAGCAGGCTTCTAAATCTGACTGCTCTGTGTCTAACACGCATTTGTGTTTTACTTAGATGCTAAAAACATTTTTAAAAATACTCTGAATTGTATTAAACCAACGCTATTACACACCATCTGATCTTCTCCTCTTCCTGTTTATGGATCTGCTGGTTTCACTTTCTTCTTTCTGTGCAGTTGGATCCTCTCTCCGCAAGCCATGTTTGTCACTTAGCGAGTATCCAGAGTGTCCTCTCAGTTTCATTGTCTGAGTGTGCTGAATTGTCCTGAGGAACTTGGCACATTCCAGAAAGCCATAATCCAGTGCGAGGTCTGCTGCTGTCTGTCCACTGTTGTTGCACAAGCTGAAACACAGAATTGACAATAACCAATTAAACTGGAATAATGAGCAAGCACTGATTAAGTGGTAATTTAGGCAGATGTATAAAAGTAAGTACAGAGAATCAATACCAAGAAGGTTTGTCAAGGATAGCATAGGGCTCATAGAGGGGGCTGGTATTGAATACAAAAAGGAATAATTACTTTAAAATGAATTTGTCATCAGACTATTACTGGCTTAGCATATCACAAAGGCAAGAAGAAGGTGAGATTATGATCAGAAATATTCTCTCAGCAGTTGTTACAGAGGTATATAGCTAAACAACAGCATGTGAGCATTGTGACCAAATGTGCTCCTTTGGTGTTTTTGCCAGTTTTTAATACTCTTAGGGCTATAGTCATGCTATATTTGCAGCCTTAGCGTGCGTGTTCTGAACAAGTTAAATGTACTGCGTAAAATGCACATCCTTTGACGCTATTACTGAAGTTACTAAATGTAGCTCAACTTACTCAATTTTAGCATCACCAGCAACAAGGAGAGCAAGACATTCCAAACTCCCAACTTTTGCTGCTTTATGTATCGGGGCTTCTCCAAGGCAATCCTAAAAACACAATTTAACAGTCATTTGAAAGAAGAGGAATGGGATAAAGCTGTCTTGTTATCCAAAATGACTTGTTTATGTATACCAGTCAGTTGTGACCTGAGAGATTAAAGGAACATAGCTAGTAAAGTGTACTTGGTAACTGCCATTAAATGTCTAGTGTATTCATCACCATAAAGCAGAAGCGCTGTCCCCTGCAGTCCTCATTGTTTAACCTTTGCCTTCTAAAAGATACACAGAATACTCTCTGCATGGATTTACAGCATCTCTTGGGACCATTCAGGGATTGCTGTGACCAATAGCTTGCTACCAGCTCAGAGGTATAAGGAATTAAACTAAGCAACTAGAGTAAGAATTCTTACATTTACTGGAAGTAGGGACAAAATTTTGGAGGAAAAATACTCAGTTGTTTAAAAGAATTAAGTTGTTTGGACATCTGCATGCAGCATTTTAAGTGTGAAAATTGAATTATACATTGCAAGTGAAATTGCTAAGGCAATATAGACAGGATTTCTGGTTCATGCTAGAAGTTACTCTAGAATAAGCAACCCCAGATACCTCATGCAATACAACTGAGTATAAAAAACCCCCTCTCTTAGATGAAAAGTATGTAAATAATAATAAATGGATTTATTCACATGCCAGATTAGAAGTGGAAGGAATAAAATGTATGCGTTTTTACCTGTTGGTTCAAATTTGCTCCTGTCTGCAGTTGCCAGAGTAGAAAAAAAGCTTCACCACCACAAGCAGCCAAGTGAGCTGGAGACTGACCAAAGGCATCTGCAGGTGCGTTCACACCGGTTCCTGTCTCAAATAGGTTGCTGCAACTAACAGACTGAAACAAGATATCAAAAGAAAAAAAGAAATGTTACTGCCAGTGTAAGCCACGGCAGGTCTCAGAACACTGCATCACAGCAAAAAACATTCCCCTTGCAAATCATTGGACCGTCATGTTCCTTGACACTGCCTTTTTTTTTTNTCGCAGCCGCGGCAGCGCCCTCCGGAGCCCCGGGCAGCCGGCACGGGCTGCTGCACCGGCCGGGAGCGGGCGTCGCTGGAAGCCCCGGTGCCGCCGTCAGCTGGCAGCCACCGAGCCCTGAGCGCGGCCTGGTGTTTGCTTGGTTGTGCTGCTGCCAGGCGCAGCCTCCAAAATAATTCTGCCAGTGTACCTTAACGCTGGTTTGGGAAGGCTAGAAGACCGAGGCAGACGGATCTAGAAAAGAAAACAATAGAGAATTAATTTAGATTTTGCCCCAAAAAAGCTTAAGTCGGTAAAAAGAAATCTGTACTATCGTCCTGCCCAAGCTCTGCCACTAGGCCAGGGAGACTGGCCAGACATGCCATGCTGTGAAACTCAGGTCTCCCCTTCAGCATAGACATTACAGCAAGTTCATCACCAGTCTGAGCGGGACTAGAACTGGCAATGGTGGTTCTGGGCACAGCCACCTGTTGTTACATCTCTGCTCAAAACTCATTTGCAAATACAGAACTTTGATTGTCACTTACATGAGCTTGAAGTATCCTAGAGAGGATGAGGGTCCAAGGTGCATAATTCTGCTCTCTTAGCACTATGGTATTTCCTTCTGGTCAAATGCCTACATGTTTGTTATGGAAGTTCCTCATAATCACTACCATGACTTAAAAAAAATAATTGAAAGTCATGTATTTAAAAAACAAATAATAATGGCATGGTTTTGATAAACAGAGTTAGGGAAAAAGAAGCCTAAGAGTGTTCCTTTAGGGCATACATAGTTCTGAGATGAATTCACAAACACGATGAAATTGCCTTCTGCTTCTCCTTTGGGAAAGCTAATATAAATTATTTTAGTGGAACATGAGCATATACAGTACAATTTTTTAAGGTGCGGAAATCCAAGTAAATAAGCAGTGAATCAATTCAGCAGAACTATTTCAGTAAGTGACAGTTTTCACTTCTCTTTTATGTGGAAAGAAACATACTTGTGTAATTACAAAATGTTGTGTTGGGTTTTTCCCCTGAACTGCTAGCCAAGCAAATTAGTTAACAAACAAATAAAATTCCTACACTTCTAACTATTCATTGTTAGGGATGAAACACCTCTGCACAGATGCCAGAAATCCACAGTCATTGTTTATCCAACTATAAAGACTGTTTTGAAAACACACATATCCAGAATTAGCTTAAGACTAAATAGTTTTGCACTGCCCAAGAGGTTGTGTTTTGTTTTGTTTTTCTTTTTGTTTTAAAGATCTTCCCTCCCTACATTACCTCAGCAATGATGAGGTTTCAAGCTGCACCCAAGGAATCCCATCTTTCCAGCCTAGCCACCTACACACACATTTTCATCCTGCCAGCCAAAACTCTCTTCAAATTCCTGCTATTAATTAGTTCTTGATCTTCAGGTCACATTTTGCACACCTCATTAGTGCCTGCAAAACTCTTCTGCCTCTGAATAACCTGTACTCGTACTGCTATAAACACAGACGCAACAATTCTCATTATTTTGTATGGGGCAGCCCCAAGTGCCAGTTAAGGACAAGGCTTCCTGGCTACAGCNTTTTTGGCTTTTAATCTCTTAACCAGAAATACCGATCGACAGCGGCAGTGCCCCAACATCAATAGCAGCAGCTCCAGGCAAACTACACCCCATTCACTTCCGCAGCCGTGCTCCCGGTAAGACAAAACCACAGACAGACCCTCCCAAAGCTCACCTCTGAAGCGCAGTCCAGCATCAGCATCGCTCCCCGTTGCTGCGCGCGGGGCCGTCGGGGCTCGGGGGCCGAGGCGCGGGTCCGTCCGTGCCCGCCTCGCTGGCNGGGTCCAAGGTGCATAATTCTGCTCTCTTAGCACTATGGTATTTCCTTCTGGTCAAATGCCTACATGTTTGTTATGGAAGTTCCTCATAATCACTACCATGACTTAAAAAAAATAATTGAAAGTCATGTATTTAAAAAACAAATAATAATGGCATGGTTTTGATAAACAGAGTTAGGGAAAAAGAAGCCTAAGAGTGTTCCTTTAGGGCATACATAGTTCTGAGATGAATTCACAAACACGATGAAATTGCCTTCTGCTTCTCCTTTGGGAAAGCTAATATAAATTATTTTAGTGGAACATGAGCATATACAGTACAATTTTTTAAGGTGCGGAAATCCAAGTAAATAAGCAGTGAATCAATTCAGCAGAACTATTTCAGTAAGTGACAGTTTTCACTTCTCTTTTATGTGGAAAGAAACATACTTGTGTAATTACAAAATGTTGTGTTGGGTTTTTCCCCTGAACTGCTAGCCAAGCAAATTAGTTAACAAACAAATAAAATTCCTACACTTCTAACTATTCATTGTTAGGGATGAAACACCTCTGCACAGATGCCAGAAATCCACAGTCATTGTTTATCCAACTATAAAGACTGTTTTGAAAACACACATATCCAGAATTAGCTTAAGACTAAATAGGTTTGCACTGCCCAAGAGGTTGTGTTTTGTTTTGTTTTTCTTTTTGTTTTAAAGATCTTCCCTCCCTACATTACCTCAGCAATGATGAGGTTTCAAGCTGCACCCAAGGAATCCCATCTTTCCAGCCTAGCCACCTACACACACATTTTCATCCTGCCAGCCAAAACTCTCTTCAAATTCCTGCTATTAATTAGTTCTTGATCTTCAGGTCACATTTTGCACACCTCATTAGTGCCTGCAAAACTCTTCTGCCTCTGAATAACCTGTACTCGTACTGCTATAAACACAGACGCAACAATTCTCATTATTTTGTATGGGGCAGCCCCAAGTGCCAGTTAAGGACAAGGCTTCCTGGCTACAGCTGTTCTGGAACGTAACTTCGCAAAAATTCCTCTGTGCTTTGTACCTCAGATCACACATCTTGCAGAGGTATCAACAAAATTAAATTGGGAAAATGGTTCTAATAAATGTGTGTAAGCAGCCAGATAAACCAAGGTGTGCTGGTGAATCTCACACCCTTCTGCCTCAAAAGCAGCTGTGCAGCCTAGTGTTAATTGTTTTTGCTGAAGGGTACTGCTGCTTTCACAGACTGTTCTTCACTCTGTCTGTTAAATCAATTAATTGATGTTTAAAAAAAAAAAAAGTTTATTTTCCTTTATCATCTACACAAAATGAATCAGGATTAATTTGAGGAGTTTATTGGTACTTAAAGTCACTTGGGACTGCTGGAAAACATCATGTTGAGCCCACAGGTTTAACCACACAAATCTGCAAGCATCACTCTCCCATTTTGATTGTTGTCTCTGTCCCTGTTGCTATAGAAACAGATCACACTGCCAAAAATGGAAGGATGATAATCATCTGGGGAAAAAAAGAAAAAGCTGGGAACACAGCTAAAGATTATTTTGAAAGCACTCTCACGTATTTTGGTATTATTGCCTTTTTATTACTTACAGCCAGAAGCAATCAACGGAAGTGGAAGCAATGCTTTACATT
This sequence comes from Aleadryas rufinucha, assembly GCA_013397815.1. Classification (NCBI taxonomy): domain Eukaryota; kingdom Metazoa; phylum Chordata; class Aves; order Passeriformes; genus Aleadryas; species Aleadryas rufinucha. The sequence goes on from VZTH01002660.1 coordinate 393,083, forward strand.
TCAGGAGAAACCTCCAGCAGCATTTTCCCTCAATTATCCTTTTAAGTTCTGCAATATCTATATGGCGAAAACAAACTACATTACAACAAACAGTTTCTGATCACTGAAGTGGTGAAGTCCCGCCTGCTAGACTGAAGCGTCATGGCCCGGTGCCTTTTTCTCTGAATTGCATTCAGAGTTTCTGCTCCTTTTGCCTATAGTCGCGTTGTGCAGAGCATTTTGGGCTTCTGCTTTTAATTTCCGACAGGACCGGCGGTATCAGGCAAGATCCGGTGGGTGCCCAGCCCGCAGCCTGTCCTGTCACCTGTTCACAGTTTGCCACCGGCCACCGGCCGGAGGCGGAGCAAAGCCCAAACGGAAAGTGCCGTCGTTACATTGCCAGTCTTCCTCCTCTGCCTTGCCAAAGGCCGTGGGCCGCCGCGCCCAGCTATGCAGCGGCGCCGGGAGCCGGGGCAGGCCGGGCAGGGCCGCGGGGGGCCCCGGCACAGCCATAGGAGTCGATCCAGGGCCGGCGTCGCGGGGAGCTCGGCGCCAGGGGGGGCCGCGGCCGCGCTCCCTTGTGGCCGTCCCCGGGCCCGGATCCGCACAGNCCGCCGGACCCTGCCGTGCCAGGTACCGCTCCCTCCGCGCCCGCAGCTGCCTCGCAGCCCGGCTCCGGCCGGCAGCGCCCCGCTTTGGTTAGGTGCGGGTTTAAGCTCTTCCACGGTGGACTTCACGCACACATGGGTCAGGCTGTATTTACTGAACGTTTCCTTCAGTCTGTCGTCACTCAGCTTCTCCGTTTTATAACGGAGCCTTCTCTTTCATCTTAGTCTTTTGAAGAATGTATTGAAAAGGGGACCCGGCCAGCTTCAGACCGTCACTATATTTACAAAGGTGCTGTTCCACCTCTTAGGGGACAAGCCCAAACGTGTTTCTGTTTTTAAGCAGAGAACCACTCCCATGTTACACTGGAGGAGTCGCTGGTGAGGAGAGAGGCAGATGAAGATCCTCCGGCACCTTTTCTGGATGGACAACGATACTATGAACAGGTTGTGCTTTCCCTCTTTTAAGTAAATATTATAAAGCAGACAATTTTCAACACCTTTTCAGTGAAAAAAAGAGACACCTTACAAAAACCTACAAGAGGTGCCCTATGCCTGTTTTTATCCCATTAAAATCACCAGGTGTTCCCCCTAAATAAGCTTTTCCTACACTTTCCCCAGGCATCTAGTGAGGTCTTCCAGTTCCCTCCCCGGTCTCCTAAGAACCAGATAAGTAAGCAGCAGCCTATCCTTATAGCTAGCTTCCAAGCCAGGCTGGGTTTTTGGGCAGCTGACTGGCCAAATACAACACACTTTGTTTTCAGTTACAGTGATAGTGAGCCCTAACCAAGACACAGCTTTCTATCTTTGTTGTCCACCTAGGAACTGGAACTTGCTGAAACGTATTATCTTCAAGATTTGTGTCCCTGCCCTCTTCAGCTAAAATTGGTCATCCAAGTCTTTGAAAGTAAATGCTCAGGGAACAGTGCAAGACTGGCTGGCAGGTGAACTTAAACCTCAGCTTCCTGTGAAAATTAGAACTTAGTTCAGGGAGATAGAAAAGAATGTAGTACAAACACTGTCAGGTATTTTCCAATGTGACATGCATGGATTCAGTACTGTTTACAGTGCAGCAGTGGTACAGTGTAAATCAGTCTCAGGGTTTGCAGCAGGAACAGAATTAACTCACTCAGGCTTTCTGGGCCCTGTCCTTAATGTTTTCATTAATGAATTCCCTGAGACTAACTCCATGGAGCAGAATGAACAGACTCCTGTCTGTTTCTTGACAAGCTGGCTTGGATGTCCATGAGAGATATTGCTGTACATTCCTAAATTTATTCTTGGAGTAGGTTTTAATTTTCAGATTTTTTTTATGTATGTCTGTAGTGCATAAAAATGCACATGCTCATAGCACTGCAATTTTAGATACTAGAAAAAAACCCCACTTCCTGATCACAGCCCTATGTCTCCTTCATATAGCACTAAATTCTCAGGAAAGGTGAAATTAAATGTGCCTCCTGTACTTCTTTTTCTGATATTCATGACAGCTAGTTGTAAAAAGAAATTGGCTTTTTTTTCCAGAGTTCTTTAAAAATACACAGCCCACACAGTCATAAGGGATAAGCTTCCAAGACAATTAATAGTTTAGATAATAGCTTGGACAGTATTAACAGGGGACGATTGGGCATTGTGAGGACATTTGACTGTTGAATTGTTACTCAGTTCTAAGCTTTTGCAGACTGACTTTTTTTTTAATCAAAACACACAGACAATTTGAAGTAAAAACGTAGAGAAGAACACTTTAATTTCCATATTGTTTTTACTTAGAGTTTATGTGTAAAAATATTTTAGTTAGGACACCAGGCTCAGTTAACTGTTACATTACAGTTGTTTAACTGTATTTTTAAATATCGTTTCTTCTTTGACTTAATGCAGAAGCAAGTACTCTCTGAGATTCATTGTTAGGAGTGAAAGTATCTCTGTTGTTGCAAGTGATACCTCCATAAGAAATGTGCAGCAGAGAGCTGGGTCCATTAAAGTCTTCAGACATCTGTTTAATTACTTCTGTGAAACCAACCCTTAGCTGAGATGTAAAAGCAGACTGTTAAATCCTCAAGGTGTAAGAACAGCTGACCTAAGTTAAAGGATGTCAGACAGATGGGGCAGGGAGTCTGAATTAGACTTTATCTCTTCAAACTAAAAAGATGGTGGTTTGGGGGAGGGCAGAAAGTTTGTCAGAATAGCTTTTGGTTACCCAACTTTCTTGTGGTTGTTAACTTACTCCATCTCTGTTTTCTGCCATTTCTTTGGTTGCAATTTTTTGGTTTTCGTTCATGAGAGAAATACTCCAGGCTGAAAAATTGGAGTGTAAGGGTGTATATATCATAGAGTTACTGTTTGTTTTCTGTTTCCCAGGGGTTGTATGAAGAAGCATTAAAGCAATTTGAAAAAGTCAAAGATACAGATTTTCAAGCAATGTATCAGCTTGGTATAATGTACTATGATGGACTTGGCACTAAAAAAGACCCTGTGAGTAATTTAGCTGCACACTTTTTATTTTTCTTCTAATATTAGCTGATAATTACTAAGAGCTTCTTTGTAAACATGATTATTTAGTTTAAAATTAACAGCCTTTTCATTTAGAATTAGTTTCATAAAGTGCAGCTGTTTACAGAGCACCATTAAAGAGCGAAGGCTCTGGGTTGAGGAAGTTCTCAAAAATGGCTATAATAAAATAGATGTATCTGAAAAATACAGTAATTTTTATTTTAAAATTAATTTCCAAGGGCTTGGTTGGACTTCGTGTGGAAGCTATGTTTAAAAATTGCTTTAAATTTTTTACTTTTTAATAAGCAACTTATGTAGATGAAAATAAAGTGAGTGAAAATGGAAAGCAAACAATTATATATCAAAGCATAAGATCTCTGGCACAAAGATTTTTTAAGGTACTTTCTATTCTTTTAGCACAGATGCCAGAGATGATTGTGCTTCTGCCAATGGTTGACAGTAATATTTTTTAATTAGACAAATGAGGTAGCAATATTTTTAAATTAGACACATGAAAAATTACATTTGCAAGAATTTGAAGAATTCAAACTGACTAATCATATTACAAAAAAGGAAGACAAAGGAATGATTTGCTACAATAAGAAGAGTTAATTTGTTGGTGAAGATGATCTTAAAAAGTGGCATGAGGAAAGAATACAAGCATTAGGAATAAAAGGGTAGATTATAAGACAGAAAGCAAAAAAAATGAACAGAAGAGTATATTAACAAATGAGACTCCTGTCTGGTGCTTACAGCATTGTCAGCAAAACTGAAAATATTCTGATGGGGTTTAGAGGTGGTTTATTTTTTCTGTATGCCTGCATAATTACCACATTTGTTTATTTGCAAATAAACATTTTAGCAAAGTTTCTTTCTTTCTTGTGTATTACAATATGAACGCTGAATATAAGAAAAACCTTTTATAAAGGACTGTTTCTAGTGTATTTCAACAGGGTGTCCATGCTAAATCCTAACAGTGTAAATCTTATTTCTAAAGTACTTCTGAGGCCCAGTTGCTCATACGCAATGTTGTCCATCTGCTTATTTAACATTATCAAGTTTTGTCCTTTATGAGTCTAAGGTATTTTAAATGCAGGGACTTGAAAGTGTACTGTGTATCACTTTGCCTTCTTGTTAAGGTTGTTTTATGATTTCAGATACATTATGCAATATTGAAAACTTCTCAGAATTCTGAAATTGAAAATGTTACAAGTGTAGGATGTGACATTCATTTATGTAAGCACAATAATATTGTTGAGAAAATTTTTAACAGTGAAGAAGAGTAATATATTATCAGATGAACATTTATGAGGAAATGTTTGACACTAAAAATATGGTGGGGTCAAAAATTTAGGGGCTGTCTAGTAACCAAAGATCAGTTCTGCTTTGGTAGAATCAGTTCTGCACTGTTTTCCAGGCTGTCCTGCCAGTATGCCTCAGCCTTTCTTCCAAGGGAGAAAAATTACCTGTCTTGCAGAAGTTAGTGCATTCTCAGGTTATGTATTTCATCCTCTTCACAGTCCGAACATAATAACTTAAATGGCTCAATTTTAGGAAAGGGGAGTGGAATACATGAATAAAATACTCAACTCTGATTCCCCAGAAGCAAGTCACTTGAAGTTTGCTGCTGCATACAATCTTGGCAGGGCGTATTATGAAGGATGTGGTGTTAAACATTCAACTGAAGAGGCTGAAAGGTAAGGGCGGTCAATGATTTTCCTGAAAAATTAGAAGACTGTGTGTTATTTAAACTTTGTTGTCCCCATTTTCTTAGGTTGTGGCTTACTGCTGCAGATCATGGAAATCCAAATGCAAGTGTAAAGGCCCAGAGTACTTTAGGAATGCTTTATTCTATGCCAATTCTAAAAGATCTGGAGAAGGTAAAGCCCACTTGTACCTTTTGAAATAAAAATGAACCACGATTAATTTTTAATTTCACAGAAATAGTACAGTGGTATATTTGACTCTGAAAATTATATTTTGAGTAATTAGACATTATCATCCATTTAAGCCTATGTGAACAGATGGCCAGAATCCCTCATTTTGACTCACTTGACACTGCTAGCCCAGGTTTTTTTTATTTTTTTTTATTTTTTTTTTAAGTGAGAGTATCAAAAAGAATGATAGAATGGATTAAAGTTTTGTCAGCTTTGGTAACCTTCAGAAATCAAGCAGGCAACACTGACTGACAGCTCTGACATTAAATGAAGCAGGTTTAAAAGCCTTACAAGGATTCTTTTTTCTTTTATGTATAAGCACTTCTTACAGGATGGTTGGTGTAAAAGCTTTCATGGAAACAGTATACAAGAAAATCAGCTAAGTAAATATATACTCCAATTTTGTGCCTCTCATTTAGGCCTTTTTCTGGCATTCAGAAGCATGTGACAATGGAAATCTGGAATCACAGGGAGCACTTGGCATTATGTATCTCTATGGACAAGGTATACGTCGAAACACTAAAGCTGCTTTGGAGCATTTGAGAAAAGCAACACAACTGGGAAACATCTATGCTCAAGGCCATCTTGTGGAATATTACTACACTAGAAAATTTTACTCAAAAGCTGCTGCACTAGCCAAAAGGTAATTTTTATTTTATTTGTCATTAGGGTTCTTCATGCAAGACCACATAAAACAGATTTAAACGATTAATAAGATAATGAACTTGCCTTTCAAACTCAAGAAATGTTTGAGATAGTGAATTGCAAAACTCATCTTTAACAACAGAACAGCCAATGACAAAACTAATACTGTAAGGCTCTCAATTACTCAGTATGATTGAACTTTTCCTTCTGATCCTATAAAGCAAAACAGCCTTGAACTAGAATCCAAAGCAGATGTCCACATGCAATCATACCTTCCTTGTCCACTATCTCCTCTATGCTCCTGCCTTCACCATTCCCTTTAACCCTCATAGTATCATGGTATCAAAGAACCCCCAGGCTGGAAGAGATCTCAGTGAATGTCTGGTCCAGCCTTTCTAGGCAAAAGCAGAGTCTAGACACAATGGCCCAGCACCCTGTCCAGCTGAATCTTAAAAAGTGTACAAGGCCAGTGAATCCACCAGTTCCCTTTACCTGCTTTTCCATCTTTGGTATGCTTCTCTCTTGGTTTTGAGCAGGCTCAGAAACTTGCAGTTAAGCCAAGGGGGTCTCTTGCTCCACCTACTTTCCTTATCTTTAGAGGGGATGAACAAACAGTTCATTGTGCTTCCAGGAGAGCATTCTTGAAAAATTCCCAGCACTCACTAGCTTCTTTATTCTTCATGGAAGCTTCCTATGGAGATCCTCCCAACTGTGCTGTGAGCTGAAGTTTACTATTCTGAAATCTAAAACCTTTGTCTTAGTACTAAACCTCAGAGTGCTCAGCAGGATCCCAGATCCTCAATATTGTGATCACTGCACGCAAGGCTGTCACTCACTGAGGTACTACAAAGCAGATTTTCTTGGTTTGCAAGTAGCAAGTCAAGCAGTGCCTCATTCCTGATTGGCACATCTGACATTTGGTTGAGGCAGCAGTACTCTGCTGCTCCATTCCAGGAACTTCATGGATGTCCTGGGAGTCGCTGTATTGTTCTTGCATGTAATGCCTGGGTAGTTCAAGTCACCCATATGATCCAGATTCTGTAACCCAAAGCTTACTTAAGTGACCCAAATACTGTCTCATTGGTCTTAGTCTTGGTTTGGAGGTCAGTAACAGAAGCTTAGTGTAAGATCCCTCTTGAGACAATCCCTCTGATCCTGGCCTAGAGGCATTCATTAAGGCTTCCAAACTTACCATAGTTAATTGCCATTAACTTCTACACATTCAAGGTTCTCCTTAATTCAGCGCATGACTCCTCCTCTTAGTTCTGTCTTTACAAAACAGCCTATCCATCCGTCACGATCCTCCTGTCATGTGAGTTGTTCCACTGTGCTTCAGTTGTTCCTATGACTGCGTGACTTTGAGTGGGTGCAGAGCTCCAGTTCCTCCTGTTTGGTCCCCAGGCTGTGTGCATTGCACACATACACTTGAGGTGGTTGTCTTTTGGTCCTCATCCTGGGAAGCAGCTAAGGAACATTTGTTGCTGCTCTGGTTGGCCTGGCTTATTCCCCAGTTAGCTGCAATAGCACAAGTGCAACCACTTTGGGTCCAGAGTGCCCTCAAATCCTGCAGTTTAAAGCTCGCCTCAGCAGGCTGGCCAGCCTGCTGCCGAAGATTCCTTTGCCTCTTCTAGACAGGTGGATCCTAACCCCCCTTAACAGGCTATAGTTATCAAAGAATGTCCAATCACCATAAAAGCCAAAATGGTTGTGACAGCACCAGCCACAAATCCAGAAGTTGATTTGTATTATATGTTTGGTTTTGGTTGCATGCCTTCCTCCCACTGGTAAAAGCTAACTGTAAGGAAAGGTAACTTGGCACCAATATTTGCTTGTACCCCAGGGCTCTGTAGTCTCTTTGATTTGGTGGTAGCATTCATGCCCATACGAAAGAGTAGCAAAGGATCTGTGCTCTGCACAAGTTGTGGCACCCTCTCAGCAACATCTCAGACCTCAACTCCTGGACAGCCACATACCCCTCATGAGTCCCCCTCAGGCTGACAGATGGTGCCTCAGTGCCCCTTCACAGAAAGTTACTCACTCTTGAGTGCTCACTTCTTTTTATGGTTTGTGCTGCTGGTAGAGTTTCTCCTTGCAGACCTTGCTCCTGGGTGTCTACAGTGATTAAAGTTTCATGCATGCTTTAGGTGGTAGTACTGGAGGGTGGGGAGGAAAGCAGACTCCTGCTTTTGCATGTCACTGGGGTCCAAGGTGCCTAATTCTCTGTGGTGCCCACCACAGGAATATGATTTTGAAACCATTTATCTATCTCCATCTCAGCACCTCTAATACTGCAAACAGTCTTCCACTCCCCACCGCCTTCATCTTAATGTCATTTCTACTCACTGTCTCCCACCCCAAAATTCCCTTGCTCTGTGGTTTGGTCCGGTTCCTGTGTCCTTTACAGGAAATGCAAGCACTGATACTGGGTGGGATCCTGCAGTCAGCACTGTGAGCTGCAGCACCTGGGACTTAGAAGCAGCTGCTGCACACAGTGCCAAGTTAGCCACCCTTGAGCCTTCCATGAGCTGCTGCTTACAAGGATGTATACTGCATCCTGGACCACAAACCAGGCATCTGCATGCAAGTGATTTCTGGTGATTATCTGCTTGCATAGAGGTACTGGTCTGAGCCCCAATTAGGCAGCACTGACTGGCCTTTTCAAAGGCAGCCACTGTGGGACTCACTGCTCTACCTACACACACTGGAGTGATTTGTGTATTGCAGAAACAGCAGCTTCTGTTAAAGACTGCACTAGTTAAAATAGTCTGCATCGAGTTTCTGTACCTTGATCTAGTCAAGTAGGACAAGAGCACTGTTGGTGCAATGTTCTGTGGCTAATAAACAGCACATTTCTGTGACAAACCTCCAGAGTTTACCAGTGTATGTTAGAAGTTCAGTCTGTCAATCAGATTATTGATTTGCTGGAAGGAAGATGCAGATAGATTGACTACTTGCACAAGTGGCACACAATAACTTTTGTGCTTTTTGGGGTATGTTTACATAGCTGCTGCTGCACAGCAATAAACATGTCACAACTTACCATCTTACAGAAGCTGCACTCAGTATATGCCACTGCATAGCAGAAGCTCTGGTAATTCAGTAGTTCAGCTAGGGATGCTGTTTGCTCTACTCCACGATGAGAAGGATTGTTTCTCTCTGAACTGCTGCTTTTCTTTCTTTTGCACTGTCAATAGAGCAATAGTTGTTCAGTGTAGTATAGCCTGTCTCGCTCGGAATGAATCCCCTCCAGTCAATGCTGCGTGGTGGATTATCCAGACAAGTTAAGAGTGCACTTCATCAGCTGCAATTGTGACTGTAGAAAATAGCAATGAAATCCCACAGTACAGTCAGAGGTGACCATTTCTGAAACAAAACACTGCAACCATACTTGAAACAGTTACAGTTAATTAGAATTGAAGTTGGCCTTGAGGCAAAAATCACAGCAATTCAGCCAGTAATATCAAGCACCAATACCTTTTCTGCTAAAATTTGTCCTGTGTTCATACCAACTACATAGTTTGTTACATTATGTACAAGCATAAAAACATTATGTGACTATGTACAGTATAACCTTGCCTAATATTTGCTGTTTACATTACCTCCTGATACTTCATTTGAAGTGATTTAGTTATCCCACACAGTTCTACTTACCAGTTGCTGTGGTATGTTCTTGAAGTCAGCTGTGCTGAAATAGTATTTTTGCCTGACTTGACTGGCTATCGTTATTTGCATCAGCATCCTGTAGAGTATCTTTTAGAATGGAAGGCAAAAATGTTATGTATCAGGAATAACAGGAGAGGTAATATGTTACTGTTGTTTTACTTGAATGTTCTAAATAATAATAATAACTGCTAAATAAGAGCAGTTGTGTTACTGTTTGTTAATGGGACCAAATTAGGTGGAAGAACATCATTCTCAACATATCCAAGTGTTCTGGCAGGCACTGACGTGCAGAGGGTCGTTGAGAACAATCTTTCATTATCCATGATTTATAGGCAATACCTATAAACTGAAATTGCTTACACTCTTCCTTCTTCTATCAAGTCTGCAATTTTGACACAGCTAAAATGATGTGTAAAGAAGCATGTAATTACTGATTGATATCTGGAAAGGACATGGGACTTGGGGGTATCTGTTTTAAGGCAACAGAAAAAAATCAGGTATAACATTTTCTAATATTATAGTGATGATGCTAGATAATTATAGCTCGATAGTTAAAACAACACTGACTTTGTCCCTCTGATTCTTAAAATGGTTGTTAGTAAAAACATGCTGAAATTAAGATGACAGCAAACATGCAGAAGAAAGGAAATAATTGAGCTGACACAGTGGTAAGTGGTTTTCCTAACAGATTTTTATAACCAGGGCCTCTCAAGTATGTCCAAGATTTTCAGATTACTATGATTTGTCAATATCCTTGTAAGAACTGGAAATTTTAGAATCACAGAATCAGAGAATCGTGCAATGGTTTGAGTTGGCCCTTTAAAGATCATTTAGTTCCAGCTCCCTTGCTGTGGGCAGGGACATCTTCCACTACATGAGGTTGCTCAAATACATGAAACAAGAGCTTTGCCTTTTTTCCACATATAATTTCCGTAAAATAATTTAATGGGAAAAATTAGTGTAAAATATGTTGCCTTTTATAACTAGTATAACTATAGTGAAAGTGACTTCAAAAGTTGTATACTTGTTTGCTGTTTAATATCACAACATTCAAATAAGACTAACTTAAAATCAAATACAAAATATAAGAATCCTCATAAGATGCTGAATATTTGTAAATTTCAGCTTATTTTGGATAATAATGTAAATGGAAAGGAGGCATTGTCAAAGTCATATATGGTCAACTTTAACTATTGCTGGAACTAGCATTATCTAACGTAGTGCTCTAAATTCCACAACAGGGCTATAAAAAATGACATCAACAAGCAAGCCAAGATATCTGATTGTCATCCAACATATGTAGCCAAGGGGGCTGCTATAGCTGCTTTCTACTTGGCTAGATGCCTCCAGCTTGGCCGAGGCACAGAGAAAGACCAGAATGCTGCTGAGAAATACTATGCTAAAGTAAGTTGAGAAAGTCTTACAGTCTAGTTTGTATCTCATGAAATGGATTGATACCTTGGATCTGAGTCTCTAAACTTGCTATTTCATTAAAGACTCCAACACTGTTAAAAAAAAAATCTTTGCAAGAAAAACGTAAAGTGATAGACGTGTACTGAAAACTACTAAAAATAGACTTGAAAGGATGCTATCTGCCCACTTGCTTAAGCAAGCAATATAACCAACAACAACAAAAAAAATCTATGGTAATCACCACAGTAAAGAGCTTGGTAACTTTGCAAGATAAATTAGCTAAACAATTTGAATAATTTCATCCCAAATTAATTTGCTTTCTGTCATTCTCTCACAACTGAAAAATCATAACTTTTTCCATATACTTTAGATTCTGTAGCAATTACAACCTTTATTAATGATACTTAAATTGGCCATAACTGGTTCTCATGCTTATTTTTATATTTACATTTTCAGGGATAGCTGAGGATCTACTGCTTTCTCTGTTCAATATACACAGGGGGAAAAAAACAGTCACACTTTTTTCAAAGTTCCAAACTTGGGAGTAAGATTGAGTGAAATAAGCTTGAGGAATAGTATTAATAATGGCCTCTATAAGAGTAATCTGTTGAGTAATATCAGTGATGCCTAAAGGCATCAAGGCAAGGTGATTATACCAGCTGAAGGGAATGTAATAAGTTGGCATCTGTCCTTCAGAGGGACTCTATGGTTTCTGTGCATGTAGTGACCATTTGTTTCTGCAAGTAGAATACTTTGATGTCCATCTTGGTGCAATCTAAATGAATGGACAGTTATGTAAATGATTAATTATCAAACCATTTTTGTGGCTCCTTACTCAGGGAAGTCACTGATAGAAAAGCCTTAGCAGAGCAGGTGATCTGAATACAGACATTTTAAATATTTTGTTCTCCCACTGTGAAAAATGTTATAGAGGATAGGATGAGAAGGAGATCAGGAAAGGAACATAAGCTGAGGTATTATGACCATTGTAGCCAGTATTCCTAGTTAAGGCATCCAAGAGGTCCATGGGGGTTAAATTGCTGCATGGCATTGTGGGAGTGTAGCCCTTCCCACTGTCTTCTAAAGTCTAGTAAAACTGCCACAACTGAAAGAAGATCAACTTTCACTCATTATTCACTTGCTGTACATCTGAGACTGATCTAGGAATGTCACTAATGTCTCAGTATAAAGAGCATTCCTATTGACTGATGTCATGCATCTCTAAATCAATAGCAAAAGAGAAGCAGCATAAAATAAACAAGGAAGCTCCCTGAAACAGTAACTTTAAAAGAGTTGTGGGGGTGTCCAGGTTTTTTTTTGTACCTGGAAAATTCTCATGTTAACTGTACAATTACACTTACTTAAAATCATATTTCTTTTAATTAACTGCTCAGCTATGGTTTTGGCCTACCATTCTTAGACCCAGTCAGTTTTGTAAGAAATGAGAAAGAGAAGATGGGCATCCCTAGGGGTCCTGAAATAGATGATGGAAGTGAATGAAATTCATCCAGTCGGTAAGCAGATTTATTTTTCCGACTGTGGTGCTGCACATGCCATGCCAACACACAGAATTAAAAAAAATAAACCCAAGACTAAGACTATAGTCAAGTATGCTAATTTTAAATACTATTTTTATTATGTGGCATCAGAAAAAGGATTCAAAGCCAAATACGTTAACTCTTCAATATTTTAGCAAGTTGACTGTCTCAGATAGCTTTGTTGACACTTAAAGACTTATTAATGTCATATTGATAACATACAATTTTATTGTAGCTATAAACTAGAACTCTGATATTCTTTGTTTTCAAAGGCATGCCATCTGGATCCTGCTGTTGCTTCTCACCTTCAATTAGCAGCTAATCTTGGGACAATTTAGTGTTTCCTTTAACTGCGACTGGTATATATGTCCTACAATAAACCATTATTAATCGCCAGCAATTACAGACTGTTCATCACTTACTGCTTGCTTTTCAACTCTATAGAAAGTATTATTTAAAGCAATTCACTGATTCATTTTATCTAAAGTAAAGAGACAGTAAAAAGCTCACACTCTAACTCAGATGAAGCCAAGACAGATTCTATAAAAATTGTATTGAAGACTTAAAAGTTTATTAAGGACATTTCACTGGGATGGATGTATTTTCTTCATGTCATACTGCTACACAGCACAGGAATCAAACCAAAACCAAATAAAAATGGTTGTTTCCTTTCTGCATATATAATGTTTAAATTTTAATATTCTGAAAAGCTTGAACCCAAACTTGTCTCATTTTCACATACAGCCCACTCGCAGGCCACAGCCATTTTTAAAGCTTAACTTGTTAGTGGTGCTTATACTTTCTCCCCCATACTTTCTAAAGCATCTAGATCTACTTAAGTGTCTTTATATATTTTACTTTTGGATTGCAGAGACTCAAAGTTGGAAACTGGTAGAACACCAAGCCTTACAATTCAAACCATACCAGCTTCTAAAACTAGAAAATAGTCCTTACGGAACTGGGGGAAAAAAGTCCCAAACGTTAGTACGGAAATATTGAATATACGTCCTCAGTATGAGGCCTGCTTTCCTCAATCCTTCATATTGCATTCACACTGCCTCTGTTTGTATTAGAAATAGCTGGAAACCTTTTGGCTGGGAGTATGTATGTTTGAGCAATGTCATGCTGGATCTTTTATCAAAAGATACTTTGATTAACCACTAGGAAAAATTACTGATTGCTATGGTAAGCTTGCACATTTCTAAATGCCTGTTTACTTATGAAACGTTGTAAGTGCAGAATTTGTCTTGCTTCTTAGGACTGTGCCACAACCTGAAGACTTTTCTGAAACTGTTGGAACAGCAGGCTAAATGTTACTAAAAATGTTGATCTAAATACAGCACACAGACTGTATGTACCTTACAATACAGCCAGTCATAACTGTAAGTAGTTTTTCTAAGAGCACAACTGTACCGAAGTGAGAAGACAGTAATGAGTGTCACCTAGGGATTTTTGATGATGTTTAATTATTTAGATGTGCATTAACACAGTATTTACACATTTTTACATAAATTTAAAAAAAAAAACAACCACTGAAGACAGTTTTCTTTCCTTGTATAAAATAAGGGAAAGATTTGAAGGTTATTTGAAATTAGGGTATTTGAATAAAACAGCCCTGAATAATATCAGGGAAGTTATCAGAATGGTTTAATTAAATGTCTACTTGATCATTCATAGAAGCAATTCATAAGCACTAATCTCTGAACTAACATTTAACACAGGCATTCTGTTAGGACGTACCAGTTTACAATACATAATTTTGACACAGACTTCAAAGCAATGTAGATATTTCTTATTAAACTAGTGCTGTCAAACTCATTGATCAGTTGTCAGTACAGCCTCATTATCAAGTACTGCAATCCAGTTGTGATATTTATTGCTTACAAATGCTTCAAACTACAGGAAATCTTTGGTAAAACCAAAATTGATAAAATTTTCACAATAGCTTTACATGTAGTATTGCACGACAAGGCTTTTTCAATACACACGAAAAAAAAAGGAATGCTCAGATCCTCAGTGAGGAGATTAGAACTGTACAACATTCATTAGTTTACCACTATAAGCAGAATTTCTTTCCATAAATGTTTAAAATATCTTCTGGGTTTTTTCAGCATATATGAACATCTGTTTTTCAATCTATATTTGAAACAGAGGAGTAGTCAAATAGAACAATTTAAATAAAAATTGGCAGCTATACAGCATTTTTTTGTCTACCCTATGACAGCATCAGATCTTTTCAAGTCTGTTTACTTCACAAAAAACTCAAGAGGAAAGAAAAATGCTAAAAATAATCATAGTCCTCAGCCCTCTATGGAAAAGAGGAAAATAAGTTTCATGTCTATTCTTGAACATAGACATTTCTCTAATGGTCCAATTGTGCAGATTCAAACCTAAGTGGCATTAAGCTGCTCTAAATGAGCTCTCAGCTCAGGGCACAGTTCAGTTAGCAGCAGTTCCAGCAAAACCTGAAAAACAGAAGAGAGTTAAGATGATGCAGGTGCCAACCAAATGAGAACTTCTTCCTTTCTGTCATTTTTAGAAAATCACAGATAACAGGAATACATAGGTTTGATTATATTCATCATTCATGTGACTACTTTTCTTTCATTCAAAAGTCAGCACATGCCCTACAAATAACATGGGAAATGTCTTAAGGCTGAAAGGAGGCAAGTGTTAAGGGCAGCTGCATTCAGATGGGGATTTCCCACCCAGTATAAACTGGTGCTGTTCTGTCAAAGACTCCATAGCATCATAAGCAAGCACCAGGGCATGCACCTTCTCTCCAGTGCTGGGGCAGAACTGTGTGATAGGCTGCTGTCTGGAAAGTGCCAGAAGAGACTGACTGACTGTGAAGGTGTTTTACTTAGATCCAGCTGCATATTCCAACTAGTCCCAACAGTTGAGGAGGGCTGTCATGTCCTAACTCTGCCAGTCCTGGAGCTCTCCTTCTCTGAGATTCTCCAAGGTATGTTTATTTTTCTAAGCTGTATGAAGAATTAGTGTGTACCTTATGAAGTCAGGCACATTGGATGTGGTAGAGGATCTTTTTTAGACAAAAGCAATGCTACTGTTAAACAGCCTTTTTAATTCAAACTTCAGTTTGAATTAAACCTAGAACATCTGACTTATTTGAATAATAAATAAATCTCTGCAAAAACACACCCCCTAGGCTTTAATACTGAGTAGAGCTCAGTAACTAACAGTATTATGGCGTTAAAAAGCTACTTTTCTGGTTACTCACATAAAGTAGATGCTTATTAGCCTTCCTCTCTTGCAACGCATTAAACACTTTCACTACACCATGACGGGCATTTTGTTGTCCAACAAGATTCTGCAGAGTATCTGCAACAAACATTACTTCAGTTTATATTGTTTCACTCATGCTAGGCAAAACCTCCAGCCAGAATCACAAAATCATCATTCTGCTAGCCAAATTCACAATCATCAAGGTTGGAAGATATCTTCAAGATCATCTAGTTCAACCATAAAGACCCATAAAGGAGCGGAAACGAAGTCCCTGCACTTCATTGGCCCTTGGCTACAAGATACACAGTCCCTACTCACCAACCTTTTAAAAACACAGCTTGAAAAGATACCCGTATTACCCAACAGATAATGGCATGTGCACCTCAGTGACAATGTTTTAAGCGTTTTAACATGATACATCAAATGCCTTTTCAGTAGTTCACCTCACTGAGTCAAGTCTCATCTCACACATCATTAAACCATTCACTTAAATACACCTTCAGCCACAAAGACAATTTCTACAACGTTTAAAACGAATTTAGCACTTGAATTGTCTCTCAAATCTTCACAGAGAATACTAAGTAGGCAGTTAAGAGAATTCTAAGTCAATTATTTACATTTTGGATTAAATGTAAATAAATTAGAGAATAATGGCTCCATCAGTGCTCCATCATTAATCTAAGGTGCATTCAGCTATGTCCTGACATATGGCTCCAAGCTCAGAAACAAAAAATCAAACAAACAAATAAGCCAACTATGGAAGGCTATTTAGGTAAGTAGGTGAGTATATAACACAGGGAGTAAATGAAGGGTTGTTTACACATCAAGTGACAATTTTGCACGCATACCTACTCCTTTTTTACAGTAAAAGTTGATTAAACTACCTAATGCATGGGGTTATATGAGATATCTCAGTGAAGCCATAAAATAGCTCCCTCTCTTCAGATGGAGCAGAGAAAAAGCATTCAAGCTATGTTTAAGTGCATTTCCAAGTGCTAAACATAACGATTTTGGATCTTTTTGGTTAGGTGCCTTTGGGTTTACATGATCTCTGAAGGGTCAGAAATATGTGATTTGACTTCCTGCCCTGTGAGTGGGACAGGATGGAGCATCTCAGAATGGTGCCTCAGAAATGTGCTGGCTGAAGAGGAAGCCGCCTAGGCTTGGGAGACAAGGGTAGGCAAAGGAAGGTACTAAAAAATCCATTCCATCTAGGATCATCTTCTGCCCAGGCTGCAGGTCACTCTGATGTTCAGTGCCCTGAGACCTCTTATCAGAAATACACAACACTGACAGCATGGGTAGATCCCTCTCTCTCCAACTTTGAAGCATAAGAGGAAGAAGTAATTGGGGTGGTAGCACTCTGCCTTTTTGGCAAGTAGTTCCAAGTGGCAGAGCCACATATTTGCTCACAGGGAACCAGCAGAGAGAGAATTGACTGAGGTTCCTTGATGAATATTATGCACGGAGATAGAGCAATTTTAATTTTGCATCCACCAATAATATCTGAATCCATGCCTTTTACCAGACAGGCAGGAGAGGCAAAGACTAAGGCCAAAATCATCCTTATTTATGCAAATAACCATAATTTAGAACTCTACAGGAAAATAATTTGATTAACCAGTTTCCTTACTAGTTATTAAATGTCTTTAAGCAGAATCAAAGTGATCTCACCTGGAATGTTTTCAAGTAGTTTTTGCTGTGCTCTCTGTTTTGCCTCCTGCTTTTGTTCATCACTCTTGGCTCTTGGTGGTGGAGCTAACTTTCCATTTGGCCAAAAAGCATCTCGAAACACACCAATGTAGTAAACAAGCATTGGTTCACTGAACATCCAGTGTACAGTGTCACGGATTTGCCTGTAAAGAAGTGTAGAAGGGAGCCCACTGGAGCTAGTCTTTCATGTTTTATGCAGATTTACTCTTTTTGCTCCTCCAAGGAGTGGAAGAGATGTTCTTTTTCATGAAATTATGCCAATACACCTGAGTTGATTTCATTGGCACCACAGCAGGTCATATTCAGCTCTGGGTGCTCTAGGATCTAGGTCACTCCAGTTACCTGACTTAGACCGGAAGAAGGCTGCTTTTCAATGTAATCCACAAATATACATTACAAATTACAAGTACTAGATTGAAATGTATGTCAGAACTACATTTCAAGGATGGGCACTACACAGGCTCCACCAGGAAAATATATGAAAATCAGGTAACTAATTGTAGCAAACTCCAAGCTAGTTGCCTGCAGAGATGTGCCTGCTAGGATAAAATTAGACAGTTTTGATAGAAGCACAGTAAGTTCTTTCACAGATAGCAAAGCACTTTACTGAAGGGATTACAAACAGAGATAGCAGCCTCCTCCTGTGGCTGCACCACTCACTGTAGCCTTCAGCACCAAGAGTCTCAGGTAGGGAGCAGGCTCCAGTCAGTACTGCTAAATGGGGCCATACAGCCAAATCCCTTAAAAATCAATAAATATAAAGTCAACCTACATGTAAAAAGCTACATAGGAACTTTGCATGCAAGCTATGCTCACACATTCTCTCCCTCTGTGTCCTCCTTCAGGCATTTTCTAGTTATCAGCAGGGAACAAATGAACCAGTCAATTTAAAACTCAGTGAGTTGATACTGTCTGAGACCAGTCCAATTTACTGCAACATAACACACATAAGAGACTTTGAAAGCCATGCTGGCATGTGTAAATTGTCCAGTCACTGACTGGACGAAGAACAGCCTGTTATGCTGGTAGAATACTTCTAAAAATTGTTTCTGACCAGTGATACAGCTTTCCACATGAAGGTGTGTACAGACAGGTATGCTGATTTCACAGCCTCATGCAGGCCTCACTTGGCAACATAAAGATAATTCACATATCTGTGTTTTCTCTAATAAACATATTTGTAAATTCAGCTGTGGAAAACAAATGCAGATTATCATATCCAACAAGATGTCAGATTACTTTTTAGCAGTTCTGCTCTCAGCTTTTTTTTATAGAATGATGATGAAGGTTCAGTTAAAGCAACAGCTACTTACTTGTTGATAGTTCTTCCAAAAGTGACTTGTACTAGTGCAATTAATGTTTTTCTGACCCACTTGAACACTAGAACAATGAAAAATGATAAAAAATAATGACCAAGAAGTTAATAACACTACGGAATCCATGATCACGTGCAAAACCTTCCCCCTACCTTCCCACCAAACCAACCCCAAACAACCCAACCCTACAGTAAACACATTGTTATAACCCTTTCTAACCCAACCCTACAGTAAACACATTGTTATAACCCTTTCTAAGATTCCATTAATGGTACAGAGGTTTCATTTTTCTTGATTACATTCCTTGTACTGTTTGCTGTATGATTTTTAAGTCTTGCAGATTACATAAACATACATCTAATATGCATTCTAGCTTATATTGTAAATTTTTATATGTAAGAATATTTCAAGTTTATTGAGCCCTACAACTACTCAAAACGCTTTTTCTACTACAAAAAAAAAAATGTCCTCAAACTTCCCACCCTTTTCATACCTATTAGTATAAAGTACACACAGCAGCACCATTAAAATTCTGAAAACATTTTCGCTCAAATCAAGCAGTCAGCTTCCCATTACAAATAAAGGAAACAAATGTGAGTGCTTCCTAATAATTACTGGCTAATCTTTCTTTCATGCTGTTCACCATCACAATAAATTCTATATTTGGAAAATACATCTGCCATTTTTGGAAGGTGCCACATTTTGTAATAGTTACCCTGTAATTAATTTTATAGAGCATCATCTGTGGCTGCACATTCAAATAGAAACAAAAATAGTTTTCTTTATTACCGTCATTCAGTTACATTGGGGGGGATCCAGTATTTAAAAGATACCACAATTCTAGCATTATTTTCATCATACAAATTGCAGAACTGAAGTGCATATATAATTCACTTAAAATGGATATTAAAATTAGATTTCTTTGTCAGAGACATGTTCTATAATAAAGCCATCTTTCCTTCCTCAGAATTCATACAATCTAATGAACAGCCTATTTACAAAAAGCATACTACTGCCCTTTTCTCCTTTTTTCCAATTTTTTTCATGAAATTTTTAAAAATATTAAATGTAAATTATCTCCCCTACCGGTTACATTTTTATTGCCATTTTATATTGGAATTTCACTTTTGAATGAAAGTTCCAAAGTTATGAACTACTGAAGAATAGCTTGCTTCCAAACAAACTGGCCATATGGATTGCAAGAATGTTTCCACTTATTGAAACAGCAAAAAAATCTGAATTAAGAAGTGCCCCACAGAGCCAAGAGATCCCAATAGCAGCTGAGCCGGTTTACAGCTTACTTCCTCGCAGTTCAAAAATCTCTCCAATCAGCATGAAACACGGTTCAGCTAGAGAGTCCTTCTTCCCATCCACCTCCTCTCCGTAGTCCGACAGGTCACTGTCCTCTTCCGTTTCTTCCTAGGAAGAGAAGGACAACATGGGTATGCAGTTCCCCACCCTTCTTCCAGAATGGATTTAGTTACTGCCATGCTGTGGGGAAGGAGCACAGCCAGTCCTCTCAAAGAACAGCATGAGAGCCAACAACTGCTGCTGGCAGGATCTGGCAAACAGGAACATCACTAGGTCGTTTGAAAAGGGATTACACTTCCCACTGGACCAGAGTGATGAGGACACTCTGCACTGCTGGGATCATCATCACTGCTGTATCTTCTGCTTGCAGCCTTTGCCCCAGTAAGCACCTCAATGTTGCCCAGGTTTTCAGGATCTACTGCCTATATTGCCCCACCAACACCAGCTGGATAAAAGAAAGCAGGTGATGTGGGAGTCGTGTACTGCTAGGAAATGGGTGAAAGCTGTAAGCAAGAGATGGCACTCAGAGGTGTTTGTGATTGCAAAGCCTCCTCCAACACAACACCCACAAAAAACATCCAGGATGGGGAGCTAGCCATCTGGAGCTGTTTGCATTGCAAACAGCTAAGAAGAAAAGGGTTATTGCAGAGGGAGAAGCAGGTAGCTGGCTCCCCAGGAGAACAAACTGTGCCTTCAGAGCTGAAGACATTCAGTGGGATCAGGCACTAACCAGTTGTCCTTGCAGTACACTGGAAACCAAACCCAGCAGTGGAAAGGGAACTGACCATTGCAGAGACAAGCAACATTAATGAGAACCAGTCCCAGGCAGAAACACAGTATTGTGATACTTAGTGACCTGAGCCTGAGGATGCCCAAGCTCAGGGCACCAAAGGGAGAAGAGTTACTCAGACAGACTCTGGGAAGATGACTGGGTTGAACTACCTCAGTTCTGGCATTACCATCTATTGAAGAGTGAAGGGCAGACAGCAGGTTGTTTCTCAGTGTCCTGACGATTGCTTCAGGATCAGGACTACACCACCTATCATTACTCATGGCAGCGGACACATCCCTTTACTTTCCTGGATCTTCCCCTGCCCACCTATGCTTAGAACAAAGCTAAAGAGAGGCAGACCTGACCTCCACCGAGGCTGGTGCAATGCCCCTGTCTCTGGATCAGGAATGGTCAGAATGATGTGCAAATCATCTTCTTCAGCCTGGTTTTCAGAGATATCAATCATCTCTTCCTTTCATCCTCATCATTCCATCATCTAATACTGGTTTATTTTTCTGCTATTCAGTGAATCTCCTGTCATTTAGAAAATGCAACAAGAAGTGTAAATTCTTACAGTGCATTTTCTATCCAGTACGTTGATAAACCAAAAAGCCCTTCTTTCTAGATGATATCAACTACATTTTTCCTTTGATTTGGTTTTGGTCTAGAGAGCTAAGAAATACGTTCTAAAGCTAACCCTGTCCTAGGAGTTGTGTATATATAAAGAAATTGCTGCAGTATTTAATCCTGAAAACAACCCTCAAGAGGTAATACTATTGCTCTGACATATATTTGGAAAATGTGAGATGAGATATAAAGGCAAAGACAGAGCTGAATGAGAGCATTCTCTACTACAAAGTCCAAAATACAAATTAAACCAGGAATTCTCAGTTACAAAAAGAACAAAATTAGAACAGCTTTATGTATGGTTTAACACAACTAACTTCATTTACGACCTTGTATCAAATGATTTAACCCTAGTTTAACTGCTTTAGGAAAGTATCCAAGATGCTGTCAACTGGGCAAGACTGAGCTGATCCAAAGCTCTTACTGAAAGACATGGGAGTCCAGGAAACAGCAGAGCTAATTCCAGACTGCTTCACAATCCCTCTCCCTC
Organism: Aleadryas rufinucha; assembly: GCA_013397815.1. Classification (NCBI taxonomy): domain Eukaryota; kingdom Metazoa; phylum Chordata; class Aves; order Passeriformes; genus Aleadryas; species Aleadryas rufinucha. Next base: position 414,825 of record VZTH01002660.1, read on the forward strand.
CATTTTATTTTATTATTTCCACATTAGGACAATCATTTTACATACTCATTCAGAGGATCTAACAGTTCCCACCATCTGTATTCTGTTGTCTTCTCTTATGTATAAGCTTAAGGAAAGAAGGGAGAAGAGAGGGAAGACAAATATGAAGCAGGATGGTCTTTGTCTGCATTTGCACAGTGCCTGGCGTAATACACTCTAGCCAGAATTAAGCTCCTAGTCCCACAAGTAATAAATAGTATTAAATTTAAACTCAGTAAGAAGTTATGTTCCAACTCCTCTGTTGCCACACTCTGGGCATTTTTTGCTCTACTTCCTTTAGTTTTTCAGTATCAGTTGCATAATTTCTGCTTTATTTGTTCTTTCTCCTCTCACATACTATTATTAAATATTCTCTTCCCTTCTCCTCTATTTCCTATTTCCTCCTACACACTCACATAATACAATATCTATGCAGTCTGGCTTTGTCTTGAGGATGTTTTTCAATTAAATAGCAAAATACAAATAGCTTCACACATCAATGTTTTTATGCTACTTCTACCTAACTGTCATTTTAGTGAAAGCACTTTGGATTTTAGAACTCCAGTACTTCTATCAAAGCGTAAAACTAGTTTCTCAGACTTTCTTTATATTTATTACTCTGAAATGAGGCACATGCGTTCAGCATCTAGATGCAAGTACAGTATAATTTTGAAAGATATATAGGATTTTATTTCTGAGATGCAAGACCACCTTTCTCCCTATTAAAAGGCAAGAACTGTACATGTTTCCCAAACTCCCAATTATCGTGCAGAAGACCCATCCACTCCAGACAACTACAGCATGTAAAAAATTAACTATTTCATATGAATTTTGTATTTTTAACTAAAAGAGGGAATAGAAACAGCTCCTTGAATGTTGCATTATCTGAATATGAACAACACAGAATGGAGTGCCATGGAATTATGGTCAATTTAGTCAATAAGCTATTTTAGTCACTAATCTATTATTTATTGCATTTTGATAGACAGTGGGTTTTTATGGCTTAATAACAAATTCTCCAACTGGTTTGCCCACATAGGCTCTTGCCTGCATTTGCAAATTCCCTCAGTAAGTATGTACTATTTGCCAACAGATTTTGTCAGAACTAGCTCTGCTTCAGAAGTTGTCCTGAAATTATTAAGGATACACAGCTGTTGCTGCCAAGACAATATTCCCAAGTGAAAATTATTGTTACCTGCCAAAACCCCTCTGAAATATGCATGTCCAGTACTCAAAAAGTGGAAAATTCTGCTATAAAAAATAAAACAATCCCATGTGAACTGCAATTTGTTTATTTGCAATAGCTTACACATTTGTCTATATGCATTTAGCAAAAGGCAGGAAACCTATTTTATTAGTAAGCACCTTTTAAATTCATAGGCCGCTCTTACTTCTGACTCTTTGTTCACTTACAGTAAATTACAAATGACCTTTGGAAATATTGCCTGCTATTCAAATACTAATGACTCTCCCTGCTTACTTCGGACAAGTAATTAAATTTGGGAAGATTACTTTTCTACCACTTACCTCCTGATGAGAAAACAAATCACCAGGAAGTCGTTCTAGAAATGAGGAGAGTGAAAATGATGACTTCTTTCCTTGCACATCAATAACTTTGAGGTGCTCTGGGGAAGGGCTCAAGAAGGCGTAAAGTGCTTCACTCTGGCACAGTCTTTCATCAGAGAGTAATTTCTATGAAATAAAAATAATGACACATCACAACATAGCAACACATCAATTAAATATTTCTTGTTAAGGAATAAGATGTGTTGAGGCATCCAATAAAACTGATTAAGTCACAGCTCAGAGGTAGGGTGAGAAAAAAAATCCCTATCTCACAAAGATACTTTAAGAAGCCAGTTCTAAAGTGCTGGAACTAGTAAGAATAAAGCTTTTAATCTTACAACTTTCTTTTCTTATAAAAAATTCTCATTTATAAGGAAGTTATTGTGAAGAGTTTTAGCTGAAAGTGGCAACTAAAGGATTCATTATTTATCATTTCTTAATTAATCAAAGTTTAAATTAACTTACCACTAGAGAAATGTTTACTATCAGTCAAACTCATCTCAACTTCAGGAATTTTGGACAACTTTGACATTTATAGTGTCAAACCTTACATCTGACCTATTTCTTCTAGGCTCTCTCTTTAGGCAGTAGAGAGACACCATCCTCTCAATTCTCCTGTCTAGATATCTGTTGGTTTTGTCTTTGTTTTCTTACCTGCAGAAAGTTATTAAGCTGATTCTTAGATTTCTCCATGAATTTCTGGTCTATGGATTTAAAGGGCAGCTTGCTGAGAGAAGGCAACTGAACTTTCTTTAATGACGGAAAACACTGTGTGGGAGAAAGGAGAGCTCAATTAACGTGTATGTGGAGAAGACGACACATGGTTCAGAATGGAAAGGGAGAGACTCCCTTGTGCTCTCATCTCCCTTCCACACTCCTCTCAAGAAAACACCTTCCCTTGCCCACTATGGGCTGACACATCTACACCCTTTCCCTTTACACCACCATTATCTATCCCTTATCAGACAGAAAGGTTAAAGCACTGTGAAAAAAAATCCCAACCTTCTCTCTCCCCAAAAGCTGTCATTTCTAATACTTCCCTAGAAGCCAGACACAAAATCTAGTACTTATAGAAGGCTCTTATATGACAGTGCAGAGCATATACCATTTTGAAATAGGGTTACTCCAGTAAAACACTATTAAGGAAAAAAAATAATTGTAAGCAAGTTTTACAAGCATCTGTCAGAGACCAGAAATATGCAGATAGAAATCTCGCTCTAAAGGGCTAAAAGCCAAAGGGCTGGCATTAAAACTGGCAGCATTAAACTTTTATCATTCTGACACATTTTAGCAATTTGTATCTTTTCCCTCCCATAGCTAGGATTCGTACCTCACTGAGTTTGCGGTGTAGGTTCTGAAACTCACTGAGCTTCCTGGGAACAGTCCAGTTCTTAGTTTCAGCTCCACCAACTTCTTGTAAACTCACCATGACAGAGTAACAGGGCACTTGTTCTCCATTCTCTTCTAAAACCTTGTGAGGAAAAAAAAAACCCAAAACAGATAAGGTAATCTCTCTTGAAAGTAAACAGTGGAACATATGAGCTGCCACATGACTGGGTTGCAAACTCAGTCATCAGTCCCTTCTCTTGGGATTTGAAAGCTACATGTGGAGCAATTCCCCTAATGAACTAACCTTCACCCAAAATGCTGTGCCAGTCCTGAATCAGTCCTCCAGCTAACCACTATTACACCTTACATACAGTTTTGCAGCGCCATCCACCAGCAATCAAATCTCCCTGACATGTCTTCTTCAAACAGATGAGTGTATTATTTTGGTTTTTAAGATACCTACCATGTAGCTTTCTGACTGCTTATCAATACTCCATCTCTCCTATCTGCATTTACCTGAGCGTTCTCCCTTTATTCTCACCCTCCCTTCCCAGTGCTCCTGCTGAGGCTCACCCACGCACTGGGCACAGCAGCTCTGCAGCTGGGAACTGTGACAGCTGGTGCTGTCACAGAGCGATTTCTCTGCTCACTTGAGCTGTTCTGCTTGCACAGTTTGTGGTATCCATGCAGTGTCTATTTCTGAGGGACTCACAACTTTACAAAAATACTCATGAATCAAACTACAATCCTCAGCCAGAGGAAGGAGAAGCAATTAACCACATTGTGCAAATGGGAAAACTATAGCAAAGTTAAACAATTTTTCTTGAGACAACAGCAGCAGTGTGACTACACTGTTTCTTAATTTGATGTAAGGATTGTCATAAGAATTTCATCCTTATGTCCTATTGGTAGCAAAGTTTTGTTTACTTATTTTGAGGAGACATCCAAATTGATTATGAAAGGCAAATAAGGGAAATGCATAAAATACTTGACTCTTGTCAAGACTAGAATGCTTGTCTTTATATACATCCAAATAACAAAAAGGTAATTATAAAATACCACTCCCAGTCTTTTTGAGCAAAGTTATAACTTTAAAGCTTTTTTTAAAGAATATTTAACTAATCTAATTGGGATAAGAATAAACTTTAAAATTATCATATAATTATGATACTTTTTCTGAGAAGTCTGTAGAGATCTAAAAACACAATGCTATTGATGAATAATTTGACAAGCAACTACATCACCATTGTAAAAGCCATGAGGCTGAAATGTACCTTCATATTTTTAAGATATTCAGAGCTGCACATTGATAATATTCCCTGTGATGCATTCCTCATAAAGCTGCAGGAGCACTCAGAATACAAAGCACCAGCCTCAATGCCTGAAAATGTGCCTGGTTCTCAGCGCAGCTATTTGAAGAAGTGCCTATCTCCTGCCAGACTCCTGCAGAAACAGATGCTTCAACAGCCTCCAAGATGCAGGTCAGAGAGACACGGCACGGAAGAACTGGGATCGTCTGGGACAGTCCCTGCCCTGTCTACCCCAAGCTAGACTGGATCTGTGCTTGTAGGTGACTCACAAACGCCTCCTGGCTGTCATTCTTCAATGCTGGGAGATCAGTGCTGAAATCGCTGATTTGAGTCATGCCTATGATTCTCCACGCCAAATTTGTTCCCAGGGCAGGGATTTGCATGTGTAGGGTCATCTGAACTGTAATTGTCAGGAGAGAGTCATCCCTCTGAAAGCACATTCTCAAAGTGGGAGGATTTCCTGCTTCAAGTTAGGGTCTATGGGCAAAATCATCTAAATTCCAGTTACTAGATGTAGACACATTACAGCTTTTTTACAAGTACCCTCAAATACCCTCATATAAATACTGGAAGTGTTCAGGATCTTATTAAGAATGCAGAATTTTTTATCAACTTACATAAGTTGAATAAATTTGTTGTGAATTTGTTTTTCCAAATTAATGAGTCAAGTGGAAAACAGAAAAATCGAATGTTAGGAGGTCTTCTAAACCAGGAGATCTAGTCCTCTGCTGTTAACAGGCACCATCTCATACAGCTGCTATCATGAATGAATTCAAACTAGAGAGCCCTATTCCTCTGATTCTCCCTTTTGCTAAGTTAAGCAAACGAAAGTGCTTTCAGAACCACTTCTCATGGGAGAAGATACTCATTCAAATCCACCCTTCTCAAGGGACATGGCCCAGCACCTGCAAAGCAACTGTACCACTTCCTCATCTTGAGTGGAAACTCTCCTCCTAATGTATTCAAGGGTTGCATTTACCCTTGACAGACCTGCAGCCCACTCAGGATGAACTGCACATCTGACAAGCCACCAGCATACCTACTGCTTCCAGCCAAAAGGTGCTCCAAGGGTCGAAGCCCAGAGCACCTGCTGAACACCAAACCTTGCATGCCCCACTGCATGAGTGAGACTGCACTGCACTTCTAATACTCCCACCCGAAAAACCATCCAGTGCTTTCCCAACCTTCCTAACCCTTTTCTAGCCCTGGTTTCAGGTGCTGCCTGTACAGTGCCAAGTACAGGGGGAGAAAATCACTTCCCTGTTCCTGCTGGCCACACTACTTCTCATACAGGCCAGGATGCCATTGGCCTCCTTGGCCACCTGGGCACGTTCCTGGCTCATGTTCAGACAGCTGTCAACAAGCACCCTCAAGTCCTTGTCCACTGGGAAGCTTTTCAGCCACCTCTTGCCCAGGTGTGAAGTGTGGTAACAACAAGAAACATGCAATTTTTTTCACCTTATTCAGATCTACAAACTCAATTTCTTATGAAAACAATAGATTTTTTAGAAGATGTTATGCTCTGAAACAGACTTTCTTTGGACAAGGGAGACAGAATGTCTGCTATAATATTAAATGATACAAGGCCTAAACCATTAAAGCAAGCAGAACAAGTTAGGTTATTTAGCTCTAAGTTATATACCTGTAATGGGGAAGAGAGTCACAGAATTACACAAGTTGTTATCATAGGTCCCTTCATTCTTCATGTTTCGACTGTATTTTTCAACCTCTACCAGTCAGCCAAAACATTGAGTCTCCAAAGTAAGTTTTATCAGAAATATCAGCTACCAAAAGACACATGGAGATTATACCATTTATACTGATTTTTTTAAAAGATATATATTTCACACACATAGGCCTAGTATATTTAAATGACTCAAAACTATAAAGACCGAAAGATTCAAGATAAGAGATTACAAACAAGAGTTTGGACATAGTTTTTTTCAAGACTTAAGTAACTATTTTTTGTATATTCCCTGTTAACTGATTTAGTAGATCAGTTTAAAAGGTCAGTGACTGGCTATTACACTTTCAGCTGAAGATCTAAAGCAAAAGTTACTTTTACTAAGCTTTCCTGCAAAACAATAGGGCCAAGTTTTTTTCTCTCTAAAATCACAGAGCTATATTCTGGGATCAGCAACAACATGTTTTGCAGATAGAAAGACTATGTCACCTACTCATGCACCCTGAAATCATCAACTGCAGCTAGAATATTCCCAAGCAATTAATTAACATAGATAACTACAGCAGCCACGTTTTCTCCAGCCTACCCTTTGAAGCATAGAGCTGCAAACAGTACAATTAATGCTGGTAATTAAAAGCCTACATTTAATTACCTAATCCAGTACTACTTATAAATTATAGCTAAAGCAGCAAGTAATTAAAAGCCTCTTCCAACCTCCCTCTACTTTACCAGACCACCTGCTCCTCTGGTAATGACAGAGATGCTGTATATGGTTACATATGTGCAGAAAGATGCCATTCTGCAGTTTTTCTGCACACAGCATTTACCAGATTTTAAAACCAGGTTTCAAAAGCTACAAATAACTCTAAGACAAGAACTTTTCAATTCTCAACAGTGTCACCTACAAACAGCATTAAAACAAACCCAAATCCAGATGTTTCCACATGGAGAATTTGGTCTTAAAAATGGCACCTTACATTTCTGACCTGTTGGATTTATTTCTTCTTTTACAATGACTTTAACTGTTGACAGAACTATCACTGGCTTGCAAGAGCTTAAGACACAACCAAACAAACTCCACAGCACATACTTTTTTCCTCCAACAAAGTTACCTCAAGAAAACTACTTATATTCATTTCAGGAACATTTTCTTAATGGCATACAAAGGCAAGCCAGTAGAGGCCCAATTAATCTTTAGTTCCCTGTAGTGATACTGAAATCAGGATGATTTCTTATGTATGTCAGCCTGCATTTACTACATAACAAGTATTCACTGAGTTCCTTTCATGGTAAGTGTTAATAGAGAGCCAGAAGATGATAATACTTCTTGTTTTCATCACAATTTTTTTACATACATTCTACAGTTGTCTGCCTATGACCAAATGGAATAGCAGAACAAGACAAAAAAAAAAGTAACAACTTCTTCAATTTACAGATATAAAGCACTTTCTGGGCATTCAAGTCCCTTGAAACTCTACAGCCATTAAATACAATAATACAAAACACAAAAAGTGTAAATACTGCATCTTTGAGACATAGCAGAGACACAACTGCACCCAAGTGCAATACCATGGTAATATAGGAAGAGACAGTTCTCGTGAAAAACAGTGCCCCAAAGATAGCAGATTACCCAGTGCCAAAACCTGTTTATGTACGTGCAGGTAATTTTTATAACTCCATTACAGCAGTGTCTCAGGAATAGAAACTATGCATCATAGTAGCCACTGGGGAAACAGAAGAGGAGTTCAGAAGAGGTAAGGGTTCCTTCCTCCCCAAGTAAATAATAAGTATAAACAGGTAAAAGGAAAGTATCTACACATTTTTCTTCTGCTCTTCATGCAAGTTTGAATAGACCCAGAAGATAAAAAGCCAGAAAAAAAATCTCATACTTCTCCTGAGACAATGAAGGCTTTCCACATGCCAAGATTCTCACACCACCAGTCTGTTCTTGCAATGTGCAGCTGAAGGTCACTGTGCTCTCTCTCCATCAGAGTAATTTCATCCTTCAGCTTAGAAACAATCTGCAGAGAAAAGTTTATTAATTACAATTGGTAGGAAAAAGCTGGTGCAGCACACAAGCTCCATGTCTTTAGGGACACTGTTCAGAAAGCAGAAAAGGTACAAAAGTAGGGGGAGAACAATTCACATGGATAAAAAAAAAAATCACAAGTGAGGGAATCGATGATGCCTCATAAACTTCTAGAGTACACAGCAATCTTAAAGGTCAACCATCACATTAAAAAAAAAAACCAACAAATTAGAAGTACACACTACTATCATACTACCAGCATAAGACACTTGAGATAGGATTATATATTACCCACAGTATGTTTTATAAGAACTTGAACTTGCCATTAATGAAATATACCTTACTGAAGACATCTTTATCATCTTCAGGTACACATCATGTGACTGAAGAACCTGGGAATAGATTTCATTTCTAGGAATTTAGCTATGTTAGAAATCACTCAATCATCACTCAGGTTTGGGGCTTTTTTATCCCTTAGCTCGAGGAAGTCCGTCAGAGCTGCCGCTGCAGATGAGGGAGTTGTGCTGGCCCCTCAGAGCCAGCAGAGGGCACAGGAGCTGACCAGCACATCCCTCCGGGCAGCGCGGCAGGAGCGGCCGGCACCGGACACGGGATGCCCAAGGAATTCCACGGGCAGGGCAGAGCAGGGAGGCAAGGGAGAAACACCCCTTGCCACCGACAGAGCAGCAAGACCAGGGAAGAGTGGTCGTTATTCCATGGCCAGCAAAGCAATATAAATCATATTCACAATTTTAGTTACAATACATCTAAATATGGGGGGAAAACCAATCAAAACTAAGTTCTGATTTCACCTTCTATTTAACAATTTGACTGAAATAACCATCTAACCCCGTCTAAAGTGTGACAACTGGATTATTACACAAACATACACATAGTCAAAAAAAAGGAAAATGAAACAAAAGAACTGAAGACACTAAAGGTATGTACCTTTTTGTCGGGTTTTGGTGAATTACAAATGGAATTTAGAGCCTGTTTCTTATACTCAAGCTTGTCATTTAGCTGGCGAAGTTTATTTACAGCATAACTGGCCTGTTCATTAATTCTTGTGCTGCCTTCTTCAGTAGCTTCTTCACAACCCTGGCTCTAGGAATAGAGGATGGGGGTAATTGCAACATTAATATGAAAAGAGACAGTTATTCATAGAATGATAGAATGGTTTGGGCTGGAAGGGACCTTAAAGAACACATAGTTCCAAGTCTCACTGCCATGGGCATGGACACCTTCCAGAGCCCCATCCAGCCTGGCCTCGAACACTGCCAGGGATGTGGCAGGAGCTGGGTTATTGTTGGCTCCATAAGCTTTTTATGCACAAGAACACTTTTTGATATAGATGAAAATGTAGGTATAACAGATATTCCAACCATCAGATCTGATATGAGACATCACTCTGTTGTAAAAAACCAAACCAAAACCAAAAACCCCAACAGACAAAGCCTCACTACCATTTCTACTACAGTTCTTTGGCAACTCATGCCAACTGTGTAAAATGACCTTCAAGCTAAGGCTTTAGTGTAAATGAGAAGTAGAATTAAAATTTGTTTTAAAAGCAAAAACAGCTTAGTAGTCACGATCAATATTCAGAGCCAGATAAAAAAGCAAATACTTAGCACTGAGCTAAAAGATAATGAGGATGGGACAGAGTGAGGAACAAAACCAAAAAACCCCCCACATTTCTAACAAACAGTTCTGCCTCCCACAAACCTTCACAAAACAGATTTGTCATCCTGCAGAACAATCTAAACCAAGTCCTTTAGCTTTCTACACAGATTTTACTGCTGTTTTTAGAAGTGTTAATAAAAATGTGTTAAAAGCACATATGCCTTACCCTAAATTCCTAAATCATTTTCATATATTCATTCAGACAAACCAATAGCTTTTTCTATCTTGTGTACTACAGGCATGCAAAAAAATAGAAAACTTCACACCTTTCAGTGACATTCTCTTTAACATCATCTGACATATAGCTCAGCCGCCCCTTTCTTACTGTATTTCCCCAAATAGACATGAAGACCTTGAGATCCAGCAAACAGCACTCAGCTTTTACTGTTGCCATGTTCAAAGATCTTTGAGGTCTGTTTGTAACTGAGTAGATCTAAATTTATCTGTGGGAAGTTGAGTCTATTCTCATGAACAGGGGTTCCGTGTTATTTAATGATATTGCAACTAAGTAAACTGTATCCTTATATGATGAACAAAAAGCTAACAGAACGAACTCTCATACTCTTGTAAATTCTATGAGTTTTAGAGGAGACAATCCTACTGTAAATTCCATAGTATCTTATATCTTATTAAAAAAAGTCTGAGAAGAGATAACAGTAGTAACAATAATTAATCTCCTTAGCATGAGCCTTATAATGCAGAAGTCAGGAGTTCTAGGTTCAGAAATTCATGCCCTTTTCCAGCTCTTCATTTGCCTTCTATGTGGCTGAATAAAAACCCATTAGCTCTATTCCCTGCCCTTTCTTCTGTCTATTCTGCATGGACTGTAAACTCCTAGGGTCAGAAACTTGCCTCCAAGCATGCGTACAGGCCTCAGCTCAGAATGTTGTCTTCTCCTGGCACTACAATAATACAAATAATAATAATTAACAATATTGGGTGTTATTTAAAATGCTAATGTAAAGAACCATAAAAAAAACCCCAAACCTTACACTTCTTGGGAAGTATGGAGGTAAAGAAGGAATCAAAAATGCTATTTCCAATACAGAAGAACTAAAAGACTTTTCTTTTAGTGCTAGCAATCAAAGAATTGTAATTAATTACAAATCAGTGAGGCTGTGCTCCCAGAGGTAGGCTACATGGTTTCTCTGTCATTAACTTTTCAGACACTTAAAGCAAAAACCACTGCTGAATCACCAGGTTTATCACAAAAAATGCTAGAATTACAAGATTAAGTAATCTGTATTCAAAACATCAAATTTATCAAATAAACAACCAATTCACTCAAAGCTGAGATCATAACAGATTGTGCTGTCTTCCTGTGACTGGTAAACTGATAATGGCTTCCATTTCTGTGAGCGACGTACAACACAGACATCGGTCTTATTTTAGTGATCTGACACATGCGGCACCAATGTAGTCACCAGACCCTCTCCTCACAGAGCTGGATGCAAGCAAGGCCTGCTTCTGTATTTCTATTTGACATTTGCCCAAGCAGAAATACTTGGAGGTTTGTGGTGGTTTGTGAAGGTTTGTCCCAAAACAGAAAGTGGTAACAGACTGGGAAGAAGAAGGAGCTTGTTCCACTCGCAGAAGAACCAGCGGTCTGGCCCTTTCCAGATTCCTCTCTCGTGACTTGATTTTCTCACGTTCAACCAGGACTCATCCTTTTGTCCTCACCTCCATGAATGCACGAGATGATTTTTTATCTATTCAGCTATAGCAGTGAAATTTAGAGAGAATTGACACAGGTGATGCCCACAAGTGCCCCAGGAAGTGAGGACATAGACCCAAAATCCAAACTAAATCAAAACCAATCCATATTTGCTAACAATATGTATCCCTCCAGAAACATCCAATTTCTAAGCTGTCGTTTCCTATACATGGGAAGGACAAAACCCCACAAACTTATTAGCCACTACTGCATTTTCACTGACATTTCAAAGAACATGGGAAGCTTCAGAAAAAATTTCTTATAATTTGTTTTCACCTCAAATACCCTGAAGCATGACACAGCACCATTAGAACTGCTCCATTCAAGAGATACTCCAGCAGTATATACAACTTCATACTTAATTTGTTGTTAAAAATGGAAAAAAAACCAAACTACGTTGCATGTTATAAGCAGACTTGGCAATATATTAGTCTTTAAGTTTTCACAGCTGACACAGACTTCGTATCTGGCACATGCATATCCAAGGACTCAGAGGAAGAACAGGTGATGCTGATGCCAAAAATCTAATTTTTTGGCAGCTACAGTAGATGTTATCAGACAAAGTACAGCTAGCCCTAAAGTGTTGTGTCAGTTTTCTTAGAGAAATCATTATCTGTTAGACTCTGAATAAAGCATATGAAGAAATTAGAAAGCATAACATTAAATGCTTTAGGAAGTTCTGGACAAAACTGTCAAGAGCCATTGTGCAAAGTCTCAATGATTACAAGCACAAGGACACAAAGTCTTTGAAGTACCTACCACTGTCAACACAGAGCTGAGTCAGCAGTGAGAAAACTAGAAAACACATCTTGAATATTTTATCAAGGAAAAGAATACAGGGAAAAACAAACACTGAAAAGAGTCAGCAAGCTCTAAAAGCACATATTGCAAGCAATTTACTTATAACCGTTCATCTCTGCAGATTTGCTGAGATGCAGACTACAAACACTAGAACAACTCACAGAAATTAAAGACATTTAAGCAGTAAATACAAAAGCCTTAGGTTCTGGAAAAATTGTTTCTCAATAGCAGAATGTAGATCAGCACTTCTGGATTCTGCTCATTTGTTTATTTAGATCCAGTTTTAGACAAACCGTTACATTTCATTGAGCTCTGAGCAAGTTCACATATAAAATGAAGATATCCATGCTGATCTGAAGAAGCAGCCTGACTGAAAGAGGCACTCAATAGTCTGAGACATGTTCATGTCAAAATGTTCTTGTATAAATGCAACACAAGCTCCCCTGACATGACTGATTTAGACAACCCAAGGAAAAAACCTGCCCCAAGAAGAGTTGCCATTGGCTTATTGCTTATGACATTTTGAATGCTGTTTTAGTATTCAGAGTTCCTGTGCTAGATTTATCTTCCAACATGGCCTATTAATTTATTCAATTAATTAATTAAAACCACAAAGATTATATTTTACATTGATTTTTCTTCTCTTTTGTGCAACTTTTAATACCTATTTAGTACCTAGGAAATGCATGGGAGACAGGGACAACGTATGGGCAAAAACCTACTGATGTTTCAGTGAGAATGTTTTCACTCAAAAGCAGAGCAGCTGAGCTTGTACAAAGTATGTTTTGCATTCTCTGTTTCTAAGGAGCATTATAAAAGATGTGAAATACAGAAGGCTGAGGGATCTCAAATATCTACTTTAACTGATTTAAAATTTAAGTGGTCTGTCATTTTGTACCATTTTATTTCAAATAGCATGTAAACATATAAGTTTTACCAGACGAAACTACAAGAGTGATGATATTTATAAATAAATGAGAAAAAAAAAGAAGAGTAGTCCAAAGCTGAAGGACAGAAGATGCTACTACATGCTTTTGTCAGGACAGTCTCTCAGATCACTTTAAATAACAGTGGAAGAAATTGTCTGTGTGACTCACCACTTCATCTTTGTCCTCAGGAGTTAGCTGAACAGAACTTCTTTCTTCCTCCTTCTTGACTGATCTCTCATATAAATCACTGACAATGAATGAGGGGTAGTATCTGTCCTTAAGAGTTTCATAAACATCTGCCTGAATTCTGTAGAATACTTCAATGCCTTTATTTCCCACAAGACTTTGCTGTATTTCCTTATAAAGGGATTTTTCCACAGGTATTTCTCTGCTTTCCACAAAAAAATTCTGATAAATTTCACTCACCAATTGAGGTATTTCAGCCTAGGAAGCAAGGGAGAGGGAAGGAGAAAAGAATAATAAAAAATATTGAAAATACAAAGATGACTCAGGACCCAGGTGCATAATTTGAAGGATAATCAAGCTAATTTCCTAGCCAAATGTATGAGAACACATCTGTAAACCTCTTACTGAGGTCGAGCATGCTGCCTGCCTGTGCACCTCTGCTAAGCAATCAATTTTACAAGTATTGATATTTGCCAAGTGAAGAAACAGCTGTGCTCTAAAATTGCCAGAGCTTACACACACACTCTTTTAAATCTATGTTCCAAAAGCTGTCATTAAAAGGAAGAAAAGTGCTAGAGCAACAATGTGGTCACCATTTTAAATTCAGATTGTAAAGCTCAGCTGTATCAGCTCTCCTGTCTTCTGCTGAAGAGAATCAACTCACTTTATACATGATTATAATTAATTTGCAGTGGAAATGGGAAAAAAAAAAGAAACAAGAAGAGGAAAAAAGCACAACTGAAGAGACATTTACCAGTACAGGAGGCTGGGTATTTTTACTGAGTGCAGTAAGGTGCACAGAACTGAACTTTGAATTAATGAACAGGAAAGAGAGTAAGTAATGCAGCACAGCCCATGATCAGCTCCCTAAATTACCATCTCCCTAAACTGAACAGAATTAAAAAGCATTTATCCACTCCCTTGGTACGGCACAGTATTCTCACCTGCCTCATCTGACAGTATCACAGCCACATGACTGCAGGACACTACCTTTCTGTAAGCTGCCCCTGTAGTGGCAGATATAGCCATATCCGCATGTATATACATATTGTTTTGAACAGGAGGAGACGAATCACAGCTGAGAGGTCATAAAATGATTTATAGTACCTTTTCCAATCATGAGCAGTTTGCAAATCAAAACTGACTTACAGAGCTCTCTTCATAGTGCCTGACAAACCGTTTTTATCAGCACACTCTAGTTTGAGTTGGTCATTTCTTCAGATTGTATTAATGGTTCACTACTCACACTCTACAATCTGTCTCTCTGTTTACAGGATGTTTCGTGTTTTCCAATTGACCAGAATCTTTATACATAAGAGAGTAGTAAAATTACAGTGAACAAAAAGTTAACTGATATCCATAATGAAATTTGTATTTCATGCTAGTGTGAATCTTGAAGGTTTAATTGTTTCTCCCAAAAATCCACTACACTTCTCACAAACAGCAAATCTGTCCTCTACAAATTCTTGCTCTGCACCATTGCTTCAGGATACTTGTTGCAACTTTACGTGATATTCCCTATCCTTGTTTCAGGGTTCTAATTCCTACTTTATTGTAGCCAAAATTACAATATAGCATTGTTTCTTCCCTCTATCAGTAGCATGGTGTTCCTGGAGAAACTTAGCTGCTACAGATGAGGGAGAGGTCTTTTAAAGCAACACCTCTCTTCCAAAAAGATTTTAAGAACATATATACACACACTTTCACTGGTTTGGATTGAATGGGCTACCTGTAACCGGCAAGATGAGAAGTTTATATGCAGACTATCCAGCTGGAATGTGCTTCTGGGTTTCACATGAACTGATATAACTAAAGCCAACGTATTACTGCACATTTTTTCTCTGGTGGATGGGGAAATAATTCTACTACTTTTGCATATCAACTATTCCTTTTAACAGAGGTTGTTACACTAACCAACAATAAATCATCATCATAACAGCCCACAAATTTTAATTGCAGTATTATCCTCAAATATTGACACGAAGCAGTTAAAAAACCCAAACTGCTTAGCACCCATTTTAAAATATTGATATGCTATCAATATTTTAAAAACATAAAGACATTTCCTAACATCAAGATTACAACAAAGTGTCATCAATGTACAAAGCCACATAGGCTTGCAATTTCTTCCACCTTGTTAGCGGTCTTCAGATTCTCCACAGACTCCCAAAGGCCGATCAAAGCCATCTTGTCCATCCTTTCCATGTAGATCCGGAAGTGCTCTCGGTATGAAGGATTGGCCAAAATTTCTTCAAACTGAAGAATCTGAAGAAGAGAAAACTAAGAATAAAAACTGGGAAAATGTGTAACTCTAGCTCCTTTCCATCTCTTACATGGAAAATCTTTTCACTATCCATCCCACAAACGTGTCCTAGATTCAACTACACAGACCTCCTACAGTAATAGTTTTGCCTCATAAAAAAAAAAAAAAGAGTTTTAAGTACTTAGAAGATAAATTCATCTATGCTTCTATTAGATAGTAAATACCTCCATATCTTTCTGATCAGGATACATTTCAAAGGACTAAGATGGCTTTTCAAGTCACTCATGAAATGCTATTGTCAAAAATTTAACTTCCAATGTCCCTGCAAAGCAGAGGAGCCAAGCTGAAAGCTAACTGATCTGTTCTTTACTTGTTTCAAACACCAGCAGTTTCCATACCACAGCCCACAGAGCTTAGAGATGTATCTTAATTATTCCCAGGGACACAGAGAAAGATGGAATACCTTGGCAGCTGGGCATTTGGTGGCCAATTCCTACTGTTATTGAAAAACATCTATCAGAAATGCAGCCAGGAACATATGTTCTGTGATATAATGCTCAGGGACTTTTCCTGAGAAGAGTGAGGTGGGTGAACATCAGGCAGTAAAGGAAATGAAACACAGACTTCCCATATCCATGCAGATGCTGCAGCCATTAAGAAGCTGCATTAAAAAGCCATTATCACTTCCTTACCCTCTACTATTTTTGTGAATCCAGGCCTCTTCTATGAGATAAACACCTGAAAACAAAACACCTCCCTGACAAAATGATCTGAACTTCCCACAATGAACAAAATGAATAACCTTGTCTTCCTCTGAAAAATTAGGACCAATTTTCCAAATACCTCATCAAAACCAAGCAACCTTTTCTCTCCAACTCTTCAGCCTTGCAGCTGAACAAGTTTTCATGTCACTTATTTAGTTCCATTACTTATATCACCAGGAATCCAAATACACCACCCAGAGTAGTCTCAACCTCTTGCTTTGTTTCTCACAGGCACCAGACAACTCACATCTTTTTCTTTGAAAAGAAAAGAAGGTCCTTAAGCACTGCGGCCAATGAGACTTCCTATGACTTTGCATTTTATAGTAAAGCTTATTTGGTATGGAACGAAATGTGAACTCTGAGATTGAGGCATTAATAATTTCTCTAATATGAGTTTTCTGATACCTAATAATAATAATACAATTCTAGACAGCACCAGAATACCTCCCTCTCCAGGAAGACTGTTTGTTTTCCTAAAACTAGTACCTGTGAAACTCTACATGTAACCAAGTTACATGTAGGAAAAAGTTTCCTGGTGTCAAGCTACACATGAGGAAACCACCTACATGGGCATATACACAATTACTGGCACCAAATGAATGCTTTAATGAACCAAGCTAAACGCAGTTCTGTAACAACTGCAGTCATCTATGTTTTGTCTGAAACAGCTCCCCCAAATCTTGAGCAGTGTTTAAGTGAATTATGATTGCCTCATACGAAATGTTTATTTATATCTTCAAAGTTCCCCTGTGACAATCATGTGCCATTCTTCTCTTTATCTTTTACCATACCAGTATCTTCTGGACATGACTTTGATCTCAGCTTTAAAACCATTTACATATATGAACATCTGCCTTTGAGAGTTCACTCTATAAACCTCACTGAACAGCAGAGAGTACCTTGTTCAAGCTAGGCTTAATAAAGCAATGGTGTTCAGGCTGTCAAAGAGAACAACATGTGGTTTAGCCTCATTGCTGTGCATCATCTTATTTTCTATTCAGTCATTTTACCAAGGACAATGATTTATAATACAAGTGTAAGAGGGTCTTCTAGCCCCTTGAACAGATGTCTTCCCCATCTCAGGGACTGTCAGCTCTGTAAATAATAGCAGAGTTAGTAAATCACAGCATGGAGCATGTGCTGTCACTTCTTGAGTGAGAGGTCACCTTGGTCTCTATGCCTCTATTATCCAAGGTACACCCACTCTGGCTGCCAGCAAGGAGGGTAACTAACAACAACCCCCTGTCAAAAGTAACTGGAGGTACGGGCTGCTGCAGAGAGCAAGGCAAGTGCAATCATCTCTCCCACCTAACAAAGGGCCCATTGCACCAGTGCCCCATCGTAATCAAAGCAGCGGTGCTTAGCAACAGTGTTACACAAGTCTCCTCGTAGATACCTTGCAAACTAAAACACTTTGAAAAATTAATTAATGGACAGAAAAGCTTATTCCCTTGCAATAATGAGACCTCTCAAATGTTTTCTTGATTTTTCTTTAAGTCTGGACTATCCTGGAATTATTAAATTTGTTGCAAGTGCTGTACTAAATACATTATGTTACAGCTTCAATGCCAACAATGATAGACATGAGAGGGTTTTAGCTTTGAGGTGAAAATCATAAAACGCATGTGTGCTGGTTTTGGCTGGAGTAGAGTTAACATTCTTCAGAGGCTGGCAGGGGCTATGTTTTAGATTTGTGCTGAACACAAGGTTGATAACATAGAGATGCTTCCAGTATTGCTGAGTAGAGCTTACACAGAGCCAAGGCCTTTCCTGCTTTTTGTACTGCCACACTGGTGAGGAGACTGGGGGTGTATGTGAGGTTGGGAGGAGACATAGCTGGGACAGGTGACCCCAGCTGACCAAAGGGATATTCCAGACCATATGACATCATGATCAGTGTGTAAAGTGGGGGGACGGGGGGGGGGGCGAACACGACATGATGGCATTTGTCTTTGCAAGTCACTGTTACGTGTGATAGGGCGCTGCTTTCCTAGAGATGGCTGAACACCTGCCTGCCCATGGGAGGCATGAAATTAATTTCTTGGTTTGCCTTGCTTGTGTGTGTGGCTTTTCCTTTCCCTGTTAAACCGTCTTTATCTCAGCCCATGAGTTTTCTGGCTTTTACCCTTCTGATTCTCTCCCTGATCCTGCTGGTGGGGGAGTGAGCAAGTGGATGTGTGGGGCTTGGCTGCTGGCTGGGGTGAAACCACCACCAGTCCTTTTTGGCACCCAAATATTCTATGGAGTTTCCTTCCTTTTACAATTTAAAGAAGAAGTTCTGCAGTAATTTGTAATCCTCAACAAAAGATCATTTTATGATTCAGTATCACCACGGATTAGAGCACAAAACTCTAAAGCTATGTTGGCACATACACAGGCATTAGGGCATGTGGACACCCTCAAATCTAATATCCAGTTAGCAGATATAATCTTAGAATTATCAGCCTCCACAGCAACCCTTCAAATCCTGTTAACTCGAGAGCAGCTTCCGGGTTTGGAAAAACCAATGCTTTACTGTTGCCACATCAATTCCCTGCTTCAATAGGAATGTAACTTACATATCACAGCTGGTCACAGGTTCTGCCTAAGACTAGGAAAGGGTTAGGTTTTCTATTTTTTTTCCTAAGTGGGGTGCTTTAACCAGCATCCCTAGCATATGCACATAGAAGAGACTTGTCCCTGGCCCTACAGAGCAGAGACTTGGTGTTGTTAAATCCCTAAAGATAGTCACAACCTCTCTCTGCAAAGGAACATAGAACAACTAGTTAATTTAGGTCTGCACAGGCACCAGGCACAGATTAGATGCACTGTACTATATTTCTTTGCAACACACCAGATTCCCTTTCACTACAACCACATTGACCTATAATGAATAACCCCAATAAAGCTGGTAACAGCACTGCAGATGGTTGGGATGAACAGCATTTGGGTCACTAGAGGAAGTTTTCTGCTGGGATAACAGCATACAGTCAGACTGCGGCACTTCTGGTTACTGCTTTGGATTTTTTCCTTTCTTTTTTTTTTTTATTTGTAGAAGCCAGGAATAAGTGGAATGTAAAAACCAATACTGATAAATATCTTTTTCCAAGCTGCATTTTTAAAAAACCCTTAACTAATGCTTTGACTGTATATTGACTGAAATTTAAGCCTGTATTCATTTTGCTGTTTTAAAAAGAGGCAAGTCATCAGAAGACTGTCACATACAACAGTAGCTGAACTAAATGCAACGATTATTTAAGTATCGGGAAGTGTATACTAACCACATAAGGTACCTGACCATTCCACTGCACATACACTAATGTAAAAGTCCCTGCCTTGAGACTCACATGTTCACAAACATACTTCTGTCATAAGAAAACCCATCAGCAGGCAATAGGGTAACAACAACTGAAGCTTGTTTTCTTAATATTCCCAAATTCTGTACCGTGGTATATCCTGACATAACATGATCTTACAACCTGAAGTTCAGAAATCACAGTGAAAATCTGGTAAGTCACCAGTTAAATCACCATCTATCCACAGAAGCAGTGGAAGCAAGGTCTTCTGCAGGAGTTTCATCTTAGTCCTCATCAGCTGGATTGTGAACACGAGCTGGTTCCACCTCAAAATACACTCAGATGGTTTCCTTGCTATTTCACAGCTAGTTAAGGGTCAGATCCTCAGACCTCCTCCTAGAACCCACAATTTACAAAACAGCTCCACTAAGAAGACGCTGTGATGCCAAATGTCAAATCTCACAGACAGGGTGGTATGGCTGTTGAGCTCAGCACAACAGAGGAAAAAAATCCTTCACTGAATAGACACAGACAACAAGAATTCAACTAATTACTGCAGTACTGTGCAGGCACAGTTTCTAAGAAAAAGGACTAAAACTGCACTGACTACTAAGAGATGCTTTATGTATTACACTAGTTCAAACTGCATCCTCTGAAAACAACTCTAACACCATGGGCAGAGTTTAAATCAAGATCAGAGGCAATGACAATTCAGATTCAGAGAGTAGCTTTGGTTTGTTTGTCTGTTTGTTTATTTGCTTATAAGCACTTGATTATAAATCACATATTTAGGATTTCCCTAGAGAACCTGGATTTAGGAAAATTAGGTGAGCAAAATATGCACAAAATCAAATTAATAAAAAACACAAGACTGCATAATCAAACAGAACATTGACAGCTCCAAATAATCCATCTCCACCTACAAACCCATAATCAGAACATGCATTAAAGACTTTTTACCAGCAATGCCATTACTCCCCTATTACTGCAGTCAAGAAAAAGCTTTCCACAGGATGCATAAGTGAAATCAAAATACAAGTTTAGTTCACTAGTCAACTCTTTGTTCACCTAGTACCAAAAATTCCCCAAAGTTAATAATGTATTCAAGCTCCTGCACTATACTTACATAAAATATTAATTCAAAACACCATCAGTAAATGCCCATTTCTGACCTATTTCATGCAAGTTGAAGAAAGGATGGCAAACTTACAGTTTCTTCTACAAAAGCTAGTAATTCTTCAACTTAGATGCTACCTTAACAGAAAAGCTGGCACAGCCATACTCTAAGGAGTCTCCAGCTGCAACACCAATATATCATATCTACTAAATCCCAAACAATGCCTTTCCCTTTTGCTTAGAAAAGAGCCTGAGTGCTCAGTCAATACCGCCCAAATAGGAGGGGCCAACATCCAAAATTAACACTGGCTGCCTTGAAATAAGAACTCAGACTGCAGCTACCACAATGCTAGAAGAGGATGGGGAGAATCAACAGTGAAAAAAAGACTGCTTCCTCAGCTAAGCCCTGGGCATTTTTCTGTGCTCAGAAGGGGACAGCATGGCCTCCATCTCTCAATCAGCCTCCCTCAGCTTCTTTGCTGGCAACGGAGAATTGGGGACAACAGAAGAGAGAAGCAGTTTTCCTATTTTCTACACTGACATGACTGTAGAGGGGTTCTAGGGCCTCATCACAGAAACATCAAAAGCTTAGAAGAAATAACTGCCTCAGATCCCACTGTTTTCACCATCCACACAATAAATGCCTGTGCAAGAAGTCATTCTTGCTATTAATAGTACCATTAAGTCAATATTGAGCTGCTCACCGGTATATCTGCAGGATATAACCCCAGGTCAGCAACTCCCACTAAAAAACCCCATTGGTTTAGAAAACTTGCAATGTCGGCTTCAGGAATTCCATTGATTTTAGTTATGATATTATATTTTATTATACTCCTGGCCAATCCCTGCCCCTACCAAGTGCATCTTCACTACTGGACTCCATTCTTGAGCAATCTTATGCCACCGTGTATCTATCCAGAAAAGTTCATAACATCTCAGCAGGCATCAAAAGTGGCATCACTGGCTCATGCAGTGCTGCCACATGCTCCCCTCTTTCTTTTTCTTCTTGGCACCTCTCAGCACACCCAACTTCAGGAAAGAGATCAGGACTGCCTTGGCACAATCTATGACACACCATCTGAAAGCATGCTTTAAGGACAAGTGGGGAGTAGGGAATCACTCTATTTCAGACCTTACTCAAGAAAAACAAAATACAAAAAGTAGGAGCTATTTCTCCATCATACTACTTTTTCTAACATGCTACTAAGTTGCAATTATTACAAGGACATAATGAAAATTAAAGGTCCCTGTGTAAAGAGATAAGCTGTCTTCTACCTGAAGAAGGAAAAAACAAACCCACGAAAAACATAAAATATTCTTTCACATTTGAATACATCAGATATTATGCTTTGCCCAAAGGGAACAGAGTAGATGACAAAAGAAGTCGCTAAAATTTTTAAATATTTGCAAAGCTAAGTAGTCATTTTATTTTTGTAGATGCTGGCCAACACAACAGCAGTTATTTCTAATTCCAGACTACAGTAGTATTGAAAAGCAGCATTCAGTCACAGCAGCTTTACCAGAGTTTTTCTGCAACAACTGCCCTGAATTTTGTCAATTGCTTTCCATAAGTGTTTACTTTTGAATAATTTAATATTTTCAAACCCCACACATTTCCTAAAGTGAATATAATGAAGGCAATAAAGAAATACTGCACATATGTTAGCAATCTATTATTTGAAAGCAAGTTGCTACTTTCATAAAGACTGCTACCATGTCCTTATGAACTCCCTGCATGTAGGATGTCTGAAAAATCACACGTGCTTACAAGCCACTCGATCCTTTATGAAGTTTCACATTGAGCAATATTCCAAGCTGAGCGATCAATGTGTCTTTTCGGGTACTTCAGTAATCTTTTCCCAAGGTAAATAAACCATGCAGCAATTAATTTGTACTTGACTCCTGGGGGAAGGGAGGGATTAACAACAGTGAGGTAACATGACCCAGTGCTAACACATTTAGAATGACCTTCAGACAATGCGATTTATACCTTCTGACTTGGAGGGCCATCACCTTCATCAGAAATGCCATCTTCCTGCTGATCATAAGCAGGGCCTCCCAGGAGCCTTATTCTCTTCTCACATTGCTTCTTTGCCACTGTCAGCTGATTAATATACCTCTTCACGTTGCGAGCCCTTAGTAGGTCAGCTTTCATTGCTGCAGTTTCTTTTCCTTTGGAATCTAATAATAAAGCAAATCAGAGACAGTATTTTACAATAGGAAAACATCATTGTACCATTGATTCTGTGACCTATCTGATCAAAGCATTTGTCATTCATGAATAAACTATGCTCATCAGTACAGATACTGGCAAGTTTGTATTTGAAACAGAACGATGATTTTGAAACATTCTGCAATGATAACTCAAGGGTTTACACAAAAGAGTTGAGAAAAACAAAATGCTTATTCAAATGCATAGCAAAACCTTACCCCTACAGCTCTCTTTTCATAAGTTGGTTGGAAGACACAGCCCAAGACCTCCACTACAGGATGTACATTTATCAGATGGCATTAGGAAGTTACCTACAGCCATGGCATATGATAACACGTGGAGCTGATGGCCAATGTACCCTAGCATTGACTGCCTGGAGTCACGAGGGACTGGGCTCTCTTCCCCCCAGCCCAGCATGACAGATTGCCACACATCTTATTTGCAAACCCAAACTTCTCGTGCCTGATGTGAACAGCGTATCATACAATACCCACTCCAGAAAACTGACCAAAGTTCCCTCAAAATGGTCAGATGACTAAGAAAAAAAAAATCTTTGAATGCCATGTCAAGACTGCACAGTACTGTTAAAAAGTAAAGTAACATGAAGATGACAGTCAGCTGAATAAGACTTAGTAATAGCCAGTGTAATGTTTGTGTATTCTACATTCCGGCCTCTTCAGCTAATTACTAGGATCTAAAAAAAGAAGCAGCAGATAAAGCAGATATAAAACCCTATTGTGTGGAAATCATGTTTAATGTGTGCAGGATGCAACTGATTCACATTTATATTCTGGTTTTATTTTCCTCTTGCTCAATGATAACACTCATGCTTTTTTGCACTGCAACTATTAATCAGTTGCAAAGTACTTGGCTTGTACTTGGCTCTGGATTATCTGATTGCTCAGGGATAAATAGTAAAGATCTACTCTACTATGTTTTCAAAATACTAAATGCTAGCAAAATCATGTAGATAAAAACAGCATTCAATTTTCACAACAGTTGCTGTTAAGAAACAACTACATAGTTAGGTTTGTGAATGCATACACAGCAAAAAGGAAATCTCTCAGAAACTATTTTAAATACCTAAACAAGTTTCTAATGCATTATGCCAACTTCTCCTTTTATGACTGTTTTTACCCTTTTATTTCCCCCTCAAAGCCACATGTAAGCACTGCATGCAACTCTAAGTTTTGTCATTTACATACTGAAGGACAACTCAAAGTACATGGAGCTCCCTGAAGTTCTACACATAACTGAGTCCAGATATTCTCCCATTATCTTTTCCCATATTTTTAATCTCACTTAATTTGCTGCATGTATATATGTTGGTAGGGATGCTTCCTGATACAAGTACTCTTAATATTTTAATGGATGAGTATCATTTGCATCTGAGATGCCATATAATACTCAACTAAAGAGATGATAGTCACTGAAGCAAATGATAAAATTACTCTACCAAAAAAAAAAAAA
>VZTH01002660.1:444519-495515 GCA_013397815.1 Aleadryas rufinucha
ATAAGATAGATTTTGTAAAAAAAAAAAAAAACAAACCAACAAACAACTAAAATACTTAAAATTTAGCTTAAATATTAATTTCAGCACTTAGAAGGAATCCTTATCAAAAGGTAAGATGAGGAGAGTGGTTTACAGTTACAGGTGTAGAAGGATGTGACTCTTCTAACCATAGCACATGCGACTGTAGGGAGGGGTACCATCTGAAAATACCAATAGGAAAAAAACCAAACAAGTTTAAAAAAGAAAAAAAAAAAAACCACTAACAAAACTACCACCAAAACCAAGCTGCCTCCTACAGTCACTGCCTGAGTGATCATGACCATTGTGGAAGAAGATACACAGGAAGACACTGTTGGAGAAGTGGAAAAGTAAGGCAGATACATGTACACACCAGAATCTGCGCTTTTGTGCCAGTGTAAATGAGGGAAGTAAGGCAGTGTCAGCATGCAAGGTAACAGCTTCTACTTACAGTGACCTGCACTGCTCCAAAATAAACTCTCTACGCCTCTGGAAACAATAATGCTGCATTAGGTTTCTTATTCAACTTCAGCAACAGCCAAAAGCAGTTCTCTGGGCCACAGGAATTTTATCATCCAGCCACTACTGGCATCATACTGCAAACCTCTCAAATTATTTTGTCTCTCAACTTTTTAGACCTTTGACTCTCTCAGGGAGTCAAATGCAAAACTGACTGCTTAACATGAATCAGATGCTTTTGTACATTTTCGTTTGCTCTCTTATGCACACATGCCAGAAGATTCAAGTGATAGAAATCTGAATAGAAAAAACACCCTGTAACATGCCATTTTTAAACTACAGAGGGTTTAATACAATGAAGTATCTAGAAGTCAGTTAATGTCTAGAAGTACTTTAAAGTACTTTCTGATTTTATTAGAGGGTTCTAACAGCTAAATATTTTGCCAATAGGTGGCACCAGCACTAGTTAAAAAGTGTAAAGAACCCCGTCCTTACTGAGCAACAAGCCTTCCTCTACAACCCTACTGGGCACCAACACTAAATGCATACTTTGGTATCACCAGATAAAATAGTAAAAAGGTCAGGTAACTGTAGCTCCTATGAGAACTCATCAGTTTGAAACCTAGTCCTCAGGCTACTCATCCTTTAATAATAGACACTTAATCTTTTTAGAAAAAATAAATATTTTTGGTCAGTTTTAGAGACTTAATTTAAGTCTCCTTAACCAATAGTAAAGGTCCGCAACTCTGCTCAGGCATACTTATTGCAAGTTATGCAGTTGTACAACACTTCTTTGCCTAAGCAAAGTATAAATAGTAGCTAAGCACTCACTACTGCAGAGTTTTAGCCACATCTTCTACACTAACTGCTCCTCAGGTTTTTTGTTACAGCTTCTTCTATTGAAAACACTGCCTCAGGAAGCTCCCATAACTCAAACTGATGGAGGGTGAGATCATTCTCATGTGGGACCCCACTTGAGTACTGCATTCAGTTCTGGAGACCTCAGCACAGGAAAGACATGGACCTGTTGGAGCAGGTCCAGAGGAGGGCCATGAAGACAATCAGAGGGATGGAACACCTTTCCCAAGAAGAAAGGTTGAGAGAGCTGGGATTGTTCAGTGCGTAGAAGACAAGGCTTTGGGGACACCTGATTGCAGCCCTTCCGTACTTAAAAGAGTCCTGTAAGAAAGATGGGAACAGACTTTTTAGCAGGGCCTGTTGCAATAGGACAATGGGGCAATGTTTTTAAACCAA
This sequence comes from Aleadryas rufinucha, assembly GCA_013397815.1. Taxonomy (NCBI): domain Eukaryota; kingdom Metazoa; phylum Chordata; class Aves; order Passeriformes; genus Aleadryas; species Aleadryas rufinucha. The sequence continues at coordinate 446,251 of VZTH01002660.1, forward strand.
AAGAGGGACGATGTGGATTATATAAAAGGAGTTAGTCTTTTACAATGAGGGTGACGAAACACTGTAACAGGCTGCCCAGAGAGGTGGTACATGTCCCATCCCTGGAAACATTCAAGGTCAGGTGGATGAGACTCTGAGTAATCTGGTTTAGTTACAGATGTACCTGCTCATTGCACAGGGGTTGGAGTACATAATTTTTAAAGGTCCCTTCCAACTCAAACCACTCTATGATTCTATATCCATGTACATACTATCTACACTTGCTCTATTCTTACAGTTTGAGAGCAGACGTCAGGCTCAACAGAATGCTGGCCAGAGTTCAGCTGCTCTTGTTGAACACTCAGGCACTAAAGAAGTGGTTACATTTTCAGGACCCAACTTTGCCACAGGCAAAAGGAAATAGCTATCAGTAAGACTATCTCTCGCCAGGCTGGAGTCAAGGCTAAGAGATGCCCATGACACGGAAGGCAAGAGCTCATTTACTAGCGGCAAAGGAGAGACTGTTATATACGTCCAACCGCCATGCTCACACATCACTGCAGGTATGTGCCACGTGCCGGGTGAAAAGATTAAAAAGAGAAAGATAGAATGAGATTGTGCAAACACACTTTCATTTTGCATAAAGCTTACATTTAGTTGTTTACCATTAAATCCAGGGGTAGCATTATGCTGTAGCATCCAGAAAGGGAAACATCAAAATGTGATGTTAAGTAATGTGGTCGTCTGTTCTACAAGATTTCAACAACCTTTATGTTAGCAGTGAGTTGTGCTGGGTTTTTTGTTGGCTTCAGTTTGTTTTAAGGAAGGTACCACAGCTTTTTTCTCTAACCTTTTCTTTTTAAAATTCAGGAGCATATTAGATTCATTACCACATTAGGTAAAATGTCTCCATTTCCTTTAGGAAAAGTAAGGCACAAAACAGTCTTCACAACTAGATTTTACCCCTGTACAGTTTTGATAGCCCTCTTAAAAGTCTATTGGACACACATAGAGCCTGAAAATTTTTGGTAGATGAAAACCTGAGTGGAATAACTGAAATTATAAATCTGCCCTAAATTTGTGTGAACTATAAAAAGATTGTACTGCATGCCCCTGTTGGGCACACTGTTTCATATGTGTCAAGCAAAAAAAAAATCACCTTCTTCAGACAATGTGCATAACCACTGGCTGTTTAATGAACAAAAGGGTTAGCCCCAATAGTCCCAAGGGCTAACAGAGCCAGCAGTGGTAATCAACCCTTAAATGATACACAATGTTACCATAGGAATAAACCAAAAATAAAAGTCCGTAACATAACACAAAACTTCAGTGCACCAGCTAGTGAAATTTCTGTTGGNACACTTCTTTGCCTAAGCAAAGTATAAATAGTAGCTAAGCACTCACTACTGCAGAGTTTTAGCCACATCTTCTACACTAACTGCTCCTCAGGTTTTTTGTTACAGCTTCTTCTATTGAAAACACTGCCTCAGGAAGCTCCCATAACTCAAACTGATGGAGGGTGAGATCATTCTCATGTGGGACCCCACGTGAGTACTGCATTCAGTTCTGGAGACCTCAGCACAGGAAAGACATGGACCTGTTGGAGCAGGTCCAGAGGAGGGCCATGAAGACAATCAGAGGGATGGAACACCTTTCCCAAGAAGAAAGGTTGAGAGAGCTGGGATTGTTCAGTGCGTAGAAGACAAGGCTTTGGGGACACCTGATTGCAGCCCTTCCGTACTTAAAAGAGTCCTGTAAGAAAGATGGGAACAGACTTTTTAGCAGGGCCTGTTGCAATAGGACAATGGGGCAATGTTTTTAAACCAAAAGAGGGACGATGTGGATTATATAAAAGGAGTTAGTCTTTTACAATGAGGGTGACGAAACACTGTAACAGGCTGCCCAGAGAGGTGGTACATGTCCCATCCCTGGAAACATTCAAGGTCAGGTGGATGAGACTCTGAGTAATCTGGTTTAGTTACAGATGTACCTGCTCATTGCACAGGGGTTGGAGTACATAATTTTTAAAGGTCCCTTCCAACTCAAACCACTCTATGATTCTATATCCATGTACATACTATCTACACTTGCTCTATTCTTACAGTTTGAGAGCAGACGTCAGGCTCAACAGAATGCTGGCCAGAGTTCAGCTGCTCTTGTTGAACACTCAGGCACTAAAGAAGTGGTTACATTTTCAGGACCCAACTTTGCCACAGGCAAAAGGAAATAGCTATCAGTAAGACTATCTCTCGCCAGGCTGGAGTCAAGGCTAAGAGATGCCCATGACACGGAAGGCAAGAGCTCATTTACTAGCAGCAAAGGAGAGACTGTTATATACGTCCAACCGCCATGCTCACACATCACTGCAGGTATGTGCCACGTGCCGGGTGAAAAGATTAAAAAGAGAAAGATAGAATGAGATTGTGCAAACACACTTTCATTTTGCATAAAGCTTACATTTAGTTGTTTACCATTAAATCCAGGGGTAGCATTATGCTGTAGCATCCAGAAAGGGAAACATCAAAATGTGATGTTAAGTAATGTGGTCGTCTGTTCTACAAGATTTCAACAACCTTTATGTTAGCAGTGAGTTGTGCTGGGTTTTTTGTTGGCTTCAGTTTGTTTTAAGGAAGGTACCACAGCTTTTTTCTCTAACCTTTTCTTTTTAAAATTCAGGAGCATATTAGATTCATTACCACATTAGGTAAAATGTCTCCATTTCCTTTAGGAAAAGTAAGGCACAAAACAGTCTTCACAACTAGATTTTACCCCTGTACAGTTTTGATAGCCCTCTTAAAAGTCTATTGGACACACATAGAGCCTGAAAATTTTTGGTAGATGAAAACCTGAGTGGAATAACTGAAATTATAAATCTGCCCTAAATTTGTGTGAACTATAAAAAGATTGTACTGCATGCCCCTGTTGGGCACACTGTTTCATATGTGTCAAGCAAAAAAAAAATCACCTTCTTCAGACAATGTGCATAACCACTGGCTGTTTAATGAACAAAAGGGTTAGCCCCAATAGTCCCAAGGGCTAACAGAGCCAGCAGTGGTAATCAACCCTTAAATGATACACAATGTTACCATAGGAATAAACCAAAAATAAAAGTCCGTAACATAACACAAAACTTCAGTGCACCAGCTAGTGAAATTTCTGTTGGNTCTTCTACACTAACTGCTCCTCAGGTTTTTTGTTACAGCTTCTTCTATTGAAAACACTGCCTCAGGAAGCTCCCATAACTCAAACTGATGGAGGGTGAGATCATTCTCATGTGGGACCCCACTTGAGTACTGCATTCAGTTCTGGAGACCTCAGCACAGGAAAGACATGGACCTGTTGGAGCAGGTCCAGAGGAGGGCCATGAAGACAATCAGAGGGATGGAACACCTTTCCCAAGAAGAAAGGTTGAGAGAGCTGGGATTGTTCAGTGCGTAGAAGACAAGGCTTTGGGGACACCTGATTGCAGCCCTTCCGTACTTAAAAGAGTCCTGTAAGAAAGATGGGAACAGACTTTTTAGCAGGGCCTGTTGCAATAGGACAATGGGGCAATGTTTTTAAACCAAAAGAGGGACGATGTGGATTATATAAAAGGAGTTAGTCTTTTACAATGAGGGTGACGAAACACTGTAACAGGCTGCCCAGAGAGGTGGTACATGTCCCATCCCTGGAAACATTCAAGGTCAGGTGGATGAGACTCTGAGTAATCTGGTTTAGTTACAGATGTACCTGCTCATTGCACAGGGGTTGGAGTACATAATTTTTAAAGGTCCCTTCCAACTCAAACCACTCTATGATTCTATATCCATGTACATACTATCTACACTTGCTCTATTCTTACAGTTTGAGAGCAGACGTCAGGCTCAACAGAATGCTGGCCAGAGTTCAGCTGCTCTTGTTGAACACTCAGGCACTAAAGAAGTGGTTACATTTTCAGGACCCAACTTTGCCACAGGCAAAAGGAAATAGCTATCAGTAAGACTATCTCTCGCCAGGCTGGAGTCAAGGCTAAGAGATGCCCATGACACGGAAGGCAAGAGCTCATTTACTAGCGGCAAAGGAGAGACTGTTATATACGTCCAACCGCCATGCTCACACATCACTGCAGGTATGTGCCACGTGCCGGGTGAAAAGATTAAAAAGAGAAAGATAGAATGAGATTGTGCAAACACACTTTCATTTTGCATAAAGCTTACATTTAGTTGTTTACCATTAAATCCAGGGGTAGCATTATGCTGTAGCATCCAGAAAGGGAAACATCAAAATGTGATGTTAAGTAATGTGGTCGTCTGTTCTACAAGATTTCAACAACCTTTATGTTAGCAGTGAGTTGTGCTGGGTTTTTTGTTGGCTTCAGTTTGTTTTAAGGAAGGTACCACAGCTTTTTTCTCTAACCTTTTCTTTTTAAAATTCAGGAGCATATTAGATTCATTACCACATTAGGTAAAATGTCTCCATTTCCTTTAGGAAAAGTAAGGCACAAAACAGTCTTCACAACTAGATTTTACCCCTGTACAGTTTTGATAGCCCTCTTAAAAGTCTATTGGACACACATAGAGCCTGAAAATTTTTGGTAGATGAAAACCTGAGTGGAATAACTGAAATTATAAATCTGCCCTAAATTTGTGTGAACTATAAAAAGATTGTACTGCATGCCCCTGTTGGGCACACTGTTTCATATGTGTCAAGCAAAAAAAAAATCACCTTCTTCAGACAATGTGCATAACCACTGGCTGTTTAATGAACAAAAGGGTTAGCCCCAATAGTCCCAAGGGCTAACAGAGCCAGCAGTGGTAATCAACCCTTAAATGATACACAATGTTACCATAGGAATAAACCAAAAATAAAAGTCCGTAACATAACACAAAACTTCAGTGCACCAGCTAGTGAAATTTCTGTTGGGTTTTTTTTTTTTGTACAGGTAGAAATTAAGAGCCCGTAAAAATGCAGAATCAACTTTACCACATACCACCAGCTCTATAATATTTTTGTATCAATTCTGCAGTACCAGACACTCATAGCTTCAGAGAAACATCTTCTGTTCAGGATTTAGAAAAGTAGATATTTAAACAGATAAACTCAAGTGAGATAGAGGAAAATTAATTAATACATAATCAGTTGCAGGAACCTAAACTTTATGAAAATATTCCCCAAATTAATTATTGTCTCAAAAAGACCAATGGTAGCACAAACGGAAATACAGGCTTAGCAAGATTTGATTTTTCATAATGTTCTCAGAGTTAAATTCCCTGTTCTCATTTTATTACTTTATGAAACAGACTTTCCATTCAATTACATTTCATCTGAAAAATATTAATATCTATTTCTACAATGTACACTTGAATAAAAACTAATGCCTACTTTTCCTTTTATCTTGGTTTGATACAAGCAAGATATCCTACTGGAATGCACACCTAGCTCTATTTTAGAGTGTAAACAAAAAGCATTATCAGTGTTGACAACCTTATACTTTCTGAAACTTGAGCATGGACCTCAAAACTCTTCAGATTGCCCAAAATTTCCCCACCCCCACAGCAAGTTCATTTTCTGTTTCTGCATTTTTCATTACACTTGAATCACTTTTTAAAGTTTTCCTTTCTGATACAAGGAACTAGAAAAGGAGATTTTTTTTNAGAGGGATGGAACACCTTTCCCAAGAAGAAAGGTTGAGAGAGCTGGGATTGTTCAGTGCGTAGAAGACAAGGCTTTGGGGACACCTGATTGCAGCCCTTCCGTACTTAAAAGAGTCCTGTAAGAAAGATGGGAACAGACTTTTTAGCAGGGCCTGTTGCAATAGGACAATGGGGCAATGTTTTTAAACCAAAAGAGGGACTATGTGGATTATATAAAAGGAGTTAGTCTTTTACAATGAGGGTGACGAAACACTGTAACAGGCTGCCCAGAGAGGTGGTACATGTCCCATCCCTGGAAACATTCAAGGTCAGGTGGATGAGACTCTGAGTAATCTGGTTTAGTTACAGATGTACCTGCTCATTGCACAGGGGTTGGAGTACATAATTTTTAAAGGTCCCTTCCAACTCAAACCACTCTATGATTCTATATCCATGTACATACTATCTACACTTGCTCTATTCTTACAGTTTGAGAGCAGACGTCAGGCTCAACAGAATGCTGGCCAGAGTTCAGCTGCTCTTGTTGAACACTCAGGCACTAAAGAAGTGGTTACATTTTCAGGACCCAACTTTGCCACAGGCAAAAGGAAATAGCTATCAGTAAGACTATCTCTCGCCAGGCTGGAGTCAAGGCTAAGAGATGCCCATGACACAGAAGGCAAGAGCTCATTTACTAGCAGCAAAGGAGAGACTGTTATATACGTCCAACCGCCATGCTCACACATCACTGCAGGTATGTGCCACGTGCCGGGTGAAAAGATTAAAAAGAGAAAGATAGAATGAGATTGTGCAAACACACTTTCATTTTGCATAAAGCTTACATTTAGTTGTTTACCATTAAATCCAGGGGTAGCATTATGCTGTAGCATCCAGAAAGGGAAACATCAAAATGTGATGTTAAGTAATGTGGTCGTCTGTTCTACAAGATTTCAACAACCTTTATGTTAGCAGTGAGTTGTGCTGGGTTTTTTGTTGGCTTCGGTTTGTTTTAAGGAAGGTACCACAGCTTTTTTCTCTAACCTTTTCTTTTTAAAATTCAGGAGCATATTAGATTCATTACCACATTAGGTAAAATGTCTCCATTTCCTTTAGGAAAAGTAAGGCACAAAACAGTCTTCACAACTAGATTTTACCCCTGTACAGTTTTGATAGCCCTCTTAAAAGTCTATTGGACACACATAGAGCCTGAAAATTTTTGGTAGATGAAAACCTGAGTGGAATAACTGAAATTATAAATCTGCCCTAAATTTGTGTGAACTATAAAAAGATTGTACTGCATGCCCCTGTTGGGCACACTGTTTCATATGTGTCAAGCAAAAAAAAAATCACCTTCTTCTAACAATGTGCATAACCACTGGCTGTTTAATGAACAAAAGGGTTAGCCCCAATAGTCCCAAGGGCTAACAGAGCCAGCAGTGGTAATCAACCCTTAAATGATACACAATGTTACCATAGGAATAAACCAAAAATAAAAGTCCGTAACATAACACAAAACTTCAGTGCACCAGCTAGTGAAATTTCTGTTGGGTTTTTTTTTTTTGTACAGGTAGAAATTAAGAGCCCGTAAAAATGCAGAATCAACTTTACCACATACCACCAGCTCTATAATATTTTTGTATCAATTCTGCAGTACCAGACACTCATAGCTTCAGAGAAACATCTTCTGTTCAGGATTTAGAAAAGTAGATATTTAAACAGATAAACTCAAGTGAGATAGAGGAAAATTAATTAATACATAATCAGTTGCAGGAACCTAAACTTTATGAAAATATTCCCCAAATTAATTATTGTCTCAAAAAGACCAATGGTAGCACAAACGGAAATACAGGCTTAGCAAGATTTGATTTTTCATAATGTTCTCAGAGTTAAATTCCCTGTTCTCATTTTATTACTTTATGAAACAGACTTTCCATTCAATTACATTTCATCTGAAAAATATTAATATCTATTTCTACAATGTACACTTGAATAAAAACTAATGCCTACTTTTCCTTTTATCTTGGTTTGATACAAGCAAGATATCCTACTGGAATGCACACCTAGCTCTATTTTAGAGTGTAAACAAAAAGCATTATCAGTGTTGACAACCTTATACTTTCTGAAACTTGAGCATGGACCTCAAAACTCTTCAGATTGCCCAAAATTTCCCCACCCCCACAGCAAGTTCATTTTCTGTTTCTGCATTTTTCATTACACTTGAATCACTTTTTAAAGTTTTCCTTTCTGATACAAGGAACTAGAAAAGGAGATTTTTTTTTAACTTGAGAGATAGAGATCACATGCGAACCTAAAATCTTTCATTTATAAAAGAATCTTTTTATAAAAGATTTATTTATAAAGAAATTAATTTTACTATCTGTTGCCCTTCTATTATGCATTGATACAACTTAAGTATACCTGCCTAAGCAATGATTTGGACTGTAATTTTGCCATTAAGATCATCTCCTGAAGACATGCCTCAGTTTTTACGTATTTTGAGAACCGTAAAAAGTAGTATATATAATAAATGTAAGTACAACTATAATATGCACTGCTTTTAAAAAGGCAGACCTTGCCAAATCATTGCAGAAGGATTTAAGAGCACTCTTTATTGCAACTCAAAAAATGAAGAGTCAAAGTCTGACTGACGATTATGCTGTATCATTCCTTCTTCCGTGTTTGGAAAAGAAAACAGACAGACTTTGACGAACAGATTGTATGAAAAAGAAAGCGGAAATATGATTCTCAGCATATGAATTTGTAATGTCAGAAATCCTAGTTGCAGCAAGTTCTGAAAATAAATGTATCATAGATATGACCTTTCTCATGATCCATCAGCTTAGATGAAGATAGGGTGGGGGATAATCATACTGTGAGAGCTTCTGGAAGATTCAGACAAATGAAACAGAACCAAAACACTAAAGACATAGCATTCCTAAAATCTGTCTAAAAAACCCACACACGCTGATTGCATATGTATGGCGGGAGTTCAAACAGCTTTTCAAAATGAAAACAACAGATGTGACTTAAAAATGGAATCTTACCTTTCTGTCTCTTCACTTGGGGAATATTGCTGATGGTGGTTGCCTGAACTATTTCCACTACAATTTGATACCTAATTTTAAAAACAGTAGGGAATAAGGGTGAAGAGAGGAAAGACAAGAAAAAAAACACAGTTTTAATTTTTTACAATGTGTTCTTCATACAGCACACTTAAGAATTAATAAAAATCAAAATAATTCTACTTCTTCCTCACCTGGAAACAGATTAATTTCTCAGTATACCTGCAACCTAAGGAGCAGGGTGCACATGGAGTAGGTAAAACAGATTATCTTGAAACAACAAGGAAACATCCAACTAACAATAACACTGCCCTCTTCTCTCAACTGATGGCACTGCATAGACAGGTAACGTTCAGTAAACACAATATAAAGTCACATTCTAAACACTGAGTATAAGTTTTCTGTAGGAAACCAGGATGGTAGTTCAGTTTAAAATAAAAGAGCTGTCTGTAAGGTTCTTCCAGCTAATCCACTCAATACATATATGGAGCATATATAAATTCACAGAAAAAAAAATTACACTAAAATATGCAAAACATCAAAGTACTACACTCCAGGAATAATTAAAACATGTTTATCACCTAAAACTATACTACACAATAGCAGATAATTAATGCAGCTAGCAAACTGAATTTTAAGTAAAACTGATTTTCTAACTAAGAAATACTATGCACTCAGCAAAGAAAATGACTGTCAGTTAAATCTTTCATAAATGTCAAAGTTATGGTCGTAACACTCAAACTCCTCTCACTGCACTTACTTTGGTAGCTATTAATACTGGTTAGAAAGCAAGTGTTCCAGTGAATTTGCTATCTATCAAGTTAACTCTTAGATGAAAGTTGAAGCCTCCTGGAAAGGCTGCTATTTCTGTGACTACTTACTCTCCATTTAAGAAAGAACATGTGATCCTTAAAACATACTTCCCTTTTTTCATGTAAACTTTTCTCACCAACATCACTCAATTCCCCCCATCTCTCTTGCCTCCTATAACTCTTTTAGGATTTTGATTGTCTCTGGCTCTTTGTATAGGCACAGTTTTATATACACAGCATACACTCACACCACAGTTCCAGATTTTTTTTTCTGCAGCAAATTCTTCAATTATCAAATTGAAACCTGAAAACCTGTTTGAAAATCCGTAACTTTTCCAACACTACTTCCTTTTGCCATTACTGTATTTTGATTGTTTCAATCCACCACCACAGTTCTTGCCCAGTCCGTCAGAGGAAGAACAGCCCCACAGCAAGGGTGGTGTTGTGGTGCGTAAAACTCCCAAAGTTAATTCTCCACTCAGACAAAGACTTCCCAAATTATTCAGGGCAGCTCAATTTTGATGTATTGGTTATGTAATCTGTAAATTTACTGCAATGACACTCATTCACCTCACTCAGGTGTTGTAGGCTAACTGTGAAATCATGCATTTATCAAACAAGATACAGACAACCAACTGCACATGGAAGGTAGTTCCCACTTACCTTGCAACTTTTTTTCTTCCAGATCTACTCCCATTTGCTCACATTCATGGTTTCACATGATTTTATTACCAATACTTAACATAGCATCTCTTTTTTTCTATTCTTTGTATTACTTTAAGTATGGGAGATGCTCCAAGTTACATCCTCAAAGATACTATTTAGTCTGTTCCTCCTGAGCACTGGGCTCTCGCTGCAACTACTCAATGGGAGTGGTGTACAACACTGCACCACAGGAACACCCCCCTGACTACAGTGCCAGACCATGACTCTTTTCTCCCTGAAACTCTGTTCCAAATATCAAATATTCTAGCTGCTAGGTATTCTGTGGTGTTGGTGAGTAAGCAACACCACAGGACATTTTAAATGTGACGTATTAACTTAACTTTGAAGAAGTGACTGTACTGTTGATAAACTGGACCCTTCATGGCCTCACATCCACATTACTTCCTTCTCCCCTATTCTCTGTTATATTCATGCATTTCCCTCATTTCTTAAGTAAAAGATGATATAGAGCCAGTAGTAAAGGTCTTTCTTACCATGAATTGTGTAGTGACTTTTTGCTGTTGTAATAATAAATATCAGAATAAATACAACGCTGATCCTGAGAGCAAAATAAAAACTATCTAGCTTATTTCCTTACCACTATTTGTTCTCAACTACATTTTTAACTCAGCATGTCTTTTATGTTTAGTCTTCTTTTGACAGAGAAAGTAAATGTTTCACATCTGATGTGAAAGTTCATCTTTTCTTCCTTATTTGTAGCAGAATTCCAATTAATCCATGCTAACTTCAGTCTGAGGGGAAATGAAGGTGAAATTTCACAGTTTAACTTTTTCTTCTTGAAAGACATAGGGACAACACTCTTTGTGAAAACTTGATAATACAGGAATAAAAGTCTGCCACCCTTCATGACAAGCATCAAAGAAATCAAACATTATAAAGAGTGAGTTTGAAGGATGTTTGTAGATAACCTTACAACGGTCGCTTCTGTGAAAGCTTTGCTGTTTGTTTTTCTCATCCCATTCCCCCCAAAAATTCAACTTTTCAGAAGGTAAAGGTATGATAGGAAAGCAAACAAAAAAACCCAAAATAGCTCCTCAGAAATCAGCAAATTCCTTTTTATGAAAACATCAGCTCCCCCGATTTCCCTACAACAATTAAAGGGGTATTTCCAGAAAAACAATAGTGAAGTTCCAAGAGATCAAGTGACCAAACGTTAGAAGTCCACTATAGATACTAACAAACTATGAATCCTAAAGTATCTCCAAAATTAATAGTAAGTAGTTCCTGCATCATTTAAATGCATTCCAAAAATCCACAAAAGCAATGCAGAAAATCAATACAATATTTCTTCTTAAGGTAGTGCTTCTAAGCTGGGAGAGAAACAAGATTTAGAAAATCCTAGCACCATTATTATCCTTTCAGGGAGAGCTATTTGCACAGCAGAGAGCTTTACACCTGCTTACAAGGAGATCCACAAAGCCTCCCTCTCTTTACCGACTTCCTGGCTGAGAGCAACAAACATCCTTCACCCACAGGTTTCCACTGATCCAGCCAGGGGTTTTCCCTGCCTTCCCCACCACAAATACCTGGCTATAGTCACAATAAAGCCTAGCAAAACTCTGTTAATGAAATCAGTCTGGAAGGATGCCTTATCAGCCTTCCTTCCTGTATTGTCATGTGCATACATCAAGGAGCACCCAGAAGTCCATGCCTTCTTGACTGTGGTCAGTCAAGAGTCTGAGGAAATATTTATCAGTGTCTCATGGCATCTTGAATTGAACAAGGTATTTTATCTTTATTTTATTAAATAGACAATAATCAATCTGCAAAGATAAGAATAACAAACGTTTAATAAAAAATTCTGGAGTTCCCAGAAACTGTAGTGCCTTAGGATAAATTTCCCTCAAAGCTAAGCCTACACTGAAAATTGCTACTGCTTTTATCTGGTTATTATTTGGTTCTTTACCAAAATGTTATGTGGCAATATCACGAGTAACAAGAGGAGGCCTGGAGTCCATGAATGCCATGCACTGGCTTAGAACAGACACTGAAAAATTATTTCCAAACAAAACCAAGAAAAGGAATTCTTAATAAGCATAATTACCCGGAATAGCATCTAACTGGGAAACTGTTTAAGCAAAACATGCCAGTAATTTATTTGTTGTAAGAGAACTGGAAGCATTTTCCCTGCTCCCATCACTCCAACAGACTCTTACTGTGCTTCTCAGTGATAAGTGCACAACAGCTTATTTGTTTCTTCCTCTTGAACTCCTTCTTTACAGATTTGCCCTGTGGCTCACTATTGTGAATTACAAATAAGTACCATCCCCTTTTTTTTTTCAATCCATATTGGGACCATTGTTTGGTTTTGTTAATGCAAATCTGTAAACTTTCACTGGTTAATCATGAAAGCTTTGCCAAAGAGACTACACAAATTCGAGATGACTACAGGTTGGCCCATTACTCTCTGGGTGCTCCCACAGTGCTGGAGGCACAAAGAGAACAGGAATGCCTTCTCTCCCACAGGAAATGCTCTTTAACCATCATCCCAGAGACTGGCTCTGTACAAACAGAGGATGGAAGAACACTGCCTCCAAAATCAAATACTATTTCTCTTCAAAAAGAAGATAATTTTTCTCAGACATTTTCCATTGAAATACTGATCAGCTCAGACTGATCAACATTTTGTAGGGTGTAGAGGAACACATTTCAAGATGATGGCAGTTGGACTTCACAGACTAGAAAGGAAAAATGTAGGTGCAGCCAAAAGTACATTATTTCATAAAGCAAATCTGCTCTCTGGTATTAAAGAACACAATTTAAAGTGACCCATCAGCTAAAAAGAGAACACACTGAGCATTAATGTGCTTCAACAACAACAACAACATAAGAGTTGGGTTTCTTTTGAAACAAACAGATCCATTAGTGTGATTATGCTAATAAATATGTCAATTAGGTTTTAGGCAGAGTCTAATAGAGACTAATTTCTGCTCTCAGGAGAGGCATACTGTCCCAGAATAAAGAGCAAATTTTACAACAGATGAACAATAAGTAGCCAAGCAACAGAATCATTTCACCATCACCTAAATGTATTTTCCTATCCCAAAAATGCAAGTGGTTTCCAAATCAAAGAGAAGAACAAGAGAAAGTATGATGTTATTTATGCAGCCCACATACTCCATCCCAGTAAGCCATCTCTTGGTCTGATCAGGCCAAGTCTAATAGAAGTTCAGGGTCACAGGAGATGACACAGAATTCACCCAATGTAATCGATATGCATGTGTATTTCAGATGTTGCTGCAGCCATTTGAGAAGAGAAAAAGCTGGCCTGCAGCAGCAACAGAGGGGAGTTGGGAAGAAGAAAAACTACCAGTTCTGGCTGGTGGTAAGAGCTTAGGACAAACACTCCGGAAATGGTTTCAGGAGTCCTCCAAAGCTTTGCTCTGCTCAACAAAACCAACTCAAAGATATCTAGGGAGGATCTACAACAGTAGTATCTCTGCTCCCTGCTTCCCAGTCAGCTGTTCCTTATCCTTTCACATAAATCAGAAATCAGAGGAGAAACAGCTCGAAAGATAAGGCAAGCATAAACAACAGGTTCTTGGACAAGCAGGCTTGAGATGCAGGCAATATCTCACACTAAAATGAAAGATCTAAGGAGAAAGGGATGAGACTGAGTGGAATTAGTATGAATGTGAGCAGGTGCTATTTGCATTAGAAAACAGGAATATCAAACAAACTCATGATATGTAGGAGCTCAGTGATGTTTTTTCTGTTTTTAACAAACTCTGTAGAGTTCATTAACATGGTTAAGAAAGATGCAATTGGGAAACACCTCTCTGCAAAAGTCCAGGACAACCTCTCATCCAGTGGTAAAACATGCTGGAACTCAAACCCCTTCTTTCCATGCCACAGGATCACAGCAAGCTGTTCTGAATGCTCAGTGTCCCTAGGGTCACTATGGTTCATAGTCACCAGACCACCATGGCCAGTCATAGTTCATAAAGATAATGAGAAGAAAACCATCCACACTAGTGGAAATTCAACATACTTCGTCTAACTCCACTGAAGCAAGTAGCAAAGAAGAGTCCATTATGCCTTCCATACATTTCAAGCATTTATCCCTTTCAACAGTACAGTCATTTCCAGAATACTACTAAGCAGAATTTTTATGCGCTTTCTGCCACTGAGCCTAAAATGCTGATTACATTAGAGATTTAACAAATGTTGTAGCTTATCATCCTTACTATCTCTGCTTCACCAAAGAAAAAGAAAACTAAAATTAAGCTTAAAAAGAAAAATCACAATTCATTCAAATCTTAGTAATGGGCTGGAAAAGAAACATGTTTAGTTTTAAATGAGCTACAGTGAAACATTAAATACCTCAGTTGTTTCAGGAACTCAACATCGGAGCTGCTATTAATGAGCTTGATGAACTCCTCGTAAGAAGGAGCATATGTGTAGTCTTTCTTCTGATGCTCATTCATCTGTTCTCTGTACTCCAGCTGGCTGAGTAGCATTCGGTTAATGTAATCTGGATCACTCAGCAGTTCCACCACTGGTTTCAGTACTGGAGAAGAAAAATATTTTACAACAAAATCCTTATGTTGAAGAGTAACTGCTGTCTTGCAAATGAAAACTGCAGATTAAAGGCAAAAATAAATATCCAAGTTTATAAAAATCAAAAAATCCAAAACCAGTCTTCTGGACTTCTAGTCCAGAAAGTTCAGTGAGTACATTTGAGATTGCATATACCTTCTTGATAAAACTGTTTATTCTATCAGACGAATTGATGTACATTGACAAAGCTGAGCTCTATTTGGAAAATTCCAAGTGTCTTCATTCTTTATGCTGTGTGCTCTGAAGGCTATGACATTATGGCTAGTATAAATGAAAATTGAAAGTAAACTGAATTGCGTAACATACTTGGGACTTCACAATTTCTGAATTTGACAGTGACATAAAAATGTGTACTGTATTTATATCAAAGTGTGGCCGATAAAATAAAAAGCAAAATAGAAATCCCTCATTTTAAAAAAACACACTGGATAAATCAAAGTGTAAAATAATGAATCAAATATGATATCATGATTCAGTTATAAGATCCAGAGATTTAAGGATGTGTTTATGCATCTGAATGAAATATAAAAGGCCAGAATTATTCATATAATCACTATAAATAATGCCAAGGAAAGTTGCAAAAGCATTCTTCTATGAAAAAACAGAGAATGCAAAAGGACAAACTATGTTTTATCCTGAAATGTGATAAACAGCCTGGCATCAAGCAATGAGTGTTAAGTAAGTATATGCTTGATTTTGTGAATATAGTGTCTTACTGGCTATCACAGAAATTAAATTTTAAAATGTAAAAGCACAGCATCAAGACTTATACATAATAAAGTTTGTAATAGCTAATATTGTACATGTACAAATGGTTAATCATCTCTGATTTTTGATCTACCTTTTGTTGCAAGTATTTCTGCAAGGACTATACGCAAGCTGACAGACTGGACATCCTTTGAGGGCAGGAGACAATACACCAGAACTTGAGAACATTTTTGCAGGAATCTTACTTCTTCATCAGAGCTCCTCAAGCATGAGTGCAGCAAAAAAGGTCTCGGTGGATCTTCCTGCCTAGAGGGAGAAAAATAAAAAAAAAGAACTTACATACCACTTGTATCACAAGTCATCTATGCTCATCAGTTGTTAATTGATAAAATGCTGCAGCATGAGCACTGGGTGGGTGCTGTGCACCACTGAACACGCACAGCAGCATGCTGCTGGGTGAGTAAGCCCATGATGCACCCTGTGCTGTTTGCAGACTCCTCACAAACAAGTTTTTGGATGACAGCTCTAAAAGAAACAGGGAACAAATCTCCCTCACCTTGATTCTGTGCCCAATACTGTCTAGTTTATCTCCTTGTAGATGCCAATGGTTTTCTGGACTTTTCAGAACATTCAACAGAACTCCTTAGTGCAGGTCACAGCTGTACCTTTCCTTTTCACAAAAACAACTGTACAAGCAGAGCCAAGGCACCCTAGCAGTTCTTTTACAGCCACGTGCCTGATGTGCTCCAATCCATTTTAACAAGGAGGTGACCAAGCCAGTGGTTCCAGACAGAGAGACACAGCGTCACCTAAGAGGCACCACAGTAATTTACAAAGGCAGCCAAGACTGGTTATCAGTAGAAGGCTCTAAGGTGCTAAAAAGGCTTGTACCTGTCACATCTCATACCAGTATCTCCTCCTATTTTCTGTAACATCTGCTTTCTTCCCTGAGCTGGAGGCTGCTATCCTGGCTAGGGTAGGTTGCTGTTCTAGCCAGCTGACTATTACTCACAGAGCTGCTCTAAGCCCATTGCCTCTGTATGTGGAAAAAGTAACTAAGAACTGTATACAGTCAAACCAAAAGTTTTCAGTTAGACACCACTATACAGCCAATAGTGACAGGCAGTATTATATTACAACTAACTTTTGCTAGGCAGTTCAGGAGGATGAAAACACGCTGGAATAGTAACAATAACTCTGATTTTGTTCTAACAATACAATAATTTGTCTTAAGGTGATTAAAATTAGTTTTACAATTAATTTCCAGAAAAACAAACATAAAGATCACATTTGGGTTCAATTTGACTAACGCCTTTAACTCAATCACTAATCAAATGTTTTGTTTGAAAACATGGATCATGAAGGGTGTTTCAGTTGTTACAGATAAGACAAATTTCAAAACAAGTCCCTTGGAACAACTTGGAAGTAAATACTCTTTTCTGAAGAGCAGTGGTTTATGAAGATGACGTGTAATCTTCATTATCAACCAGTCCAGGTGGTACAGCTGACTGAGCTCAGAAAGCTGTTTATCTTGTTCTGGCAAGATCTTTTCTCAGTGGCAGCTGAATACATAGCTATTTTCCTCAGTGCATTTCTACTCCTCTTGCATACTCCAGACATATCCTGAAGCCTCCTCTACACCACATCAAACATTCCCTGTCATGTTCTCCCCTAAAGGCATTCATTATTTATCCAAACCCAGACATGTCCCAGGCATATTACTGACAGACAGAAAGTCTGGGTCATTTACCTACACCCACCTCTTACTGTGAAAGTAAAGTCTTCCAGACAGGTTGGTCCACCCAAAGTCAGACACTTAGAAGCACAGGAAGAAGTGTATGCAAAATGCTGGCAAACAGGATGACTCACAATGAACATAGAATCATTAAGGCTGAAAAAGCCCTTTTAGATCATCAAGTCGTCATTAACACAGCACTGCCGAGTCCACCACTAAACCATGTCCTTAAGTGCCACATTTACATGGATTTTTAACACTTCCAGGGGCAGTAATTTCATCACTTCCCTGGACAGCCTGTTCCCATGCTTGACCATCCTTTCGGCGAAGAAATTTTTCCTAACAATGTAAACCTCCCTTAGCACAGCTTGAGGCCATTTCCTCTTATCCTGTCGCTTGTTATCCAGGAGCAGAGATAGACCCCCACCTGGCTACAACCTACTTTCAGGCAGTTGTAGAGAGCAATAAGGTCTCCCCTGAGCCTCTTCTTCTCCAGACTATACACCCCTAACTCCCTCAGCCACTCCTCATAAGGCTTGTCCTCCAGACCCTTCTCTAGCTTTGTTGCCCTCCTCTGGACATGCTAAGCACTTCCATGTCTTTCTTGCAGTGAAGGGCCCAAAATGAAACCCAGGATTCAAGATGCAGCCTCACCAGCACCAAGTACAGGAATTATCACTTGAAATGACTCCTGTGTATTAACAACAATGATATAGAGTTAGAACTAAAAGCAAATGGTGACTGCTTTTTGGCTGGTGAACAAACCCCAACTTTTTTGGACACCCTTCTGGGACATCTTGCATAGTGATTAGATCTAGATATACTTTCATAGCATGTGCAAAGCATAAAACAGAGCCATAAAGCACATAAAATTTCACTGAACTGAGATTAGCCTTCTTCGTCTTCTATATCTATCTACAAGTCTGTTTGGGACTGCAAATACACTGGAGCATTAACTGTACCTATAGTATCACCCATGCAAGAGAAGTCTGTCTCCCTATTGCAAAAATTTATTCCCAGTCAAGAGCCAACGCATACAGCTTCGCTGAGCTGGACCTATGCCAGGACACACAGTCAACAGAACACAAATGGAAAATGGAACAGAATAAACAAGCACATAAGCAAATACTTGGTTCTTACCCTTCTAATTTGTCTAATGTGTTCCTGCCTACAGGAATGCAAGGGGGAAGCAGAGTTGCCTACTCTCCAGTTTACAGGCCATTTAAGAAAAGCTTCATTTTTTCCTGGAGTTATCTCCATTACATAAGAAGATATGACTCTCTAGAACAGGTTTTCCTAGCCAAACTATATCTACATGTGATCTAAAAAGCAAAAGGGAAGATATTTATGAAAATAATAGAGAAACAAAGTCTTCTGGGAATTCAACTCTAAACAAGCTTTGCCTGTCAATGCTGAACAGTTCTGTCAACAAATCCTGCAGTATTCATCACTGTTGGGCAAGAGAAATAAAAGGAAGACTGAAAGCAGGAGAGGAAGCTTGGGGGAAAGCTTAACAGCTACAGAATAAATCAGTATGACAGCAATAAAACAGACAAGACAAAACATACTGGTTTATATCCTCCTTTGCATGTATACAGGAAGCATTACACTTCTATTTGTCTCAATATTACCATTGACCAGCTTGCAGGGAAATACTGCATGTCAACAAAAGGTCTGGCCAGTAAACAGCAACCCTTTTAACACAGGCTTTCTCTTCACTGATACACATAAAAAAAGAGAGCAGTGAGCAGTCACAGAAGTATTAACACCGCTGCTCAGCTACCCAACCATGTCTGTTTACTACCTTGGAGAAGGAGCTAAGATGTCCTGATCAGGCATATTCTTAAGGCTTGACACAAAAGCTAGATCTTCAACTCTGTGAGAATGTGGCACTGTTCATTTTGCAGACATCAACAGGAAAAGCACAAACTTAAGTGCAATCCACGTACATGTACACAAAGCAGAGTGCTGCTACATCTCTCCAGTGTCAATAAAGATATTAAGCACTATTAAATAGCCCAAATAGTAACACAGACATTATTTCTTTTCCTAATTCTGAACATGTATTATTAGCACTGCGTGGTTGGATTTTCCAAACTAACAGTCCCTTAGTAATCACAGAAAGCTCTGAACTAAAACTGTGTGCAGATATTTTTAGACAGAGCTTTAAAAGCCCAGTCAATTAGCCATAAATTCTGAGCACAACTGTGTGCAGTGAACTAATATAAATGTGGCACTCTAGCAAATAGGTCCAAAACAGGCATGATACAAACTCTGTGAACCAGGCTCAATTAATCTGCTTTAGACAATACTCGAATAACGGCAAGTAGCAACTTAATTCATTTGTGTCTTCTTTAACAATTAAGACTGAAGTAAAAGTGACAATAGCGGTCTATCAAGATGCAGGTGACTTCAATGGTTTAAAACAGTGGACATAACATATGCTCTATAGAGTATGCTTACAAGTCATATCCATCTTCACTCCCCCATAAACTACAAAGTCAGCCTTAACCTTGCCCAAATCCCTTTTCTGTAATTTTATGAAAAGCCTGCTCTGAATTTTTAACACTATCCAATACTTTTATATAGTGTCAGAAAGCAAAGAGATTTCCTTCAGTTGCCCCTCAAAGCACTGGAAGATTAAGCAGCACAGTACAAATACAGATCCATACACAGGGCCTGCCAAAGTGAATTCCTTTGTACCAGGTCTGTTCCAAGCTGTACTTTTCTTTGGGAACAAACCGACACATACTGTAACTATCCTCTGCTCTGAGGCTGCTTTGTGCAATTACTGCCTATGCATCCCGCTGAATGCCATCAGTGGTAAGACTTTACCCCTTACTGCTGTGAGCCTACAGTTCGTCCATCACTTTATAAAGGAAAGCAGAAGACCAGATTTGCTGTGGTATTCCTGAAGAGAAGCAGTTAAAACACTACCAGGATTATAGAAATATCATCATTTCCTTCCCATACTACAACTAAGCAACTCTGAGCCAATATCAACACCTTTTTAACAACAATACTTCATTTCTCAGGAATGCAGGACCTATGGCCATTCCATTAGACTGGACTGTTACCTGGGTTTCCACGTTTCCCAATACAGTGACCTCACGGAAATCTCTTTTTTTCCCCCAAGAATCTACTCTAGATATCCATATTTTTTACTAGGACCATCTGGTAACTGTCTGTATTATAAAGACTCATTACAGTCAGGAGTATTAAGACTTGGTATTTGTGGTGGGATGTATGTTCCTGATGCAAAGCATCTTTGACAAACCTAAGTCAGTTTGCTTTGAAATTAGGAAGTAAGCAAATTATGCACACACACACCCACCTCTACCCCCTAAAAAAACCCCAAAAAAACCCAAAAAAACCCCTATGCCCAGCAAAAAAATCAGCCAAACAACAACAAAAAAACCAAAACAAAACCAAAAAACAACAACCAATGGGTCTGTAAAAAACTAACAACTCCTCTACAGGAAATTACTTAAGGGATAGATAGATAGACAGATAGATAGACAGACAGAGAGATAACAAAGTGTTCCCTTCAGCCTTGCTATTTCTTTATTTAGTCTTTCAAGAGACTGTCTTGCAGAGCTACATTTAAGTCTCAATCAGTACAATTGTGAGCTGAAGCGCACATGCAGCTCTAAATAAGTGGCATCAGTATATTCAACATTCACCATGCATTTTCATTAAATTGATTCTGCAAACTACCAGAACCACATGCAGGCTGCATCTCCTCACCTATATCACCCTCAGAGCTCTAAGCTTCTTGACAATGCAGCAAAGTAAAAACTGCTTGATCTATTTGAGTTTTATAAGAAATAAAAGAAACAAAAAATTTACACCTTTACAAGCCAGTATAACAAATATACCAGAAAAATGTATCTACTTTAAAAAAAAAAAACAAACTATAAACCCCAGAAAGCACAACAAAAAATACAAACAGTGAGCAAAGCCAAACACAAAATTTTCACAGCTGCCATTTTATCAAGATAAACCAGCAAGTTTTATAAATCATTTCAACTAATGTTTACTGCGCATAAAACCTGTCATTTATACATGGCACAGTTACCTCTTTCAGGAAAAAGCATTTCACATGCCGTATTAGTAACAGCAGTGAAGAATTTATGAATGGCTTACAAACTGTGGTATGACTACATCAGCACCAGGACATCCTAATGCTTATTATGGTGTCCTGGTTATATTCAATCATTAACAAGAAAACCAAACTTCCCACACTGAAGCTTGAAAACAAATTGTGAGCTTTAGACCTGGTGCCACCCATGGGTTGACTTTAATAACATATTCAGGTCTTGGCTTTTCATGACTATTTTGCTCTCAGCACTTTCATACAGCTGTTCCCATTGCAACAAATCTCTACAGCTTCATACTAATCCCCTTGATACACCTTTCCAGAAGCTGTGATAACCAGCTCTTGGTAATTCTGGTTTCTGGCAAATGAAATTATAAAAGAAAAACAAGACTTGTGGGAGGTGTTTAGTTGCTATCCAGATAACTTGGATGCATCTATAGAATTAACCAAGTCAAATCTCAAGTGCTAAAACTCCCTTTGTATCAGTCTGCTCTTCATCAGTTTGCGGTGGCAGCACCTTTTATTTTTATTATCTTATCACAATACACACTGTAATCACAAAAAATTAAAGTTATATATCCTATATACACCAAGGTATTCACCAGGGCCAAGAAAGTTATGTTCTCTCCTTACCCTGTCTGTAATACAGAGAAAACAAAAGGAACATTATCAAAACATGTATGATACAAACTCAATCCCCAAACTGCATATCATAGTGATCGCTCAAACAGCAATTTCCCCACAACACCTCCCTCCTGACACTTTCCAAGAGCATTGAGCTCTTAACTATAGGTTCTGTATCAGCATCAGTAGCAGCCTGCAGACCCCAAGCATTCATGTTGCTAAGTAATAACTTATGGTGCAGCTGTGGGCACAAACACACATAAAAACACTTCAGCATATCCCATCAGATGTTGTGTAGCAGTCAACTTGCCAGAAGTAGCCTACCATACCACATATTCATGTTGGCAGAAACCAATTCTTCCTCTGTCTTTGGGGTCAAAGGTGCCCCAGCTGTAGGTTAAAGACAGAACACACAAAACCAAAAGATATAGGGAGAAAAAAAAATAAAATACTACCAATAATTATAATAAAAATAAAATTGATGTCATTTGACCTCTTCTTGCTAGGGTTTGTTCAAAAAGCACTGCTTGTCAGGGGGCTCAAAACACAAGGATTAACTATCTTCAAATCCCACTTGCCCACTCTGCTGGTTTTGTCTGGTGTAATTTTCTTCCCAATGGCTGGTATGGGGATATATTTTGGATTTGTGCTGAACACAGGTGGATAATATAGAGATGGTTTTGTTATTGCTGAGCAGAGCTTGGACATCATCAAGACACTCTTCTGCTTCTTGAATCACCCCACCGCTGGGGTTGCACAAGGAGTTGGAAAAAGACACAGCTGCGACAGGTGACCCCAGCTGACCAAAAGGATATTCCAGGCCATGTGGCATCATGCTCAGTATATAAAGCTGGGAGAAGAAGGAGGAAGGGAGTAGGTTTGGAGTGATGGTCTTCGTCTTCTCAAGTCACTGTTACACATGGATGGTGCTTTTCTTCCCAAGTCACTGTTACATGTGATGGGGTCCTGCTCTCCTGGATGGCTGAACACCTGCCTGCTCATGGAAAGTGGTGAAAGAATTACTTGTTTTGCTCTGTGTGCAGCTTTTGCTTTACCTATTAAACTGTCTTCATCTCAATCCGTGAGTTTTCTCACTTTTAACCCACAAGTTCTTGCACTTACTTTTCCAGATGTCTCCAGAGCCTGCTGGTGGGGCAGTGAGTGAGCAGTTTGTGTGGGGCTGTTGCTGGCTGAGGTTAACCATGACACCTACTTATCTAATGCAGGCAAATCTTATTTTGCCTACGCTGCACCCAGCAAAAAACAGAATTTTATTTATCAAATGTTAATAGTTCTGTAAATATTTAGGGCAGTTATTCTTAGCCCACAATAAGGGCAAGGAAACTCCCTCTTCCTTTCACGTGGACAGCTTCACAGAAAGACACTTATTATTTGTCTGCACCATGCTTAAGTCCTTCCGGTACTCACTGAGCATTCATCCAGAAGAATAGCTGTTCCTAAGCTTTGAACAAACATATCATGCTACCAGAGGGAGGCTACATTCCTGGGATCAGATAATTCCAGCCCCCAGAAAGTACACTGCCACCACAAACAACGCTGCACCCACATACCAACATGACCATTTCCATCATTGTACACCACCTTACTCAGCTCACACTCCATCCTTGGTCACATAAAATGGCATTGCCAGTATTCAGCTTGCTTATATTCTGCTTAAAGTAACCAAGGAAAGACTCTTGAACAAGATATGAAGAAATGAAAGAGTAAAAGATGCTATGAAACATGAATGGCCGAATATTAACCTCTTTACCCTTGCAGGATACACTTGGCTAATCCTGTTACAAATGCGTTCCTGATCCTGTACATATGGGAAAAGAGCAGTGGCTTCTAAAAATAAATCCAGGTCTGACTTGTCCTCCATATCTCAAATTCATAAACTACCTAATGTTGGACACAGAAAATGATCATATTCCATTTCTATACACCAGCTAGTACTAGAAATTTAATGGTTTCCTATCTAAATCATTCAAAATGCCACAGATTTTCTAACTGAAAAGTGACAGTTTCCTTTGAAACCCCAACTGAACCTCAAAGTACACCTCAGTGATGTGGTAGCACAGATTCTTTCCCATGGGAATTTTTCTCTTCTTCTCCCTGTGTTCTATAAATAAAGATAAGGTTTGGATGTTATTGAAACTGTCTCTGGAAAGATGGGCAGTTCTACCTGGCCTATGGGCCTAGGGGGAGGTTTTGAATTGACCCAATCCGGAGAAACTTTTAAAAGTCTATATAAGTTTTAGAATTAAATAATAAAATCAGAATTCCGCCTCACCCGATCCAGTCTGGTTCTTGCACTCAGCTAGCGCTCAACAGCGACACAGTGACACATATAAGATGAAAAATTTGGGAGTTGTCTTGCCTACAGCTTGCATTGCTCTATGTCACTCCAGACAGTTCTTCCTATGGCTAGAAGTGTCTCTGCCCTTATTTCACTCAGTAGATGTGTGTGGCATGCACAGGAAAGACAGCTGCTGTTAAAGAAAGCCAGGGGAGAGAATAAAGAAAGGGGAAACAGACATAACACTACAAGGCTCCTTTCTCCCAATGCCCTGTCTCCAACCAGCCAGTACGGAAGTGGCCTCTCCTCTTACCACAGAATCATAGAATTGTTTGGGTTGGAAGAGGCTTAAAGATCATCTAGTTCCAACCCCATACTATGGGCAGGGACACCCTCCACTAGACCAGGTTGCTTGAAGTCCCATCCAACCTGGCCTTGACTCATGCTTCAAAGGGAGACGTGGTCTCACAGCACTTTTCTTCATTTCTGGCCTCTGTTGGCTATTTACCTTGAACTGTTTAGTACTGAGTGGATTTTTGAGATGACTAAGACAAGCCAGAGGGAAAGCCGGAGCAAAGGACAGGACTGTAGCACCTTTCCTCATTCTGAAGGGTCTCAGCCTATTTTCATCACCTCAGACATCCTGGTTAATCACCGATTGAAGTTAGTCAGTAAAAGAAGAGAAGTAAAGAAATTTGTGTGTCCAACATGTACGTGGGTCACAAAACACACAAACTTCACTCTGAAAAAAAAGATATCTGTCTTCCTGGGCATGGATGGTTCCTTTCTGCTACATTAGTGGATTATCAGTTATTATATAGGAAAACCAAGACAAAGTGGCTCAGGTGTCACCCCCTCCAGAGACAGTATCAGAGGCGTTTAAAACTTCAGAAGCTGCCACACAATAGACAAAATGCCCTTTGCCATCATGTTGCAGTATAAACTCAGTGGTGGAAAAGAGACGGAGCGCTCCAAGACGTATCACAACAGGAAAGATACCTCAATCTAATTATAGCCTCTGTTCCACTATGTTTATCATCCAAAATTAACTGGATTCATTATGAGACACAGAGGGAAATATGAATGCCAAGTTAATTTTATGACTGTCTTTAAAACATTAACAGAAAGCAAAGCAGATCAAGAAGATCTGTGTTCCCTACCTTAGGAAGATGAATTTTTTGTGACTCAACCCAATAGACAGCTGAACACCACACACATTTTCACTCACTCCCTCGCCCTCCCACAGGGGGATGAGGGAGAGAATCAGAAAAAAACGTAAAACTCCTGACTTTGGAGTGACCTAATTGCAGCCTTCAGGTACCTGAAGGGAGCCGACAAGAAAGGTGGAGAGAGACCCTTTACAAGAGCCTGTAGTGACAGGACAAGGGGCAATGGCTTCGAACTGCAAGAGAGTAGGTTTAGATTAGATACTAGGAACAAATTCTTCCCAGGGAGAGTGGTGAGGCACTGGAACAGGTTTCCCAGACAAGTTGTGGATGCCTCATCCCTGGAACTATTCAAGGCCAGGATGGATGGGACATTGAGAAATCTGTAATGAAAGGTGTCCCTGCCCACAGGAGGGGTTTGGAACTAGATGACCCTTAAGGTTTCTTCCAACCCAAGCCATTCTATGACTTGAGACAAAGAGAGCTTAATAGAACAGAAAAGGCAGGGAAATCAATAATAATAGAATTAGAATATATAAAACAAGTGATGCACAATGCAAATACTCAACACCTGCTGGCTGATGCCCAGCCAGTTCCCGAGCATCTCCCAGACAGCTTTTCTCCTAATTTATATACTGAACATGACACTATATAGTATGGAATATCCCATTGGCCAGTCTGGGTCTGCTGTCCTGGCTATGTCACTGCCCAGCTTCTCATGTTGCCCACCCCCTCAGCCTCCTCTCTGGCAAGGCAGTATGAGAAGCTGAAGTCCTTGACTTAGCGTAACACTGCTTAGGAACAGCTAGAGCACCAGTGTTATCAACATTATTCTCAACCTAAATCCAAAATACAGCACCATACCAGCTACCAGGAAGAAAATGAACTCTACCCCAGCTGAAAACCAGGACAGCAATACATAAAATAATTGAAGGCTTCCAAGTTATAAGTGACGTACATTTAGTTCTCAGTCTATAGCTTAAAATATCAGCAGGTTCTAACACAGTAAACTCCATAGCAGTAGGCAATTTGTACAAAACTCAAGTTACTGTTAAAACTTCAAATTCTCCTAAATAGAAAACACTATCAGAATATTTGCTGTGCTTTCAGGTTTATTACATGCATGCTCACATCACTCAGCAGCACAAATTCCATCTGTAGCATATGAGAACAATTTCACCTTTCGGCTGACTTTGCAATAGACATAGCATTTAAGCTGTCTCTCCATCTGCTAGGAAATGGTGAGCCCTGTGGATTTTCCATACAGCTCCCTGGACTTTTTCAGCAAGTTTGGATGAACAGCATGAAGATATTCTAGTGCTTTAGAACTTGCATCAGGCAGCATCATGTTGCTGATCTGTCAGGCACATTAAAACCAGACCTTTCTCCTTGTGAATTCACAGCCTTGCAGTCTGCAAAAAACAGTCAATGGGTCCAGTCCCAGCCTCTATAAATTGTTCAGTAAGAGCTGTTGGGTTGATTTGTTTGGGTTTTTTTCTAACCCACTATTACGCTAATTCTTGATAGGACTTTTTTCATTCCCATGTTAATGCAGCCAGTCTTATCTAGAGATAAGGTGCGTTTACTACTTCCAAGTGAAAAAGTTAAATGGAAAATAACTAAGAGAATTTATTTTAGTTCTACATAGTGAAAATAACAATCCAACAAAGACCAGATGAAGTGGTCATAATTCTCAGCAGATAAGAAACCTCATCGACAATCAGCATTAATAATACTTAATAATTTTACAATCCTAGATCTTATATCCCTGGCTTCACACAAAAAGCATTTAGACTTAAAAAAAAAAAACAACAAAACACAACAAAACCAAACAACAACAACAAAAAAATTCAACTTCCTCATTCTTTAACTGTTCAAATGAAATTCTTTCCAAAAGCAAGCACTTTAGTGTGATAAAGGACAAGTGCAAGCATGGTACTTAAAAATTAAGGAGCATAACTAGGAGTTTTACCTGACCAAGGGATTCCTACCTCATTCCAGAGCTAAAAGAAAGTAATACCTAGAACCCACTGCAAGATCTACTGCAAAGTACCTACACCTTAATTTCTTGTTTTCTTGAATGTAACCACCCTTTAGTGTCTTTTCTCTTTATGTTTGCTATGCATTCGCTTACATAAAAAATTAGCTAGGATCTACCACAAATACATTAACATCATCTTCTAATCCAGAAGATAAAGAAGTCTCAATGGTAGCAGACTGGTCACTGACAGAATACAATTGTTCTTTTTTGTCTGAAGGGATGTCAAAAATACAGGGATCTAACTCTAGGCAAAACAACTTCACAGAATAAAGTGTGCAGTCTAAATCTGAATGACCAAAGCATATTCCAGTTAGAATAACCAAAATACAGGTAAGTGCAGATATAAGACCAAATTCTGTGCACGATTAGACATATTGTGCATTCAAATGTGGGAACTGCATAGGCTTAGAGATCCCATTTGCAATTACAATTTGGGTGGAATTCTAGTGTTCAGTGGAAAGCCGGCTTTTTCAAGTGGACAAAGAGATCTTGCCAAAGAGGAAATTCATGAAATTAGCAAGATAACTTAAGCAGAGAAAGAAAATACAGACAACAAGTTTTCCAGTAAAAAATCTTGTTACTGCAGGATGGGCCACCTACAGAAATCACAAGGCTTTGCCTCCTAGGGCTAGAAGAAATGGAAAACTCAATGGAATTAATCCTGGTGCTATTCTGGGAAAGGTGCAAATAACCATCTTCTTGCCTGTTGACTGCACTGACAGTGGCCCTTCTTTCCCTTGCATGTTCACACCACTTTGCAGGAACTGCTCACACAGCCCACTTCCTACAGTGAACAAAGGATTCATGGATTAAACTGAAACAGAAGTGAATCCAAACTCTCACAAAAAGGAGTCCAAGTATTTCCTTACAGATATCCTGAAGCCTGCTTGATCTCTAAAACTGGTAATAAGCTTGAACTATTTTATCAGTTTCCTACAAAGGCATACACAGTCTTCATCACTTTGATTTAGCACATCTCTTAAGTAAAGACAGAAGCAGAAAATTCCAACGAAATTCAGGGGGTTTTTTTACCTGGCATTGGCTCCTTTAAGGTCACAGAAGTGCGAGAGTAAAGCTTTCACTACATCATTGCAGACAACTTTAACTACATCAATGTGACTCAGCCTCTGTCGCAGCTGCTTGGCAATCTCCCAAAAGTCTTCAGATAGCAGCTGGTACAGCTGCCCCTCATCTCTGCTGAGTTGCCCATACCAGGACAGGATGTAATCTCTATAGCTGTAGTCGAACACTGAAAGGAGAAACAAAACAATAAATAGCAAAAACTGCAAAAGGACAAGGCACACCAAGATAGGTAAATGTAATCCTCCATCCTTCTCAAAAGCTGTATGGGTAATAGGTTTCACATCCACTTCTTGCCAAAGAAAGTAAGGTTGGCAAGGTTACAGCAATCTGCACCTAACAGGTTACTGCAGGTCACTTTGCAAAGCAAAGCCTTTAAGTGGATTTGCTCAGGCAGTCAGGTTACCAGCTACACACAGACCACAGACTAATACCTGTCTCTCAGCAGTGGCTCTGGTTATATGAACTATCATATAATCTGACTGTGTCTAAAGTGTTGCAGACTGAAGCCAGCCTTCTTTACACAGGAACTGAATAGTCTGCATTTCAAAGTCATGGCTAAAAAGGGGAGGTGGTAAGATTTTTGGATTTCCAAAGACATATACAACACTGAACACCACCACAGAAAGTACATTATAGGATCAGAAGAGCTAAGAGAGAGCAAGTGGATTAGTGAGACCACATGAACTTCAAAAATGACAAAGCATTCCAAACCATACCAACAGGCAATAACCAATATTACTGTAATTGCAAATCCCAGGGCAACACTGTCTTCTGCCATTCTGACTTTTCTTTTTGACATTTGTGTGTCACCCGTTTTACTGATGTTTCACTCCAGCAAATGTCCCTGGAGGTCTAAGAGGGAGCAGCAGGTGTTCAGGGAAAACACATGAACTATTTAACAGTTGCAACAAGATGGGGGAAGAGCTGGAATTGTAAGAGTCAATTTGCATCTACCAGAGGGATAACAAAAAGGGGGGAATAAAATCATGTGCCTGGTAATTTGAGCAGCTTCTTTACTAAACATCTTGGTTTTAAACTTTCCTATCAGAAGTCCACCTCATTTGCCAGTGTAAGCCCATGGTGCAAAGTAATCGTAAGACTCCACTATTTCTTACCTTCCACTTTGAAAGAAGTTGTTTGCTCAGTAGTTTAGTAAATTATGAAAATCTCCCTGGCACTGGCAACAGTTAACTAATAACACATTAATAGGACAACATCTTAAATATTTTCACTTCTCTTTTCAGGCAAAACTAGCAAACCTCAGCCAATATCACCTTGATAAAAACATTTCCAGAGAAATGGCTCAAATTGATAAAAGTTTCTAGTCAAATGTTTCACAAACTAGCTTCCTCAAGTTTATAACGAAAGAAACAGAGTCACTTCAATGAATATGCTGAAATGTATAGTTAAGAGCCTTTTGCTAAGTCATTTCAAGACTTTTTAGTTAATAATTCAGAAAAAAAATTCACAGTTCAGTAAACAAATATATAACAGGTTTGAAGTTTTGGTTTTTTTCTAATGCAGGAGAGAAAAAAGTTTGCAGAGCCATATAGCAGGATAGGAACTTCCAAATTACTTTTCTAAAACAGATGAAATATTTCACTGAAAAATCTCACCCACAAATACTACAGTGATAAAAACAGTTTTAAAAAGTAGTGGTCTTCCAATGAGCAAGCAGAGGAATAATCTCTTGATACAGCAAAGAACATTGGGAATAGCATTTTAAAATCTGAAGCCTTATTACTTATCTCAAGTCTTCCACCACTACACATTTTAAGTATCTATGTTTCCACAGCTGTCCCCATGTCCTTCTGCAGCCAGCTTTTTCTTACAGCTTAGTTACTCTCTCCCGTTGCAAGATCTGAAACACTGTGAAAAGCTGATCACAGCAGAGATTCTTCCTTCTCATCTAATCCATAAGAGACCAATAATTTCTCAAGTGCATTTGCAACACACTGCATTGTGGTATTTTTTAATCAGCATCACTGGCAAATAGTGACTTTTCAGATTTTCCTACAGACACCCTCTCTATCCTTTGCAAGGGTGCAAAGCAGCTATTTCTTCAGCATCTTTTGCCCAAGAAGACAAGCCATGGTATGGAGTGGTGGCTCCTACAGAAGTCTGTTCAACAGAACTCTACAAAGCAAGAGCACGAGCAGAACTTTTATCCCAATCCCTTAAGGATATATTCTCTTTCAGAGAAAATCTATTCCTAATGACCGTTAATTTATAACTATCTTTAAGCAACTCCACTCCAAAATGAGCTCAGTTTCCAGCACACTACATAATACATTATTTTTGATTCCTTTTAGCCACTCATGAATTCTGTCACATTCAATGCAAAAGAACCACAAAATCTATTGGCAATATCAAACTAGAGACAAAAGATCATCAATCATCACCAAAAATCAACCATGCAATTATGAAATATTTCACTTGTATTTAACTCTGCCAGTTACATACTTTCAACGCCTTAAAAGGATTACACAGCTTTAAACGATATTTTCCTGCATCTGTGTTTTATAACTCTCTTTACATATCTCCTGTAGTTTCCTTGTCATTTCCGAACCTTGCTGTCCTTCCTGCATCACAACAGTGCTGTTCTCTATAAAATCCAGGGCTCTTTAGAGCCCAGGATATATGTCCAAGTGAGCAGTGAGACAGTTTTTAAACAAATAAATGAAATTTTAAAAGGACACCAGCCAGTTTAAGACTGGGTAAGACACTGCCTTGTGTCATCCTGGCCATGGCGCAGAGCTGCTGCTTTAGCTTCATGCCCATTGATGCAGCTGGTGCCTTTTCAGCACTCTAAAGAAATACAGAAAACAAATGTAACAATTTTATAGAGAGCAGCTTGCTCCCTTCAGAGGAGAAATCTGCTCATGCATCTTTTCTCATTATTTTTATACTACATGTTCTCTATAACATTGAAAACAACAGTCAGAAGACAATGAAGGAATAAAAAAAGAAGCAGAACACATTCAGGACAGAACCTTACTACCAGTAACTCTCCCAGTACAAGCATAAAACAAATTTCTTCTGATCATCAAATGTGGTGACCATACTGAGTCTGGTGCAAAACTGTAGAAACTCCTACTAGGTTTTCTAAATTAGTTCAGAAGGTCCAAGTTCCAAGTTACTACAATGTGATTAAATGCTATTCCCATGTGAAATTGAAGTTGTTCTATTTGAGTTGTTCAACTGAGCCTGTTCAACTGCTCTTTTTAAATACTGTAAACTAGAAGAGTGTTGAGAGTAGAGAGCCAGAAGCTTGTGTGGAGGTTTAGTGAGGACACCCCTCTAGACCCTTCCTTCATTCCTACTGCTATACATGTCCTACAGTAACTGCTATCCCTTCTTCCACATTCATTCATTCAGAGGTTCAGTGGCACCACCAGGGTCTGCAGGTCAGACTGGCTTCAAATCTGCAATTTGCAGAGCTTCACACTAGAGAGTTTTTATATTGCTAGGATTCATTACCCAAACTTATTAAAAATAACAAAAATATGAAGAACAAGGATTAAATGCCTACTCTTTTTCCAAAACAATATTAAAAACCAGAGCATAAATATTCTATGCAAATGCAGACACAGACTTCCAAGTTTCAACAAGAAGTAACTGTCCTTTCCTGAAAGCACTGGAGAAGCCAGAAGCACTACATTACTTTATAGTCAATCCAAAACTCTCCTGTGACTGTATGAACAAATGAAGAAAATGTTGTACAGCTACAACACTGCATTAAGTTATTGTAGAGCAGCAAGCATTGCAATCTGTAAAACAGAAATACAAGGCTAATATGAATTGTGTTAGGATCCTGCATGAGGAAACCACCATCAAAAAGCCAAGAATCATTACCAGAATTCTGTGCTACTACAGCACCAGATCTAACATGCATGATAGGGTTATAATAAGCTATACTTTTATAAAAATACTTTAAAAAAAAATTTAACAGAAAAAGATGACAGACTATACCACAGCTAAGTACCTGTCAAAGTACTGTGTCAGAGAAGTAAATGCTAAATGCTTACTTGCTTCTTACAACCACTACTTTTTCCCCCTGCCAAAAGCCAATTCAGACCAAAAAAAAACCCAAACAACAAAAAACAATAACAACAAAAACCTGAACGAAAATTTTAAACCCCTACATTAAAGGTGGGTTTACAATTACTAATAAAATTACTAATAAATACTCTGAATATTCAGTTTTGTAATTTCCAAGAATTAATATTTAAATTGAAAGAGATTAAGGTCATTAGTCACTTACTGTATTTTAGACTTCATTATGTGTTAGCTATACAAGTTAAGAGGATGAGGTTTTATGCTTAATATTATCTTTACTGAAGTTTCTTGTGTAAAAGGCTGGCAAAATGATGTCCAAATGCCAACATTTCAGTGACTGTGAACTAGCAATAGCGGTTTAAAGATTTCAGTGCTATTCTAAAGTTTGTGTTTGAAAAACCACCAGCACTTCTTGGTTTACTTCCATATTCAAATTCTATGAAACTGCCAGGTTTAGCAGGCTAGATGCTATCCTTGTGCATGGATGGATAGGCCCTGTGCAAGAGGAATTCCTGACAGTCTCCCAATTCCACAGTCTTTGGTTCATTTTTATTAAAATTTTCCTGGCATTTGTGTCTTTACCGGTTTTTATGCGGAAAAAAAACCTATGAAAATATATCAACAATACAGAAAAAAAAAGTGTTAAAAATATCTAGAAAATGTAGTAAAATAAAAAAATCAGACAAATTTATGTTCAAATAATTTTCCACATGCATCCTTTGCCAAGAGTTCTTAGCTTTAAGTGTTTGAATCTCAATAGCAGAGAGAACATAAATTCAAATTGGTTTGTTGATATTGTGGACCAAAAAAATTTTTTTTTGAAAGCTGTTTTCTAAACAAACAAACAACCCCTCAAAAAACACAAAAACAACAACCCCAGCTTTTCAAATAGAAAGCAGCAGGAGTTACTGCAACTTTTTTTCTAAATGTCAACATGTACATTTTAAATTGGGAAATGAAACAGAGTTTTTCCCCAATCTTTCTGTAAGGGGAAGTACAACCCTACAATCTTAACAGAGTTAGATATTAGGGGATCAACACAGACAGGCAAGATCTGATCCAGAGAAAGAATTTAATTAAATTCCCAAAATATTTCCAACAAGATCACCTCAAGGCAGGGTTGAAGGAAGATAACCCACTATGAAAGAAGAGATGGCTCTCTGGCATGAAATATTTTAAGATCTAAGAAACAGGTGAATTTTCACAGCAGAACAATTTCACCAGTAGAGTTCTGCTGGGATTTGAGCTATGGCCTGTACTGTTTTACTTACTCATAAATGACCCAGTAAAGCAGCTAAGTGATATGAAGACCATTCTTCTTGGCACTACTAAAACTGTAGAGGCAAAGACTGGCTGTGAAGAATAACAAAAAGACCATGGGATTTGGAGCAATAAAAATAGAAAATTAAATTCCATTCCTGGGAGGCCAGCTGCCCCCACATCAGATCAATCTACTGAGCTGCAGCCACAGCCCAAGCAGTACACGCTGTGCAAAGCAGCACGAGTGTGACTGGGCATAGCCTCTCTCAGGAGACATCTTACCACACTCCTGTGTGTGGATGGAATTCAGACAAGCAACAGGCAGCACTAAAAGGGTATTTGTAGAAGTGGCTTCTCTTTTCTTTGTGTAAGAAAAAGGAAGGTCAAACAAAAATCAGATCAATCTACCAAGAGAAAGCATGAAAACTACCGAAAAAAACATATTTCAGTGTTAGTTACTCAAGTACTACCAGCTGAAAAGGAGACTCGGGGTTGACAACTGAAGGCCTTTTCTTTCTGCCATATTCACCAAGGAAAATCTCTTCATACCCTTACATTTGTTCTGATGTTGAGCACTTAGATTTCATAAAACACAATACACAGGGCTAATTCACAGCTTTCCCCCACCTTGTATCTACACCTAAGGCAAGTATGCTATAATTAATAATGAAGCAGCACTCTAAAGCACCAACCTGTTACATGGCTCTGTTCTTAATGGAAAATAGCAAAGACATTTAGGGCAGAGCTGTAAACCAACATATGCAGAGGTTCCTTCTTGGCAGTGTTTAGTGTGAGCCACATTGTGTAAGGATGATTCCCAACAATTTTATTACTTGGGCTGTGGCAAGACAAATCTATACAAGACACAGGCAACCATTATCAACCATCACAGGAGAACTATCTAAACATCTAATAGTTATTGAAGTAAGACTGATGTTTGAAACAGAAACATGCATGATTCCTTCAGTTAAACCAAGAATATGACTGCTATCTATCCTTCCAACTACATTAACAGACTATGATGAGAACATCAAGAAAAATGCAGTAAAGTAAGTGGCAACTTGAAGTGGCACAGAACCTCAGGTGAGCCACACTAAACTCAGAAAAGTCCACACAGACTGGCTGTAACACCAGCAAAAGCATGGCATGACCAACAGCCAACAGGCAGTTCTGGAGGGGTGCAAGGTAGTTACCAACTAACAGCAAACCCCAGGCAAACTTAATTACACAATGATGAAAAACAGCTGAAGAAATCAGAATCAACCAAGGGCTGTCTCTTCATACCCAGCAACAGCATTTCTGAAATCAGATGACATTGGTTTTCCCCAAAATGTAATCCATGCATCTCTAAGGTAATGTAAAGATAAGTAAAATCTGTTTAAAAAAACAACCCAAAAAACCAAACAACCAAAACAAAAACAAAAAAAAACCCAACACGAAAACCCCCACACCCCAAAACTACATTGACTGTGATAATCTGGAAACACCTACTCTTAAACCTCAAGAGGCACTAGGAGTCCAAACTGGTCCCCAAGATTAAAACCTCATGACAACTGAATGTCTCCTAGCTAAATGAATAAGGCTTTCTAAAGCATTTTGTTGAGTAGCACATTAAATCTAGACAGCAAAAACTTGTCAAAAATGCCTGGGATTTATAAATACTTTAATACTAATCAGTGCAAGACTGGAAACACAAATAGAGACGGTATTTTTTGTATCACTAGTAATAAAGTTTTATTGAACCACAAACTTTTGAAAAAAAAAACCAACCAACCAAAAACATTCACATCGAGACAACTACGAATTTCAGAACTGTCACAGGCAAGAAGTCCTGTCTGTTATCATAGAGACTGATCATTCTGTGCTCATAAAAAAATAAACGGCTTTTGGGATTGCATTCAGTATTTCAAACTGATTGCATTCAGTATCTCAAATTTAAGATGACTCAGTCACCTTTCAAACCCAAAACACTTTGTATGGCAGAGCAAAAAGTACAGTCCCATCTTTGTCAAACTGCAAAACAGAGAAGTTGGCTTCATCACTTAGGCCTGGAAGAAATAAAACTAAATCTGACAAGTTTGCTCTCCAAAATTCAGTGTGAGAATGGAGAGTAAAAGCTACTCCAAAAAAAAAAAAATAGCTGAAAGGCATGTGAGCTGTCACAGCATAAGGCACTTAACTCTGAAAAATGAATCATTTAAGTATTTGTAACTTTCAGCCTTACTGAGTAGGGATGGCCTCACGCATCCAACTGAATGATCTGTGGAATAAACACCTTAAATGAAGACAGCTCCCACATTTTTACAGAAACAAGTTACTCCTACATGCAAGTAACAGGAGGGAAGTGTAACACAACTATCCTTCCCTCAACATTCCACAATACCTGTTTTCTGTCCCCAGATAACCCCACTACCTCAAATTCTGTGATATGTCAAAGCCTTTCAAATTCCATGGCAGGTTATCCAAAATGTAAAATACACATATGAGACAACACAGCAAATAGCTTTTTTGTGCTTGTTTCTACACGTGATGTTTAGACTCTAATATCCTTTTCACATCATCAAGAATCCCCTAATCTGACTGATTCCAGATGAAAATGCTTCCTAAGGATAAATTATGATTATGTTGTAATAGTTCACCTTCAGAAAAGATTACATAGGTAGGTAAAGTGTTCTGATTTTATATTTTTGCTACATATCCTGCTAATAGCTATTCATAAAAATAACTAAAAAAAAAAACCACATACCAAGTTGTCATAAGACAACCAACCTGTTTAAAGCAATGATAATTTTCATAGATACTCTCCATTTACAAAGAAGATAGGAAGAAGCACTGCAAAGAAATCTTAAAGGAAAAAGTATTCAAAACTAGATAAAATATTTACAAAAGGCTGATAGACTGTATCAGCCAGAAATACAAATGCCAATTTTAGATTCAGTTTTTATGGCAAGAATTGCACTAAATGCAAGAGTCCACAGGATTTCTCAATTCAGGAAAACCCAGACAAGAATATTTTAAGTGTTACCCCTTTGCTTTGTGCTAAAGTATTAAGGACTGTATTTCAATGTATTTCTGTAAAAAAACAGCCACTAAAATGACAAGATATCACTTGAACTGCAAAAAACAACATCACATTACTTACTACAGTGGATTTCTTGAGAAGACTAAGACCTTGCCATTTTATATCAAGGAAGAAACCAGGGACATACTGTAAAGTCTTGGAATGTTGTGCAGTTATGGTTTGCTAAAAAGGACAAGAGATATTCAGACTCTAATGCACCTGAAACTCACCTTCTTTCAGTGCTTTATCCATATTGTGAGAAATAACCACTCTCCTTGATTGGATTGAATCATGACAGCTTCCAGACCAATTACTCTGAAATTCAAACAGAACATACATCGTAAGAGAAAGAAATAAACCAAAAGTTACAGAAGGAATAACTGGAATTCAAGGCAACAGTCCTGTATCATTTAGTCTTCATACAAATATTGTCACCCCATATGGTTAAAACAGGAGTGTCAATTGTCTGTGAGGTTATTATACATTGTTCACTAAGCACATATTAACACTTGTGTACTGTACATTGTACAGCTTGCAAAATTATCTTAGGTTTTTTTGGTAGAAGGGAGCTGTATTTATTTGCAACTCAATGCATTGAGAATAGGACATGTAACAAAACAACTGGAACCCTTTTATGCAGTATTTTCACAGCGAATAAAATATTTTTATAGCCTACTGTGACAATGGATTTAATTTAGCCTCATAAACTACTTTTAAAACAAAAGAGAAGCCTTTAGATCTCCTACAGTAATTTTGGTTCACACTCTTTTGGGCTTCTTTCTTCAAAGATACTTCTGGCCCTCTGCATTTTAAGCTGGTGTCCTATACAAATATTTGTCTATATTAGAGTATTCACTACCAGAGTGTCCAAACAGGTGGGTGGATGGAGAAACATTTTTCAGGGTATAGACAAAGAGCAGTGACTAATGATGTATTTATATAGAAAGGAGTATAATTCAAAACAGATATAGAATCTGTCCCCACTGTCAATTAGCTTGGAGCTCACTCTCCTTAGTAAGGAGAGAGCACTTCAGAAACATCCTCATCCCTCCAACATTCACCACACAGAGAACAAGAAAGCAGTGTAAGCTTAAAATAAAAACACTGCTTAATGTTCTTAAAGGTAATATACCGTTATTTCAGCTAATTTCCAGGCTCATACTCGGTATTTTGGTTTAATGTTTTGCTTCTATTTCAGACACATGCATGTAGAGTCTAATAGAGTTTGCCTAATAGGACCCAGATACGGAATCTAAGCACTACTTTTAATAGCAAAATAAAGCTTTTCAGGCTTGCTCACACCTAAAACACAACAACATGACAGGTACTATCCATGCCTTGAGTGCCCTCCTGCCCACACAGCTGATTTGTTCCACCTTTTGGGTGAGTGCAGCAACACTCCCTAGACTTCTTCCAGTCGCTATTCTGAGACCATGACTGTGGTCTTTCAGCTGATTTCTTCCCTCCTTGACAACACTATCAATGGCAGGAGCAGCAAGATCTCAGCCCATCTGCCTCCATTTGCAGTCCCCCCCTCACTATCAAGACTATAGTTAGAACAGATGTAAGAACAAGTGCAAGAACAGAAGAGTATTTAGTAAACTGCTATAGATTTCCAAGCCCATTTTGACCAGAACACTGGCAAAAGCTTCAGCCATACCCAGCTAAAGAGCAGGAGGAAGTATTTTTGCTCTTTGTAAGGACACCTAGCAGTATTTGTAAGGCTCCAATACATCATCTCTGGCTGCTAATGTTATCACACTTCCTCAACGCAAAGCTGTGTTAACGACAGTCACACAACTACTTGAGGATTTTTCTACTTTATTTGCAGCAGGGAACAGCATGATTTAAAAATTTAAAAAGAGAGGAGATGGACTCACAGAGACTTTAAACACCCCAAGTATTTTAGGGGAAAGGATTCAGAAAGCCCAATTAAACTCGCTCAGGTCTTTTGGTGAAGAAAGAGCTCCTAAACATGAGCCCACAGTTCTGACTGAAGCTCTGTGCTCAACACACTCCATCTTTAACACACACACCAGCTTGGGCATCCTACAAGGCTAATCCTTCTGCTAAACTGAGTCATACCTGCATGGAGGTCAGTGACCTCAAGCTAACTGAGGCATCAACAGTTGCATCCCATACATTGCAGGAAGCGTTTTTTATGGCCTAAGGCATCATTAAGTGCTCCAATGCAGTGTTCACCAAATTACTCCTTTCAAAAGTAGTTTAAACACAAGCTCAAAAATAAAAAACCAAAAAAGAGAGAAAAAGTAACCTTCAGAGGGGATCTATGGTTGCAAGAAGGTAAGTAGCTTGCTCCACATCACCACATTATGATCCAATCTACACAATTCCACAAAGCAGGAACTGATCATTTTAAGCTTCAAACTTGAACACTCATTTTAAGAACAAGGCAAACCACTACGGCCTCAGTAAAATGCTGCCTCCTGAATACCAGACGCAAACTCACATTTCATCTTGCAAGAACACATTCTATTGAGAGTATCCTCTACAGTTGGTACATCTGACTTCTAAAAGGCACCATCTAGTCACGTAAAAAAAAATAGTTGTGCAAGTCATGATCAAAAAGAATGTAAAAGGTAAAAAGTGAATACCACCACTAGCAATAGTGATTTTGCTGCTGCATGAATGTAATTACTGAAGGGCAAAGGAAGATGCATTGCGTATTGGGCTGAGACCTTTTCCATACTCATACAGATATTGCATAAAATCATGAACTGTGGGAGATAAAAGCAAAGAGCAAAAAAAACCACTTTGGTTTAAAACAAGGTTTCAACTTCATTAAAAAACAAATTTTCAAGAACAGATGAGAAATTAACATTTCAATAAACAGGAACGTTCAAATGTATTGGAGTGATCATAGATTTGTCTAGGTTGGAAAATACCTCTAAGATCACCAAGTTCAACCATTAACCTATGATACTGTTGGGTTAGATCAGGTTAAACAAAAACGTTCAGGGAGACCTTACCGCTGTCTCCAACAACTGAATGAGAGGATACACAGAAAAGGGAGCCAGACTCTTCTTGCAGATGCACAGGACATTAGGAAACATTGCAACACAGGAAATTCCCATCACAAGGCAAAACTATTTTAATCATGAGGCTGCTCAAGTATCAGAATAGGGGTGCTGACAGGCTATGGAGCCTCCATCTCTCTATCCTTCCCAGTCTGAGCAAGAGGGTGAACTAGATGCCCTCCAGATATTCCTTCCAACCTGAACTATTCATGATCCTTGATGACGCTTCAGAGAGCTGTGAATTTAATTTCATTATTGATAATGTATCAGATGTAAAGGTGCCTTGTCTAAAACAGCTGATCAAACCCATTTTTCATTCCCATTTTATGAACTTGCATTCAGCAGAATCAAGACTTAAGTCTTGTTAGTTTAGGTTTGCTTTCAAAAAGTACTGTTTCTGTGACAATAATAATGATGAATTAATTACATAAGCAGGAACCCTCAAGTTAGATGACATACGGCAACAAATAGCTTCAAAACAACAGTAACAACCTGGTAACACAGATAACCAACATCCATGATAACAGAAGGATTTCAGAAAATTCACAGTCCAAGCTCAGCTCTAACAGCTGAGAGAATGAAAAATGCAGCATATTTCACTGAAAGACTTTCTTCCCACCCCTGACTCAAGTCAGATAGAGGGCATATGTAGAGAACAGGTTCAGCTAGAAAGTCTAGATTTGAATGTTTTCACATTTTTCTCCATTCATCTAAAGAAAAATTGTGCTAGGTTTCATGAAATAGTTGGCATAACCCTGACTGAGCCAAATACATTTGTAAATGGATTTAACACAGTCAAAGCTCTAGTTTACATGCTCTTTTATGATGACTAAAACCTGGCATGTTCTTCTAAGTCCTAACTTGCACTATTGCAGCATTCAATATTTTTTTTTTAAGTTGGGCTCCAGTCTGTAGATTTTATTGGTAAAGAATGACAGAAACCAGACAAACATAAATAAGACTTAACAAAAGGACTTGAAGGGGTAGGGGTGGAGCACATTTTGAAAGTACATGCTGAGAATGAGGTTGCTGACAAACAGCTCAAGTTTTCCTCAGTTTTGACTTTGCTTAAAGGTTGAAAAAAAAGGATGTGTGCATTTCCTGTAGACTTCTGAGCAACACTCATTGTTTGATACTTTTGAAAATTATTTAAGACACACAAAACAACAGTCTGAAGGGGCCAGGAAAAAAAAGCCTGACATTGAACCTGAAATTTTGTCTTAGATTCAGTCTCCTACAGATACAAAAATTAAGTAAATATCATTTATTGGTTTAAACAATTTAAGTAATTTAAAATTAGTTCTGAAGACAACAATAAATGTTAAATAATAAAGAATTAAGAAGGTATTTCAGCAACAACACTCAATAAATGGCAAACTGCAGAGAACACAGGAGTACCTTCCACTATCAAGAAATCAATTTGCAACATGTGGCATCAAACGCAACTTTTAAAACACAGCAGCCGAAAGCCAGACACCTGCTACAGGGACACCTGCATGCAGCCTTACTCTGCCGTGGAATTAAGGCCAGAAGTAGAGAAAAATTTACAATTATTCCTATTACATTAACTCAATTACAGAGATCATGACAGATCCCACAATATAAATGGGCATTGTGGATGAGACAGCTTAATCACTGATCTAAAAGGCAAAGACTATATCTAATTCAGCATACAAAAACCAACCAGTTGCTCACAGTTACTTGCTCCTACCACTGTTGCCCTATTAACTTTCCTCTTATCTTTGTCAAACATAGATAAACATCAGACTGATCCTTGATAATCAAGAGTCACAGCCTCAAATAATAGTTCACTGAACTCTCCGTAAGTTCATCTTTAACAGATGTGGACAGATGTGTTCTTATCCACTTATTACTTCATATAGATGTTCTTCTCCAAACATTACTTCAACTAATGATGCAAAAATAAATTTTCTATTCACAAGAGTTAATATTTTTTACTTAATACTTATAGTCTTATTTAAGATTACATGGCAAGTATGTACATGTCACATTCAGCATTAAGGGATACCACAACTATCAATTTTAAAATCAACATACTTTAAGCATGTTAATCCTATTATCTTAAGCATCATTATCTCAGTAATGATTTTATGATATCATCTCATTATTTCAACTAATATACTAGCTCCTGGAACATGTAAACTGTGTTTATCAGATAGGGATCTTCTTTCTTAACTGTACCATGTTTAAAACTGGTAAAACTGTAGCAGCGGAAAAACTTTATAATCAGGGCAGAACCTTCTTCATTCGAGATTTCATAGAATACCAGGCAGATAAGAATAAGAATACGAAAATGAAACATTTCTTAGGTATTACTTTCATTCTCATCAGTACAGCCAAGAAATAACTGGTAAGTTAGCATTCAAATTTCTGCTCAGCAAGAAATACAGCATTATCCTGTGCTAGAATATTTAATATTGCCATCAAAATAAAGTCTTACATGAATTCTCAAGGTACAGGCATAGGCCCAGTTTATTGAACATTTCCTCACACTCCTCCTCAGTAAAAAGAGACAACAAGAACCTATGGTCTATACTTCAAGGCCAAAAGAGCCATATGGCATGAAAACTAAATTGCTGGCAAGCCAGAAAAACCAGCACAAAATCATGCTTGAGCTGCAGAGTCTGAGCTTAGCAACCAGAGAGAAACTCCTGCATGGTCTATTGCTCTACCCTCCCTGCACGTGAATTTTCACACTATACACATTTTATAGGGTGTTCTGTCTTTTTAAGAGTGCCACAAAACATGCCAAATGAACCATCATCATTAATTTTATTACCATTAACTTGTTCTCTGTCACTGTGCGTATTTAATAGGGGGAAAAAATGGTATAGAATGACTGGTCACAAAAACCTCCCATAGACACAACACAAATGTGTTCCCTTATGACTACATCTTTTTTTTTTTTTAAACTACTTAAAGTAACAGCCTGGGAAAGGATACTCTATGTAACTGGCTCTTTCCTTGGGTAAATTTTGCTGCTCTCCTTTGCAGAGAGCAAGGAACCAAGACTTGGCAATACGAGAGAACTTAATCAGATTTTATTTTCAGAAAGTTTCTGATACATGTCTATACTATTTTCAGTGTCAAAGCATACCTTGAATGCAGGATGCCTTCACTCTTGACCTTATTAGAGGTTTTATATCACTTAGGATTTCCCTGCAAGAGACTTGGACAGGAAGATCTTTGAGCCCACCACCCATCCTTACTGACTCAGCACAGCTTGGTTACCAGAAATTAACTAGCTCCCTAGTTATGTTTTCAATCATAAAACACTGTTCAAGCAAGGAGCAGCCCCTACAAAGGTAAAAACAGCCAAATTCACAGCAAAATATGAGATGTCAACCTAACACAAAGTTGAGAAAATTAAATGTCAAGCACAATACAATGCAGAGCTGACAACAGCATAGGATACAATGAAAGGAATCAGAAAGGACTGCATGACAAGACAAGAAATCTCTAAATATACATGATGAATAAAAGGCTGTGTGGAAAACTAAGTCTGCTTACTGCTAAGGAGTTATGGGACAGTCTGAAAAATATTTTATTTCCTGAGGTCAGTCTCCTGTGATAATAAAGTTATCACTTCAAAGTTATTCAGGTATTCAACATGTGTAGTCCTAACAAATTTTCAATTCTGAAAAAGTTTATAAATCCCAAATTATAACAGATGTTCCAGAGATCCCTAAAAATAAACTGTACCAGCAATGTCCAAACCATAGGCTTCTGCTGAACTATTAACAGAACATTTGCAACTCATGTAATGTTCCCTTAACATTTTAAAATATTCATGGAATTGGTAAAA
This sequence comes from Aleadryas rufinucha, assembly GCA_013397815.1. Classification (NCBI taxonomy): domain Eukaryota; kingdom Metazoa; phylum Chordata; class Aves; order Passeriformes; genus Aleadryas; species Aleadryas rufinucha. The sequence goes on from VZTH01002660.1 coordinate 490,001, forward strand.
AACGCTCAGATGTATTTTTCATTATTTTAATTTCAGGACTTTCCTAGTAGTAAACTCGACTGCATCATCAAAGGCTTATTGTTGACCTGCCTATAAATGAGACAGAACTAAGAAAAGTATGAGACTCTGAGTTCTGTTAAAAACACACTAAAATTAAACATATCTTCTCCTTTCAATCCAGAAACAACCCATCAATTAAAAGACTGGCAGTAGATCAGAATACCTGGTTGCAAGCCCAAGACAATCTAAAGTATGACAAAAGTGCCACAACTAGAGTGTGCTATTGCTTTTACAAAAATCCTGCAATATCAGAGCTCTAAATATCCCCTGTGCAGCCAGAGAATGAAACAAACCATAGAACATGCTTGGTTTTAGGTTGAGAAAAACCCATAAATACTTTTGAAGTCTTACTAACACATAAAGATCAAAATTGGAAGGAGTTAGGAAGCTTCTCCTCTCCCTCACAGCTCCTCCAAACTACTTATTACCTCAAGAACTGGTTTGCATCCCACTTGAAACTGATGCACACAGATGGCAAACCTTCTACTTCCCGCAGCTGCTGGGGCTCCTGCAACCTTACCTTCACAAGCTTCATCTCATGGCAGAAGTCCAACAGTGAAGGAAAATAAGATTCTGTGTCCTTTCTCTCTGCTTCCCTTATGTTCTTCACAAAGGGCAGAGCACTCAGCGTGGATACCATGACAGATACAGAAACTAGTTTAAGTTGCAATCCCATTTGAAACATTCGGACTGTTTCCACTTCACTATGCATCCTCCTAGGCTTGGATAGAAAGCAGAACTATGTTCCAGGATCCAGGTATTTCAACGACTACCTGATCCAGTGAAATGGATATTACCCATTGCCCCCTCCACTAATGGCAAATTCACAAAAATCCACCTTCAAGAATGGAACACGCCTTTAGGAACATAAAACATGGTAACATGTAGTGTGATCTGGCCTCAGAGCCAGAAAGAGAGTGTAAGCTAATACTAAAAATTAAGAGCTATTAAACTGCAGTAAACAAGAGTGACCAAATATGTCAGGAGATGAGTTTTAAAGAAATATTTTTAAAAATCTACAACTGTTAATTGTACAAAACTAAAGATAGGACATTAGACTCAGTGTACCCTTTTCACTGGGAAGAAAGCACATTTATTATCTTTCTGTTAATGCTGCAGACAAACTAGGTAGACCATTCTCTATACAGAGCATCATTCATTTAATCTGAATTTAAAATGCAGCACTTAAATCTAATACAGTAATAATTGTGGTTTTTGCATTATTTAAATGAAGGTGGTAGCCCAACTCTCTATTACTCGGAGGTTTTGCTTTGAATCAGAGTGAAAACATTATGTTGAAAAGAAAACTCCGTCTCTGCCAGTTTTTTTGGCAGAGAAACAACTCACACAAACGTGGGAAAAAGTGTTTTCCCTCCCCTTCCCACTAACTCGGTTAACATGGTTCTTAACATGAGTCAAAGCAATCTCCCTCTACAATCACACAAGGTAAAAGCAGTTTTGGGAGCAAGCTTGGATTTTAAAATGTGACACATGTTCTAACCTAGGGCTATCTTTGCTACAAGCAAGTCCACTGGTACTTGAGAAGTGAAAATCCCCTTTAAAACAGACATTCTCACTAAAGTACAATTGGGTCATCATGCCATTTTGCTGTCTTGAATTTTGCCGTTCTCCTCCACCACAAATAATCTCATCTTAAAACAGCTCCTGCAAAGTGCTGAAAAATACCTGACAGTAATATAATGTACAATTTCAAGGACTCATTCAATTCCCATTATTTCAACATCAATAGAAACTATTGACCAATATTATCAGTGCCTGCAAGTACTTAAAGTAATAAGTAAGACATTATTATGAGTTGCTTGTACACCTCTCTTCCAATGAAACACAGATCTTTATGTGGAAGCCAGGAGACTGCCCAGTCTTTGTGAACAGAGCTGTCACATAGAGAAAAACTATACTGGAAGCACAATTTATCATGGGGATATAAATCACACAGCTTGCTTTGCAGTTCTCAGCAGATTTCATATGTTCTTGCTGAGATACTTGACTTCAGGAGGAAGTCTTCACCTTTCAAGTCCCAAAGGAGTTACACAAAAAATGGACAAAGCACAGCTTCACGTCCAAGAAGATGGCTTGTCTAGTTGCAAGTTCAAGCAAAATGAAAAGAAGACATACACCTTGCTCTTCTGAAATCCAAACCTGCAACACTGCACTTCCTCACTCATATTCCTCACTTACATGAACGGGTCCATGAAAATCAACAGCACTGAACTCTCACATGCTAAGTGGTCGCAGAATTAAGAACGTACAAAAAACTCCCTTTTTTCAGCACAGCACGAGGGACTCCATCCAACTTCCCTCTGAAGTTGATCAAGAGTACTCCCACTAACTTTCCAAGAGTTGAGTCTGACTCCCACTAGAATAAATATTTATTCCTGAATACTTACTGTTTCCTCATTTGTTAACCCCAATGTGAAAAATCACTCAAAAAATGAAAATTGAGTTGTCTAAAGTTCGTACATAAAATACATGAAGAGCGAGATGCCAGTCATAATAAGGTTTTTACCTTACATTTTTTCCTAATTATTAGGCCAACAGGTGGCCTAATAATCTTCCTTATTCTTGAGGAAAAGACATAACAAGCTTTATAGTCATCCTACTACTGGCTCCCAGAAAAGACAAAAGGATCATAAGGCTCTATGAAAAACATGAGAGTAACAACTGAATGATAAAAAAGCAGTGTAAATGCAAAAGGATGTAAAATGAAGAGACTAACTAAAGCAGGAAGTTTTAGTGAATGGCCTACACTTCTATATGCTGCCTATCAAGACAATTTTATTTTCTTCACCTACATGTTGCTGAAGCCCCCATTAGAAAGTCTGCTACACATATACAAAATCGTGTTCAGAAAAAATCTTCAAGAAACTTTGCAGTCCTGAAGCCACTCTGTACCAGAAAGAAATCAACAAAACTATAAATTGAAGGTATGAGAAACCCAATTAAGATGCCTGAAATTACATCTTCTAAATAGAAAGGGTAAAATACCTCACTCCTTTTTTGGACGTCCCTTTCATGTATGTAAACTTTTGGGAATAGTGCAAAGAAAATTTTTAACAGAATCAGGGAGACGGTAAAGAAGCAATCCTGGGAAAAGGGTTTTAGCAGGTACTGCTGCCATACCAGTGAATTTTAAACACCAAATTTCAATTCCCTTCTGAAACAACAAACACATCCCATAGAGCTACAATAAATGCAAACACTACAAATTAGACCACACAAAGCAACAGCAGGTGTGCACTATTTATATACACAAATCCAATGGCTGGACACAACAGGAGAACATCTTCAAGAGAAATGCACAGTAACAAAAATAAAGTGCAGACGGTACAGTAACAGAAGTGACTGTTTGTCTCTGGACATTTCTAGTTTCACTGCTGTTCAGGAGGCTTGCATTTTTCAGTAGGCTTATATTTTTCACAAAGGGGGAGACAAAGAAAGCAATACTTTTTTTTTTTTTTCTTTAAATCTTGGCTTCCCAAATTAAATTGATTTTTATTGTTTGGCTGTTTCACAAATCTGAAAGTTGCTCCTCATTGCAGCAGCCAGGAGATTTCGATTGCTAAGTTTATGTACAGAACTTTTTGGTACTATGTAAAGTAAGTTAACTCACATCCAGATGTTCAGATAAGCATACAAGTACATAAAAGCCACTGGAGCTATGGCATTAACACTGGAACATTTATTCTTGTAAATGCGAAAGCAACAGGAATTGTTGTTTTGATGATCAGTTGATCCGTTTACATTTTTTCTGTTTGGTGTAACATGGCTGAATGGCTAAACATAAAAGCATATAATCCTTTACTAGAAGGTGGTTATACACCTAATGCACGTTTGTTCCCTAGCACTCCTATGATAAAAACCAGCTAAACAATCCCTAGTTGTACCCACGTAATACACTACATACAGGTGCCTTTTGCTTTTACATCTTCTCACTTCCTCAGTGCTCATACACATTATTTATTCTTCACTTCCTTCAGAAAGCTGAGTATGATGTTGAGTGTTCAAACCAAAGAGGATGTTTCAAAAAATTCTACCAAGAAGACAAAATGAGTATCACACAAAGAGCCACAAATAGATCCTGAATGCACCTCTGCAAGTTGTATTATTCACTGAATTCAACAACCCCTGGTCAAATGATCCCTACTGACAACTATATCCTGCCAGCTTCCATTAAATGCAGACCAGGAAAAGCATATTGCTCCCAAACACAGGCTCTTTCTCTCCCTAGGTCAAAGAATGAAGGAATAAATCATCACTACAGGTTGCTAGCAACTTGACTGAAAAGACAGGACAGACAACTGTATCAGCAAGTGATTTGTAATAGGTTCTCTGCCCTGCCAGCACCCTCTCCGTTCTGCAAACTCAGCTGCATGGACCGCAGCCCCAGGAACACGTGATAGCGTTACTTACGGCTACCAAGAAGCGTACGTGTACTAAACGTAACAAGCTGGGTTACCAGAACAGCTAGGCTGCACACCCAGGTGGTACAAATTCCCGTCCTTCTCCTTTGTAGAGTGCTCTCAGGTATTCTGACACTGCTGAAGGGAAAGAACACTTACACAGTACAGTCTACTGCTGCAGCACTTAATGTGCTAACACACCTACAGCTCACCACTGAGGGGCCACAGGCTCCTGGCTGGAGTCACCAGCTGTGGCATTAAACACCACATCCCTGTGACCCATAGCAAAGCAGGAGTACGGGCAGATTCTCAATTTTCAGCAGTAGTTTTTCAGGCCCATCTAGGATCAGCTCCCCAGCACTGGATGATGGGGAACAGGGTTGTGGATGGGAGGAAAGTTTCCAAATGCCTCGTGCTATCAGTCCCATTCGGAAGAACCCGAAAAATACTAAGCTGCGACCTACAAAGAGCTCGTGCACTAGTACATTTCGGAATACGTACAGAAAATGAAATTGTTTCCCTTTTGCACAGAGCTCTGCAACGACTTGAGTACACAATGGCACTGTGATAACACTATCTGAAGCTGTCCAACTTCAGAGAACGCACTGAAGTAACCCTAAACTGCCTCTTTGACCAAGTCTCTTTTACCAGTGACATTTCAACGGAAGGAGCAGAAAAGGATTTGAGACACAGCCAACAGCGAACCACCGTGCGAGCATTCCCGCAATCCGGAGGTCTCTTTCAGAGGAAAGTGTTGCTTTTTCCGGTGCGCCTGCTACCCTCCAACACAACTTTTGCCATTTAAAGCCCCGTCGAGCGGCAGAGTACGGGCAGGCTCCTGCGGCCGCGGTAGGACAGCAGGACACCGGGTTCGAGTGGCGAGGAGTTCCACGGCGGAGCGAGGGCTGCGCCACCTCCGCCCCGCCGCCTGGCAGGGAGGGCGCGCCGCGGCCGCCGCCCGCTCCGCTCCCCTCCCGCTACTCACCCCCGCGACCGGCCGGACCGGAGCGACGGCGGCGAAGTCCGGCGGCGGC
>VZTH01002660.1:495699-570699 GCA_013397815.1 Aleadryas rufinucha
GCAGCAGCCGGGGAGGCCCCGCCGCGCCGCTCGGTGTCCGGCCGGGGAGGGGGCGGAGGCGAAGGCGGGGGCGGTGCCTGCCGGGCGGGCGGGCCCGGGACATGTGCGCCCGCCGCACCGCCCCACGGTGGGGCCCGGCCGTCATGCACCCTGCTCTGACCCGAGGGGCTCCGCTGTGACGGGGTTGGAGGCGTCCCCATGCACAGGCCAGGAAACGGGTACGCTCGGACGAACCGAGGGGATCCCCGCCGGCTGCAGTGCGGAATTGGGCCCCGCGGAAAGCTACGGGACGCCTCTCCGCCACGGGGGCTGAAGCACACAGGCGGCGGCTCGGCCCACAAGGGCCCGGGATGATCAGACCGGGTCATCGAGGCCCTGGCCAGAGCTGAGGACAAAAGCCTCGACTTGGGGCATCCCAGAGATTCGGACACTCATACACCCCTCTGCCTGAACCCCTCCGATCAGCCAAAGGAAGCCATAAATAACGGGATTTCAGAAACAAAAAGTTGATAGAACAGCAATGAAAATGGTACAACAGTGATTCTAAAAAAACCCATCCTCACTACCCCAACAGAAGGCTGCCAACCCTCCAGTCACTACCCTCCCTCCATTGTATATTTTATATATGTTTGTGGTAGATCTGAGAACAAATTCCTGGAAGGGCACGAGGCTTACCATATTTCAGCTGTGCTTGGGACACGTGTTCATCTCGCCATAGGTGCAGCACAGCTACAACTCCACCAAATTTGCGAGTTCATAGCAGCTACCAAGCACCGCTGAGTAGGGAGGCCTTGATCTCTTCAGAGTGTTGTCTGCAAAAATCAGCTTCATTACCCAGTGTGCAACAAGCCAATAATTACACACTCAAGAGAGACATTGATTACTTATTTCAGAGTTGCGCAAGCCTGGGTGCTCAGTGGTATTCCACAAATCAAGCCCACCAAATATCAAAACTTCTTACTGTTTATACATTTTAACAAACAAAGGAATTAGTGTTCAATGGCTACAAGTTACATAGTTCTCTTATTAATTAATATTTTATCTTCTATTGGTTAAGGATTCTCTCATTTCCCATGCTAATCGGTCTTCTTTTGAGTTGGTGGATTTCTTGGGTCAGTGGTCCTTGAGTTGGTGGTTGCGATCTCCCTCTGCTGGAATTACCTTTTATCAAGTTGGAACTGATTTCAGCACAATTGCTGAGTTGGGTTTATTGGTTTCTTCCGTATCTTGGGAGTTCTGCCAAATGTCCTTGTGCCTCATAAATTCTGCATCTTTGTGTCCACTATCAGTGGTACATCCCTCTCCCCAAGCTTTGTTAACCTCCCCCTAGGTCTGAGATCACTGAAGCAGATCAAGCCCTAAACTTTAACAAGGCAATTCTACCAACAAGTAATTTGTCTTTCTAACACATGAACATCACTTAGAGCTTGCTTGTTAGCTGCTGTCTGTTTCAAGGATTACATCTCCCTTCTTCTTGATCAGTCTTGAAAGTATACAAAGATCAAACATCAAAGAGCATCCTTTCTTAAGAAAATTTTTACATATTCCACATTTTGCAACAAGAGTAGGAGTAAAGGGCAATGCTTTCCTTACAGAAACCACACTATGCAAAAGTGGATTTTCAAGCATTTACTCATGGGCTTCATTTTAAGAACAGATACCTGTAAACTCTATAGAAATGTTTAGTGCTAGAAGTGTACTGGTAAGCAGCTGGTAAGATTGCCACTGCTCTGTAAGTTGAGGTGTAAAAAAAAAGCCCTGTATTGTACTTTTTAAACACAGTTATTGTTGCAGAGGTCGGAATAGTTTTGATTTATTTGTGCTCTCCAAAAATGTTACTTCTGTCAAATGAACTCTACTAGCCTGCTGAAGAAAAGAAACAAATACCAATGTTCTGACCTTATGAATGCTTACATTTCCTTATAACTTCTGTAGTGCATAGAGCAGCATTTCTAAAACCAGACACCAAACTTCCCTGAGTTTCTACGGTGCTAAGCAAGCCAGGACACTGAGCATGAATAGTGCAGGTGTCCAGAAGGCTGTTATAGCCCTGGCACAGCACTTGTAATAGGGAAGTTGCATGTCAGCTCATGGTGCAGAACTGTAATGGAAATGGACACAGAACAGCATGGAGCTAGTCAGGATTCTGAGTTACAACAAATCTTTTACTCCATCGCAATATTTTCTAAGCTATTTCTAACCTAACTCACAGTGTGTGATGGTCTGGTGTCCATCTATACCTGCCTGTATGTATTAGAGGTTTGCATAACAATGTATTGCCTCTCAAAATCCCAAAAAGTAGTTATGAAGTGATTTTAGGTCCCCTGCTGGTCACTTATCAAAGGAGACACTGATACTTAATCTGTTCCAAAGTCCTTATAGTAACTTATATATCATTTTATTAGAGTTTGTTCTATTTAGTGGATATTAAATTGCACAAAATCCTTTTAAATGCTAGCTCAGACCGTTCACAGAGTATCCAAAATTGATTATTTAAGTAACATGTCTAATGTGATTGAAGGTAAAAATCACCATATCATAATAGTGAAAATGCTATTGCAATGGCCATTCTTTCCCATGTGAATTACTATGTGGTAAAACTTCCTGATGATTTACTGGGACCAGGGTTTGGGACCAGGATTTTTTCAATACGTATGATCATTAAGACCAGCAGAGATTCTTGCAGTGTCTGAAAGCTTTTGGATGAGGCCCAACATGCCAGAAGGTTTCTTATAAAGTTATTTTATTCTCATCAGGTAGAAATTAGAAAGCAAATATCCATCTCCCGGCACACATTTTACTCATCAAAGATTTCAGAATATACAGGACTTTGGACTGAGTTCAAGATCTATTCTGGGATCTTTATTAAGATCCACACAAGAAACTAGACAGAAACCTTCTACTGCAAATGCATTCAGGAGACTGCCTGGGCCTCTGTCAAAACTACTTAAGGGGATTGAATTTTTAAATTAACCTGAAGCAGAGCATGTAATGTTGTTAGTCCTGTGTAAACAGAGAGTATTTTCTTACAGTATTAAGTCTCAGAAGTGGAGAGGAAGATAAAAAAACCAAACCTACCTGCAATAGCAATTTAGTCCTGCAGTGCTTATGCACAAAAGCATTTCTTGTCTGAATGAGTAATCCCACCTATTTTAGCTGGGATTTACACATCATACCCTGAATTAGATATGTCTAAATCAACTCAAGTGTGTCAAGTCTTCTAGCTCTATCCATAGAGCTAGAAGAAGATTTGATTCTTTTTCTTTTAGCTCTTAGTAAGTTTCTATGACTTTTCAACCTGAGGTACAATTCCTAATATTTTAGATTACATCCTAGCTCCACTGAAGTTACTAGCAATTTTCAAGTTTACCTCAGTGTTATTTGAACTTCCCCTTTTGTACTTTAAAAATTACTTTTCTGTACAAGACAAAGGACTTCAATGAGGTCAATTTTCTGAACTGGGGATTACTATAGTCTCTTTTGGTAACTATTTACTCAGTCATGGAACTAGTTTATGAGAAAAGAGATTCAAATTCTGCCTTATTCAAGCATTACAGCAAATATCTTTCCTACAGAGATAAGACAATTACTTGTTTTAAAAATGTCTGATTTGGGGAAGGTTTCAGCATCTTCACTATTTTCCTTTGAGCTAGAAGTATCATTTATCTTTGTAACATACCCTAGGAAAAGCCCCACTGATTTGAACAGTTTTGCAGCTGCCTTTAGTGACAGTCATTCATCTTGCACCTTCACAGTACTGCAAACTTTAAACTTCAATGAATTTGCACTTTGAAAAGTTTAGGCAAGATTAAAATGAATACTTTTCCTGTAGGCTTTTTCACATTTGATTTCTATTTTGTCAGCCTTTCCAGCTCAGATCCCATTGCTATAAAGGGACTAAAACAAGTTACCACTTCTCAATTAAAACAAAAAAAAATACATTATAGGCAAAAAATAAAAGTGTGTATAGTGCATATGTAGTTTATATTTTTAGCATACTTACAACTGTGAATTAATTACATGCTTTTTTATAACTGCTGTGGTGCTGCATTGCAATTATGGTCATACTAGGAGTTTATAGAAATTTCTAAGGTTCAGGGCACAAAACCCAGAAATGCTTATGAACTTGTAAACCTGGTGATAAACCAGGTAAACCTGGAAAACTAACACTGTTAGAAGCAATCATAGGAATCCTAGAGCAAGAGGAATGGAAATTGGATGTTATACTTCTCAGTATCTTAAATGTACCAAATATGTAATTTACACTAATACTAACTGATTTTATGTTTTTGCTACACCTTTTGAGACAGTGGTATTGTATTTTGCATATTTGCAGTCAGGAACTTGACACACAGGAAAAAATGACAAAAGCACCCATATAGTGTCCAATGTGAGGAACCTAAGCCCTCACATGGCAAGGTCAGCAAAGGCTCAGCATTTTGTAGCACGTTTTCCAAATATAGTTTCTATTGATTTTAGCTAAAGTTGTCATTATTCAACATTTCAACAGTGAATTGAATGAGGTGCCAGAAAAAGAACAAGGAAACACATGACAAGTATAAAAATTTAGTCAATGTAATTTGCAGACCCTCCATTAAACACTGTGTACCACAAGCAGGACTTGACTCTGGTTAACTCAGACACATTCAATTGTATTACTCAAGAGACTTCTTTCTTTTCTTGTAGTGTTCTGACACATTTGTTACATGTATTTAAAAAAATGTGTGTGTTTTTGTGTATGTATGCACACATACATCCTTACATATGTGCCTATGTGTATGTGTGTGTTCATATACCAAGTGAAATAGGACAATATACACAATAGTTGACTGACTGCACAGCCCTGATTTAATTCAAAATTCAGTATGGTCAGCAAAAAATGTGATCATGTAATTAAATATTTTTCCTGATGAACAATGGGACCAAAGTAAAGTTGAATTTTGTATTTTGAATATGTGGATCAGCAATCTGGAAGTCTTTCTTTTCACATAATTCTTTCCTCCTTTGTTAAAAAGTAACAATGCTATTATTCAGATACGATATTACAACTGATCTTTTTGAAAGGGCTGTAACCTTTCCCATCCTTACACAGGAAACTACCACTTCTCAGGGGCAGATCACTAGCAGGTAATCAGCCCTTACCTACTCAGTGCCAGAAGTAATGAAACTGCCTGAAGGTTTTATCCATGTTTCTACAACAATGATACTGAAATTCAAGGTGGCTTTGGGAAAGGTCCAGATCCAACCTCAAATATTTGGATGAGGCTTCCCTAGAAGTCCTCCAGATGAGTTGCCCTTTTCCATTTCCTCAGGATACATCATGCAGTGGTGCAACCCTTGCACTATAATGTAAGGGTCCATCACCTCAACCTTTGGTCCTGTTGCCTTAATATGGGGCACCATCACCCTAAGGTGGCTCACAGTCACCTCAGCCTGGGACACCATTCACTCAGCCTGGGTCACCCTCCAGTCCATATGGGCTGCCAGCACATCAACCAGGAATGCCATCATCCCAACCTGGAGCACCATCAACTTGATATGGGACACTGCTACCCCAACACAGAAAACCATCACCTCAGAATGGAGCCTCAATGCCTTAATCTGGGGCACCATAACCTCAACCCGAGATTCTGTCCCGTCACCCTGGAACCCCATGATCAAAATCTAGGTGCAATCACCACAACTAGGGGCACTATTTCCTCAGTTTGGGGCCCCACTGTGTCAGTCTGGAGACCATGATTTCAGTTAGGAGCACTATCACCTCAGGACCCCATTGCTTCCACCCAGCATACCACTATCTCAACCCAGAACCCCATTGCCTCAGTTTGAGGCACAACCACCTGAGCATACAGGTCCATCACCTCAGCCTGGAGCAACACCATGACAGACTGAGACACTGTTACCTCAACCTGGAGCCCCATCACTTCAGCCTGCAGCAACATCACTGCAACCTGGGGACCATCACCTCAGCTTGGGGCCCCATGGCCTTAGTCAGAGTCCCAGCTCTCCACCCCATTCCCACAGAGCAAAGAAGGGCAGGAGGGGACTGATGTCTGTATCAGAAATACCTGGCCAACAGGACTAGGAAAGTGATTCTTCACCTGTAGTTGGCACTGGTAAGGCCACCACCCAAGAACTATGTCCATTTCTGGACCTCTCAATTCAGGTAGGACATTGAGGCACTGGAGCAAGTTCAGAGAAGGGAAAGGAAGCTGCTGAAGGGTCTAGAGGACAAGTCGTAAGAGGAACAGCTGAGGGAGCTATGGTTGTTTAGCCTGGAAAAGAGGAGGCTCAGAGGAGACCTTATTGCCCTCTACAAATACCTGAAAGGAGGCTGCAGCCAGGTGGGGATCGGCCTCTTCTCCCAGGCAACCAGTGACAGGATTAAAGGACACAGTCTTAAGCTGCGCTAGGGGACGCTTAGGTTGGACATTAGGAGGAATTTCTTCACAGAAAGGGTGATCAGACATTGGAACAGGCTGCCCAGGAAGGTGATGGAGTCACGGTCCCTGGAGGTGCTTGAGGAAGGACTGGACGTGGCACTTAGTGCCGTGGTCTAGTTGACACGGTGGCGCTCGGTCAGAGGTTGGACTCGAGGATTTCAGAGGTCTCTTCCACCCTCCTTGTTTCTGTGATTCTGTGCAGAGTCCGTGTCCGAGAGGCACCTCCCAGCCGGAGGTCCCGGGGCCCGGCTCCCTTCCCGCCCCTCTGAGGCGCCGCCTCTCCCCGCCCGGCGGCGCGCGGGGCTGGCCGGGCTGCGCAGGAGCGGGGCGGCAGCGAGGGAGCGGCCTCAGCTCTGCGCAGCTCCCGCCTCCCCTGGTCTCTGCTCGCTCTCTGTCTCTCTTCCCGTGCCTGTGAGTGAGTATCCGCCCGGCTGCCTGCGCGGTTACCACAACAAAGCCGGGAGAAGGGGGGACCAAGGGGGACACGGCGGCGGCCGCTGCTGCTGCTTCCTCCCGGGGGCTGCCGGCCGGGTGGTGGGGCCTGCGGTGCCTCCTCGCCACGGAAGGTGCCTGCAGGGCGGTTGGGGGCGGTTGGGGACGACGGGCATGTTCCTCCCCCGTCTGCGGCAATTTTTTCCCGACAGAAGGTGGGAGACATGTTTTGTTCGTGTGTGCATATGCATTATTTTTAACCATTATATAATTTTAAAAATTATTTTGTTTTAATTAGCTGTTTTCCTACTCGCGCCCCTGCCTGAGCGACACGCACGTAGGTGTCCCCCGAGCGCGTCGTGCGCGCTGCCTTTGCAGGGCTGGGGCTGGTGTTGAGCTGCCAGAGTTTGGTCATGCCGCCCTGAGACGTGTGTTACGCCCCACATCAGTGCTGTGCCTGCCCGCTTTGCACCTCGGGGAGATGGGAAAAGAGATGGGAGATTCCGTTCTGAGGCACCGGCCCTCGTTGTCGCCGTAGTGGTCGGCTTTGGGAGCGAGTTACAGTGTCGTGTGTGCTATCCTTAAAGTTACCGGACTTCGAGAGACACGTTGCAGTGATGCTCAAATACAGTTCAGAAGGGTGTTTTGGTTGGGCTTAATTATTGGGAATTAAGTCGACTAGAATGATTATTCCAAACAGCTTGCCTCGAGCGTGTTAATCATCGCAAGAGTCACGTTTCCACACTTCCGTCAGGACAGTCTTGTAACTCCCCCTGCCCAGCACAGGGCTGTTTTCTGCAGTAATGGTTCCCAGGCTGGGGCTGTGGTTTGGAAAAATAACCAGCCACCAAATCTCTTGGGCCCTGTGGATTAGGGGGGAAATGACAAATGAGGTAGCTCTGAAACCTGGGCCCCTGCAGCAGAGCAAAGTACTGAATTCATTTGAAAGAGACTCGGTGAGATGGTACAACAAAATGCAATGTAAGTTATGTTTGTCAAACATGTTTTTTCTTCTGGAGTTTCCACAGCACATTATGGAAATTGGCATTTTAAAATGTAATTCAGCATGGTTTATTGCACAACTTAATTTAAAGTCGTATAACCTTTATGCCTGGCTGAAGTTTTTCCTTTCCAAACACAGTTTTTCGAAAACTGGTTTAATTATAGTATGCAAATACTTGTACTTATATATTCTTACCGTGTAACAGAAATTAAAAAAATCTAGTGTTTGTATTTGGACGTGTATATATTTAAAAATGGTATGGTTATAATTTCTATGCAACATTCATAAAAACACCAGGACAACGATGTGGGATGGAATTAATGTAACAGAAATAGCAGTGCTAAATTTCTTTTGTATCCCTGCTTTTGTCTGTAGGGAGGTGCTCAATATAGTGCATAGAATGCATTGTACACATTTGTGCTTCTTTGAAAAAATAGTTAATCTCTCTTTTTTGGAGGGAAAGTGATTGCTGGAATTGTCAGTGGAGAGAGAACAAAGTTCCACAAAGTTAAATTCTTCAGAGGAGTTATTTGAAGACTAAAATGAAGTTGTCATTGCTAGAAAATAAGTAAGCTTAAGAATGGGTTTGTGCAATAATCGTCATTTAAAAATATAGTTGTCAGAGCTTTGGACTCTGCTTTTGGAATGCTTCAAGCTCTTCCAACACTTCTTCCTGGTTTGTTTTTTTTTTTCTGTAGTGCATATGTTGTTCTTTTGATTTTTCTCAACATAGATAATATTTGTAATGGGTTGGAATAGAAACCAGAGAAAAGGACAAGTAATTTAGGGATATTCTATTACTTTTCTTGGAACTTAAACCTTTTATGACCTACTGGGATTTATTGTTTTGGTTTTGTGCTTGCCCATGTTTAGAAGGGCATTCAGAGGGCCCTGTGTTTCTTTGTAAGAGTTACATGGGCTCAGAGGGCCGTTAGGACTGCTGAGCCCATTGAGGCTTTGAATGCAATTGGCCAATCCCTTGAACGGCTCAACCCAGGAACACATAAGCGTGAATTTTGTAGGATGGGTGGCTTATGGTCATCTATGGCATAGATGACAGGATCATCTACAAGCTTTTTAAAGTCTGCCCTTTTGGATGACATAATATTACACCTGAAGCTTAGGTGTAAGAATCTGAAAGTGAGCTGGATCCTAGGTGAACCTAAGTACTCCCTAAATTCATGGGAGATAGGCAGACTGTTACTTTACTGCTTCCACCAGAGCTGTTTCTTAAAGCTATTTCATTCTTTGCTTCCTGATGTTATGTTTGACGAAGACTTGTGATAGTAATGGTCTAAAACATGATCCATGTTCCTTGGCTGAGTTATTTTCCATCCAGCAATTTCAGCTGATGTTTAAGTCACAATTCAGTGATGAATATTTGTCATTCTTGAAGTGTTTCATTGTAATAATAAACACCGGAACTCCAAGAAACCCATATTGTGTTGAATTTAATAGAGTCCTCTGTTTCAACATCTTTCCTGCTTTTCCATACTTGATATTTTCTCATTTGAAGAAAGGAACAAGTCACAAAAATATAATGCAAGAGATTATCTCAAGAGGCTTTTACCTCATTTGCCCCTTACACACATTCTGAGGAAACAGAAATATATTTAGACTCTTCCTAAGTGATATTTTTTGAAGCTGCTCTTTGTATACTGATTTAGTGACTGAATTTCTATGCTTTTTCCTGCTCATCTGTACCAGGCAGTGCTTGTTCATCTTATATAAAAACATATTCACTGAAAATTAAGAACTGCATTTTATTTTCAGTGGAGAATGTAATTGTTACATCTGTAAAACTGTATGTGTATATTTTAAACTGTGATAATAGACACATCTTTTGATGGAGGGCCTTATGAAGGAAATTCTTGCAGAAACTCAGGTCTGTTTGACGTGTGTTGAAGCACATCTATGCAAACAGCTAAAGGAAATGCTATTTCCTAAAATGCCTATTTGTCTAGTCAGGTCACTAAGCACACTAAACTTGTAATGTTAGAAGCATGAAAATACTTGCAGTTCACTGGGCATTTCTGTTGTGAGAGACAGTTCGTGTGTTGTGCCATTTGATAGAGATGGCCTGATACTGAGAAATATGCTGTGATTTATCTGCTGCTGGACTCCATCTATAGTTTGTGGTGTACTTGATTCCTTTATGGTCCTGCCATCTGTTTCAGGACTGGCAAATGTAACTCCAGCCTTTATGTGGCAGATATGCTGAAGCTTTGCTTTCATAAGACCAGTTGTTTTCCTTTTTCTTGCATGCAGTTTTGAACTGCTGGGCCAGACTCTTCCCCATCAGTTGTGGGTAGCCTGGCTGACTACACGTTGCCCCAAAATTTAAATCTTGATATAGGACAGAAATACTCTTCGTAGATATGTACCAGTATAGACGGACTGGGAAAACAAAGCTGGGCCTTTACTTTGGTCTTCACTATCAATACCTGGCAGTAGAGTCTGTCTTTTTCTGGGCTTTTTGTACCTGTTCTATATTATCAAAAGACTGTGGCTATGGGTCACTTTTGGGAAAGATCAATGTCAGTGACCAGTATTCCCCTAGCAGTTTGCTGCCTTTTAGACTTCGAGGTAGTTGGAGTTGAGACTCTTCCAGGTAGTGAGAAATTGTATGGCAGTAGCCCCATGAGACTTCAGTGTGGGTGGTGTCACTTACGCTTGTAGAAATGGAAGGCCTTCCAGAAGCTGCTGCTACTTTTGTCAGCTAACATATGATTCGTTGTCTTTATTTTTGATTGTAATTGTAAGCTACTTCTTTTCTTCCTGGGTTTAGAGTGTTTGCAAGTCATTTTCTTGGGATTCTCAGCAATGAGTGAGTAGCCATGGGCTTTTTAGACAGACTGGATGGCCATCATCACTCCCATCATTTAACCTCAGTATTCTCTGACCCAACTTTTCTGCTCAAGAGGTCACAAGGTGACCTTTGCTGAAGAGCCTGAAGAACAAATATTTAATGTATTTGTATGAGTGAAGTCCTGGAGCTACAGATACGCACCTCTCAGCATAATGTATTGCAGCTTTTCACAGTAGGGGAGTAGCTTATTTTTGGCTCAAGAGGAAATATTTTTTCTTTCCTCCCCCTCTTTTTCCCCCCCCCCGTTTCTGCGTGTTCTCTCTCCTCCCTGCCTTGTACATTAGCTTGAAGGCCTTTATCCAGCAGTTACTTGGGGCTCTTTGGTGGTCACGTGCTTTCATTTGCTCTAACCATTATGGTAATTGGCTGTGTTCCAGGATTTTCTAGTGCCTATTGGCTGAACTGAATTCTTACTTGAAATAGCCAGGAGAGTCAGGACTTTCTGTTGTAACTCTTTTAAAAAGACTCAAGAGTACTTTGAAGCATCTCCAGTGCACCTGCCTGTTTGAGACAGAACTGCTGTTTGAGTGCTAATCTGTCATAGGTTTGGGAGTTAATAAATTCTATCTTAGAGTATACAGGGGAAAATCCTTCCTTTATGTCCAGCAGAGAGAACCGGGACTAAAAGCAAAGCAAAACAAACAGTGGGGAAAAAAAGTAGAGGAGTAAAGGCAGCAGTGGTGGTGTACACTGATGCCATAAATTTGAAGTAGTAAGTCTTCCCTCCTTCCTCTTCTCTGGCTAGGAGAGAGAAAAAGACACTGAAAGTCAGCTGAGAATCAGACAGACAAGTGACTGAAACAGATGCACTAGAAACAATGGTAGTTCTGATCTGGGCTGGAATTAGGTCCTATGAGATTTGGTCTGTGAAGGACAAACATGCTTCCATGGTCTGTTCAGATTACTTAGTTCAGGCACAAGTCTGCTACTGTCTCATGAGCCAACAACAAGAGGGTTGTCATTAATCAACAATAATAACTTATACATAGGCTGTAATCTGAGCAAAGAGATTCACCTCCATGTAGTTATGGCTGGGGTGATCAGCAGCAACATGGTTATCTTAAATGGACAGAGCCAGATTTTTCTTGCAGATGTACCATGGAAGGATAGAAGCTAATAACAGTTGCAGGATGTGACATGGAAAATTCTGATTAAAGAAAAAAAATAACAGTTAATTGTAGAATCACAGAATGGTTAGGTTGGAAGGGACATTAAAGTTATCTAGTTCCAGCCCCCAGTAAGGGTTGTCAATCATTCAAGCAGATGCCCACACAGCACAAGTGTTCATCCTTGGAGTTTTTGAAAACTTGGTTGGACAAGGCCTTGAGCAAAACTAGATCCAATTTTGAAGCTGACCTTACTTTGGACAGTGGACTGGACAATGTCTGGAGAATCCTTTCCTAAACCTAAATTTTTCTCTGATGCTCATTCCAGCTCCTGTCTACCTTGTGGTGTTTTGCAGAATAATTTGCCTGTGCCTCAACGGGCCCTTCCATCTTGGGTCCAGTGAGGAATGTATGGAGGAGCAGAGCTTGAATAGATTTATAGTGTTGGGGTTTATTCTGAGCTGAAGTTGAGGCCTTGTGTTCTGTAGATTGGTTCAAAATCAATCATGGTTTGGATTGGGGAAATTGGTACCCAAGTTTTGAGAACTTGTGGTATGCAGAACAGCTGTAGCAGGTATTATGCTCTGAACTTGGAAAATTAGAATATCTACTAAAGAGACTGGTTGTTTCATTCATTGGGGGTTTCCCTTAAGAGAGGTAGTTTCTTAAGCCCTTTATTTCTTCCTTTGCATGCTTTGTTGTTCTTAGTAGCAAATATGAAAGCTTTAATTAAAGAGGAGGTAAATAGGGCTGAATATGTGTAGTTTGTCACACAGGTTTTAAGACTTGTGTTTTCTCATGTTTCCCCTCTTTTGAACTAACAAATCTCCAGAAGTAGAACTTTTCTCGTCCTAACATTTTTATTGATCTCTTCAGTTGTTTTCAAATTTGTCTTTTCTGTTTGTTTGCTGGGGGTTTTTAAGCTTCAGCCAAAAATGAGGGAGGGAGGGAGATGGAGCCAGGTGCAGTTCCTTTAGCATTTTCAACCTCTCCCAAGTTCACCATACAAAGAGGCAATTTGGCAGTCAGCAGGTTTAGGGGGGCAGGATCCCCAGAGGGGAAATAATGAGAATGTAGAATGAGAGGATTTTGGAGTGTCATAAAGAACATGTACCATTGGTAGTATAAGTCATTTATTTAAAAAAAATTCAGCCCTAAACCAGAACGTGCCCTATTGGAGCTAAATACAATATTATACTGCTTCTGATACTTTACATGTTTTTTAATACATCCTGAGATGGTGTCTGTTCTTTTTTGTTGCTGTAAACATAATATTGACTCATCGTGAGTGTGCTATAGCTGTGCTGTATTATGGTCTTTGTGGTGATGCACAGGATGCACACAGTAACATCAGACATTTCTGATTCAGCCCCTAGCATGTGTAAAGGGCTTATTTTTCCCTTCTATTAAATACTAGAATCTTATGATGTTGTGAAAGCATTTAAGCCCTTCAGAGGATGCATAACATACAAACTCAGAGTATGGTGTCCTGCATGCTAAGAATCTGTGTGTTACTAGATGGGAAAAACCCAGCTTTCCTTGGAGCATGGTAAGTCTGCATGCTAGGAATTTTTATGTTACAAGATAAGAAAAAAAAACAGTTGTCTGCTCTATATAAATAATCCTCTTCCTTGGTTATGAAAGTAGAATGCTTAAAAGAAAAGAAAGTTGATCGCTGCTTGTACCTGAATGTCTTGGCTTCACATGTTTCAGATGGTGCTCATTTTAAAAAGTAAAAGATTGAGTGGATAACTTCAAGGTTTAACCAAGTTTAATACACCTCCAGTCTTTCACTGGGTACTTAATGTACTTTGTAAGTGTTAGTTTCTGACACTCAAAAATGTTTTCAAAAGGCAGTATATGTTCAAACACAAACGCACATCTAAATTTGTATCCTCATTACATTGACTTTTTATGTACCATCCTACCTTGGTAGATGATACTTTATATTGCAGACATGCCTAATGGCCTGCTCTTAGGCATTGCCTACAAAAATATTTCAGGTGATGCTGTAGTTGGCAGGTTTGCAGCTGGCAGGGGAAGAACACTCAATATGCTTAGTGTGACTAGGGTCTTGATCTGTTTTTTGACATGGAGGAGGATGTCAAAATGCTGCTTGTTCTTTGGGTAGAGCAGCAGCAGGCAGTGGTTGACCTGTACAGGAGCTGAGTGGTCTTTGTTCTTGCAGTGTCCATCTGGGGAGAATGTGGATGTGGTCTTGGTAGGTAGTCAGATGCTCAGTGTGTCAACCCCCTGGCAAGAAAGTGTGGGTCCCTACCTAAAGTCCTGACAGCCAGACTACATGTTCTTCTTGGCTGCTTGGCCACTGCTTTCTGATCTTAAATGGGTCAAGCTTGGAATTAAAAAGATTGAAAAGTGGTATAAACTAGTTCTTCCTAAACTAGGAAGAACTGCAGTGAGGAAGAGACAAAGACAAAAGGGTGCACTTGGCTGAGGTAATGAGTGGTTACAGTTACAGTTGCAAGAAAAATGGGGTGAGCGGTAGAGAATTACATGGGGAGAAGAAATATTACAGTAAAAAAGATCTGGCAAATAATTAATGGCCAGCCTGCTCTTTGGAGTTGATCATGCTTGTGTTAGAGTTTCATGGCAGAAAGCCACAAAAAGCATGTGTTTTTTTCTAAATAGATACAGTGGTCACTAGATTTAGCAGTTGATGGTAAGTATTTGACTGTAACAACAGTTTTTTGGGGATTTCAGAGTATCACTTGTTGATTCTGTATTTTAAAAACTGGCAACATAGCAGAACTCTGTATTTCTCCCAGAAGTAAAATTACACTCTGTGTTGTATATAAATGGGTGCAAAATTGTACACAGAGCCAATTTATTGATTTAGGCATGGTTTATCAGCAAAATTGCTTCTTCTGTGTTTCATGGTCTTGGCAAATTCCAGCTCTGTTGCAGACACTCTAGATGCAGAAGTGGAATAGGATCCAAAAAGACCATCTCTTTGTTTATTTCCTCTTGTTTGTTTTTAATGGAAATGACTGAATTAATTAATCTTTAGTTTGTGAATGATTGAGTGTCAGTGAGACACATGACATGTCTGTTCCCCATTAGGATGAAGGCTAAAGTTGTTAGGGACTTGTACTAGAGGAATGGAATATGCATTTCACAGTGGAATGACTGCTGCTCCTTGAGCAGGGTTAGACTGCTAAATGATCTCTCCTGTACTGGTGGTTGCTGTCTGCAAAGCAGTTACGGCTCAGTCTTCATAGAAAACAGCCCACTGGCAGGTGAGCTATTCTTGAATCATGTATGTAGGGTGGGAAGATGTGTGCTCCTTGGCTGGCATTAATGGTGGAAAGGAATATACAAGCTTCTTGCTATCTTTTATCACCTTCTGCCACCTCTACACTGCCCTTCTGTCTTGAGTTAAATCCCACCCTCCCTTCAGAGACTGTGTTCAGAAAAGAGTCATGTGAGAAGTTGTGGTGTGACTATGCATTATAGCCAATGAGATACTGCTAGCTCAGTCTCCTTTGCAGGTATAGCATTACATAAACTGAAAATACATGGATGTGATTACACTCTACAAAACTCTGTATTTTAAGCGATACTAAAGTTTTCAGCTATATTAAGCTGTACTAGTTTGTCTGCATCCACCTGCAAACCTTTTTGCCTTAGCCCCTTATGCTGTTCCATATACAACAGGGCTAACAGTATTTCAAATCTGTGTTTGAGACAAGCAAAATACACCACATGCCTACTTTTACCAATCAGTCATAATATTTCCAGCTACAAGGTGGAGAGATGCTAGTTCCTTAAGTAATAAAAGCCTCTCATTGTGGAGAATAAAGGGTTTTAATTTTTACACTGTACTTCCTGTATTAATTTTCTTCCTAGATTTGACTTTGTTCAAGTTATACTTGCTAAATAAATAATTAATGAGCTATAGCTTACAGGTTTTGTTCCCTTCTCATTTAGATTACGAGGTAGAAAATTAAATGTAAATGATGTGTTACTCTTCTGATTGTTTTTTATTTTTCTATTGTGCATGTTTTTATATATTACAATGTATTATCCTTTTAGGAAGCTGCACTAGAAAAACTTTCAGGAATTCGCATGATAGTTGCACATTGCAGGCTATGCAAGCTGCCTGAAGCCAGGTATCACAAGAAGTGACATGAAGGGTGAAATCAATGGCCCAGCTGAAGTGCATCTGCACCCATACACACAGTATGGGTAAAAACCAGGAGGAGCCGGAAGCCATGGTGCTGCAGGAAAACCATGGTGTAGTTGCTGTCACAGAAACATGGTGGGATGATTGTCATGGCTGGAGTGCTGCAGTGGGTGGTTATAAGCTCCTCAGGAGGGATATGCGAGGAAGGAGAGGTGGTGGGGTGGCCCATTAGGGAGTATTTTGACTGTGTAGACCTCAAGGATAGTGATGATAAGGCTGAGTGCCTATGAGTGAGAACCAGGGACATGGCCAACAAGGCAGTCATCCTTAGGGGTGTCTGTTACAGACCGGCCCACCAGGATGAAGAGGCAGATGAAGTATTCTGTAAGCAGCAGGGTGGTGTGTCACAATGGCTAGCACCTCTTCTTGTGGGAGACTTCAACTTGCTGGATGCCTGCGTTCCCAAACGTGTTTTACTCCTTTGTTTTGTTGTTCTTTGAAGAGCTAGGTGCTTTAGAGAGTTATCTTTGTGATCCTGAAAACTGATATCTGCTTCTGTTGCTTAATAGTATTTTCAGTTTTATACAGCATCTAACCATACTAAGTCTCTTTTCAGTTCTTTGGCTTTGTGATTCTTAAAACCATAGGAGGTTCCAGACTTTCTGGTTTTATGTTGTGATTTGAGAAGCGTATTTTCAATTCCTCTAAACCAGTATTATTTGAGAAGTGGCAAAATATCTGAATGACCTTTAAAAATTCTATATTTTGAAGTCATTTTTAGCTAGAACCTTTCCTGGAAATTCCTTTTTTCCACCTTTGTTTGCCATGGCAACAAACTATTTGTTGCTTAATGCGAGACCATCCATCTTGTAAAATATTCTGGTTTTCCAGCCTTGTACAGTTGCTTCCACTGTCTTCATGTTTGGTTTCCTTGGGAGTAAAGAATGTTACATATTTATTGTTGTAGCTTTCTAAATTTATGTAAAATCTGTTGTAAAGAGTAGGAGAAAAGTGCCTCTGGCTAGATGGGACTGGTAGTCTTTGATACTGGCTAATTTTGTTTGATTGTGGGGTGTTTGGGTTTTTTATTTTAACTCTGTATATATACTACTTATGAGTGGAAACTTTCATATCCTCCTGCCATGTGCATAAGATTGAACAGCATAAAATTCTGCAAGAAGTATGACACAATAGGAGCAGATCTGTAGAACACAATGGTTAGCACTGAATATCCACAATATTATTTATTTGGGCTAGCCATGATCTGATCCCATGGACTGAATGGTGACTGCTGATTTAAATGCACTGGTTTCATGCCTGGATCACACTTTTTAAAGTCTAGGTTCATCTGAAAGTATTAAGTTTCCTTACTGTACTGTGGAGTGCGAGTTACAGAGGATTGTCATGAAAAGCAGTCTCCTTATCCAAACTAAAACATGAACACTGACACACCCTACACTTGTCACAGTTTAACTTATACAGCCATGGATCTTTCAATGTAAATTGAAATTTCTTCTACTTTTAAGTGCTGAAAATCTGCAGTGTGTATTGTGTCAGCCAAGATAGTGACCACTCTATATGAACAAGGTTTTCAATGTAAAATTCCAACTAGTGATAGCTCATAAGTGGCTCTAGCTTAAAGGGACAAAATAAGATGCCTTAATTGCTTGTTTGTAATAGTTGAGATTTTTTAGCCACTAACAGTGTTTGACAAATTTGCTTAGAAGTAGCAGTTTTGAAATTGTGATGGGTTGGCTTAAAGTAAAGCTTTCCGGTCTAACGTATAAGCTGTGTGCAATAATGTGACACTACAGTTTTTTACCGAGCTCACTTTGGAATTGTCTCTACCAACTTCAAGTAGTTAATTGCAGAATTATAAATTACTAGAGCTGAAAGAGTGAAGAGCAAAACGATTATGCTAAAAGTATACTTGGACCTGTTTTTATATAAATCTTTGGAAATGTTTTCTGATGCTTGCAGGTGGCACTTCATATTTCGTTATGGACCGTTTTGAAGACATATCAGATGGTGAAGTGGATCATGCCTTCTTTGACAGTGACTGTGAGGAAGAGAAAAAGAAAGCTGAAGAAAACAGTGAATATATAGAGAAAGGAAGTACAAAGGCAGCTCTTGCAGACACTGATTTGGTTTCTAATTCAAAGGATGAAGAGTGTTGTGAGGAAGAAAGTGAAGAAAAGCAGATAGACTTGCAAAAGGATCAGTCCCTAGAAAACAGCAAAGATCCTATTGAAAATGCTTCATCTTTGACAGTTTCTCCAGTTGCAGAGAATGCAGGTACATCTGGAGCAACACCTGTGGCAAATGGAGGAACACAGCAGGAGAATGTTCCTGCTGGAATTCCTAAAATAGTTAAAGAAGGTGAAGAAGATTACTATACAGATGAAGAAGATAGTAGTGATGATGGCAAAAAACAGAAGGTTAGACCAAAGTCAGCTAAGCAACCAAACAACATTAAAAAGGCTAGCAAAAAATATACTATCAGCTCCTCCTCTTCTTCGTCCTCCTCTTCCTCATCCTCGTCATCATCCTCAAGCTCAGATACAGATTGTTCTGACACAGATTCTGATAGCTGTTTATCAGATTCATCTCATTCGTCCCCAAAGAGGAATGCTTGTAGAAATGCTCTTCTGTCTCCAAAACAAAAATTTAAGTCAGCAATGAAATTAGTGGAAGGAAAACCAAAGCTTGGTGATGACCTGGAGGAGTCTGAAGACACAGTGACTGACGTAACACCTCTGTCAACTCCAGACATCAGTCCTATCCAGTCTTTTGAATTTGTAGCATCAAATGATAAGAAACTAAAAGTAAAGAGACAGGAAAATGTGAACCAAGAATTATATGGTAATTTTCAGAATTTAAGTGTAACACTAAATGTGCAAAACCTGTGGGGCTGGGAAGTTCGATCTTATATCTGTATTTTTTTCATTAGATTCCGAGTTTGATCACAGATATAGTCGAAAAGTCTTGCATGATGCCATGGACCTGAATCAGCTTCTGAAAGGTGATTTTTAAATTTTATTTTTACGAAATACAGCATCTGCATGTTGTTGGGAACAACTGTGTTCTAGTAGAAGAGAGTGGGGTTTTAATATGCCATGAGAATTTTTAAAACTGGTTGGTGTTTAAGTGGTGTTGATCTAATTCCTTGAATTCTTCTCTATGTAATAGTACTGATTCTGCAGTAGAGAAAAGAAACGTGTTGGTTTGCATATAACTAGATATAAGATGCACAGATGGAGTGAATCTGAAAAAGATTTGATATATTAACAAATTGAATAATAAAACTGCACATGCATTTTAAGGTGTACTGGACTATGGCACAATTTAATATCTAAATTAAAACATCAACCTTTCTGTTGAAAGGCTGGATTATCAACCTCCAAAACTGAAAGACAGTCCAAAATTTCATTGCTTGATAAATGGTATTATATACTTCTAGTACCTTTTCAATAATTAAACAGAAGCATTTGAAATCCTTTAAAAAGAAGAATAGCAGATAATCTTTACTAAAACTCAAGTGGTTGCTTCTGGCTAATAGACTTAAAAAATCTTAATAATGAAGCCTAAGAAAATTTGGAGTCTCTTTCCAAATTTTCTTAGGCTTCATTACGGTCAATTTCCGTGCATTCATTGCAAACTTTCATTATATAGGGTGAGAATGCCCTGGATGATCTCCTGTGCATATTTTAAGGTCTGCGCAGTGCTTTTGCATTTGTTTTCATGGCCCAGAGTTTTCAGTACTAAAATCTGTGGAATGAAAAATGTTTGACTTGAGAAATCTGCTGATCTCAGGTGAGGAAAGCCTCTTGCAGTTTAAGTCTGGTACATTCCAAGCCATGTTTACTGTGTTGAAATAAGTCTGGCATGACTAAAACTGCATATATTGTGTTTCTTCACTTTGCACCTTGTCAGACTGAACTTCTAGTGAATAAGGATTTAAAATGTATTGTATACATGCTTTAACTTGCCTATAAGTAAAAAATGAGGATTTTATTTGCATGGAAATTCTTCTGATGTTAAGAAAAGCAACGCTAGCCATCAAGAAAGGAAGGGCTGATTCTCATCTTTGACAGTCCTTGTGTTTCAGCCATTCTTTCATACTAGAAACAGTTCCAACCATTTGTCAAAACATGATGTCAGAAGAGTTGTTGCCAGGCATTTGAAATTATGATGTCCTATGTCTTTATTTGGTACCTGTTAGCAAGAAGCTATTTAATAACTGGTGATTACCAACGGATTCATCTCATCCCTTAAACAAATGAGTATTATAGCTCAGAGCAGAGATGAATCTCTGTTGGGGAGAGGGACTTTTTTCTCAAAACTGAAAACCAATTCTAAATAATAATAAAGATAGAGCAATGAGAAGTAGAATTCATATAGTCTAGCAGCTAATGTTCCTGATTAATGTGTATATTACTCCCAAGTGCCTCTCTAAATTGGCAAGCATAATGCAGCTTAATTAGTTTGGGCATTTTGAAGTTTAAATGGGTCAGAATTATGAACAGTGGAACGTACCTAGTCTGGGAAATTAGGAGCTAATCTTATTCTGAGTTATGGTTTACGGATCTTTTTTTGTACACATTAGGGAAAAAAAAATTGCAATCATTTTCCCCCACCCCCGAGTCTTCATTAAATGTTCATCAGAACTGCATAGGCATAAACATTGCTTCAAGTGAGAACACTGCAAGCCCAGGCCTGGCTGCTTGAAAAAATATTTAAGTAATCATGATTTGGTTTTAAAGTATAGTATTCTCCCAGTACTTTATACTGATGAAGCATTTTATTTAAATTTTTTTGTCAAATATGCTTGTAATATAGCTGGACCTAAGCATTTACAGCAGTTATACAAGTTTAATTTCCCAAGGTCTCCAGACACTTGCAGAATTTCTGTGTGATCTGTTACTGTGTTGTTTCTATGGGGCACACAGTAATTAATTTTGTATGATTGTTCGCATTACCAGTGCGTACATTTGGGAAGACTGGAATCTCTTTATTAGAAAAAGAATTGCAAGAACAAAAAAAGGAAAGAAATTTGTTCAAAGAGCAAGTTTTGGACTAGCACAGGAGTCTGGTTATTAGGCAGCAAGGTGGTTTGTATATCTTAAAGCAGAATTAATTTGAAGCATTTAGAAACTGTTGCAGTTAAATTTAAAAGTAATTGAAAAAGTTTTTCCTTTTTATATCCTTTACCCATTTATGTTCATATTGAAAACTATTCATTTTTAAGCATTTAAAAAATTGTATGTGGACAAAAATTTACCATGCCTTTACAACTCCTAAAGCTGTGCTTGTTCTTGATAAAAGCCAAATTTTCCATGAGGCATTTCTTAAAAAGCCAAAATCTCACAAATAGTATAATTCTGGTTGGAATCTCATAGTCTCCCTGCTGTATATTGCACTTTGATTGTATTTTAGATGGGTATTGCTGATAACAGGTGTGATTATAAATATTCAGGTAGAGATACAGTTTTTCAGTTGTTTCATTATGTTATATAGATCTTTGTATGTAATTGTTTTGTGATTTGATGATGTTTTCACTTTGCTATAAACCTTAAAGATTTTTCAGAAAATTAATAACTGAAAGTAATATTCTAAAGCCATAATAATAAAAAATGTCAGTTATTTCCTCTGCTGTACTCTTGAGTAATCTGAACACAAAAAGAGAATTAAGTATGGCAATGCAAAGAAATAGATTGTAAAAGATTGGTTTTGAAAGTAATTTCATAAATTACCATGTTAGAAAGCTGGGAATAAAATAAATTGGAAAATTTTCTAATGCTATTTTTCCTTGATCCTATGTCTCAATTATTATGCGGATAAAGAGATGGGTTAAGTGTATGAGTGTGAACTAAGCACTCATCCATCTCAACCCATTATGCTACAGACTTGCTCTCTGTCTTTAGACAAATCTCTTGATTTCTGTAGTTCAGAACAGAGTTGTCTGCTAAAGTTGCTCCCTCTTTATCCAAATTTGTTTGGTATCAATACAACGGGATAGCACAAGGTATATACAGTGCTAAAGAATTTAGTACTTTATGTTTTCTTCTCTGTAAAATGGGGTTGAGACCTGCTTATTTTACAGAAGTGTCTGTGAGAATTAGTCTGTAAATCCATGGTATTAGCTATTATTAACTTGAGGAGGTGGTATGAGGGGGTAAGTAGGGCAATTGGCCACAGACTGAAGACCAGTTCTCTCCTTGAAGCTCTCACTGACCTCTGTGGTGATAAATCTTTTTGCCTCTTCTATGCCTTAGATTTTTAAAATAGTCAGAGCTCCCTCTGTGAAAAGCACTGTAATATGAATATCATTATTATGAAAGTAAAAGCTCTGTGTTTCTGAATAAAATCTATTGTAGAAAATTATATAGCAGCTTCAACTGAACATGTAGCAATCACTTCAACTTTTTTTTTCTCTTGTAATTTGTCACTCAGGAAACAGAACAAGTTTTTCACAACTGAAACTTTGTTCTCTCTAGGGATATGTTATCTATGTGCTCCTTCGTGCTGAACGAGTGTATTTGTAGAAAAGCTGCTAAGCAGTATCTAAATTTAAAGTAGACTCTACAATGTATACATACCCAAACTGGAGAGTTGAACTAAGCATATATAGCTTTTCTGTGGAATTCCATTTAGTGTGTATGTTCAGAGTTTGAACTAATTTTCGATATGTATGTGTATTCACGTGCTTGGTTTTCACAGGTCTAGAAACTCGTGTTGAGGCAGAAAAGCAGTTACTGTCTTATTCTTATATTTAGGATTTGAAAACAGATTTAAAATCTGTGAGATTATGAAGAGATCCAGACTTTCCCAACATCCATGAGAAAATGTATAATTATGGGGGAAAAAAGTCCAGCACCTGTAAGATATCTGTCATCTTTCTCATGATACCAAGAGATAATTAGCAGCCCTATTTAAGCATGTTTAAATAGGGAAAATTTTTACCTGAACAGGACATTCACTCTTTGTTAAAAATAACACCAAATCATGAATTTTCCAAAATCCCTTTTAAAGAGCTCTGTGGCCTGCAATAATGGATGTTCTAGGAAGTATTTGTTTAGAGATATCACAGGGAAATAGTTTCACTCTTAAACTACTATATATTGATGAAGAACTGTGGTTTATGTAATCCTTCTGTGTTTTTCAAATGTGATACACGTGGTAGTGTAGCAGTATAAAATAAAATATCAGTCAAGTGTAAGCATTGAGGCAGTTTATATTGGGATTGCAAAAGATACACTGAAACATGCATGATTTTAATTTTAGCCTTAATGCCATTAGGACAGCTGTATTGTCCTGTCCTAATGCATATGACTTACTAATTATAAGTTGTATTTTATATAAGATTTGGCCTTTCTCATTCTGCAAGGTTATTTCAGTGCTTAGAAATTGAAAGCAATAAACAGCTTGTTTATGGCTTAAAAAAAAGGTCAGGTATCTTTCCATGGAAACCAGCTTTCGTAGAAATCCTGTGAATACCAGGGAATTTTCTTTTCCTGCTTACCAGTAAATGAGAACTAGACTGCACACTGTGCAAGTAGTTATGCAAATGCTGCTGCTTATTTATCATCTCCCTCAAATTATATTTATGGTCTGGCTGACAATGAAAGTAACTAGTGGTTTAGTTAAATTACTTATTACCCACTGATAGAGTATGAATATGATAGGTAAATCACATTTCATTGTTCTAAGACTTACAAACTCTTTAGAACCTTAAATCATAACCTTAAACTGTAATGTTATCTCATGTTGTCATGGCCACTGCAAGAATAGTCAGGTATACCATTCAAATGCTTAGGCTTTGTGATCAAAAAGTAGTGTGGGTGCATTGTTGAATAAATCATTGAAATAACTATGAAACTCAAACACCTCAGTTATATAACATGAACTGTGCTACCAGTATTTAACAGCATTTGGAATCTTACTTTGTTTTTGCTTATTGGTGGTGAATTGTCCCTGGTTTTGTGGGCGTGTGCTGACCTCACGTAGACACCTACTGTCTTTGCCATGAAAGCAATGTTGCCAGTGAGTGGTGACATGCATTCAGTGCATATTGGACATACATTCCTGCTATGGATTACCTAATCTAATTACATTTTCCTGTCATAGCAAGTGTGTGGAGAATAGGAATATGATGCTGTATAAATGGTGCTTTGCAGAGGCAGGTTGGACAGATTTTCAGCCAGGTAACTGGAAGCAGTGGCAACTATTACTGCTGATTTGAAGTTCAGGAGTCAGAAGTGTCTTTCTGAACCATGGAAAGAATGTCACCTCTGCTTCAGGAAGACCTACAGAAGTTTTTCCCCACTGCTTTCTAGATTGCTTCTGTGATTTATTGGAGCGTCATTTAAGGAGTGGTGATTTCCTCTGCTTGTTTTGTTAGGAACATGCATGCTCTAGTATTAGTGATGCTCTTTCAGTAAAATGATGCAGTATGCATTGTTGTCTCTTTTTTCTGCTAAACTTTAGATTCTCTTGTTACACAGTTCCTATGGAAATCAGTGTTGCATTTATGTGGTTTAAAAAAGATTATCTGTGGATAGGGTCCAGTAAGTTTTGGTTTGCTTTGTTGTGGTGTTTGCAGCTTAAATTCTTCCTTAACATAGATCTTAACTAAGTAAAACATAACTCCAGCAAATTAATTTAACAGCTTGAAGAACAACAACAAACCTTTTTTTTACTGTGTTACCTGATCCAATGCTTTGGTGTGTTGCAGCAAAGAACTAGTTGTGAAATTTCAAATGTGGTTCTTGGGTCATATAGAAGGCTAATAATAAAAAGATCTTTTGAGGAACTAGAGAGCTTTGGATTGATATTTTAATTCCATCCCCTTGTAAAAACGCTTGCTGCTCCATGTGTTGTATTAGATCTGAACTTCTGGTGCAATATTAATGGGTCTTCTGTAATTCAGCCATCTGTCAATAGATTACTTACTAGGTTTTGGCAGCTCTTCGCTGAGGTTTCACTGAGTAACTTCACAACAGAACCTTTGTGGTGTTCTTAATTCTTTCACTGTATTAATATGTTTCTCTTGAGTTGTGATAAATTCAATATTATGACTGTTAGCAAGCTCTCAACCTCAAAAGTTGCCAGAAAGCTGTTGGCAGTAGTAAAGTCAGTTTCTACATTAAGAATAAATAAATAATAATGAGGCTGAAGAAAGTGGGCTGGAGTCTCTTTTTGCCTGACACAAGGGGGAAAGGCTATCTTTGTGGCGAGGTGATAAAAGGTGTGGATGAGGCACTGTAGAAGTGATACATATTCAAAGGAAAAATACTTACGAGAGGCTAAGGAAAAGAAGAAGAAAGAAGAGATGAATGAAAAAAAGTCTGTGTTTTGAGGGGGGAATGTGACTGAAAAAGCTGAGAGTAAAGTTAGTAAAATTTTG
This sequence comes from Aleadryas rufinucha, assembly GCA_013397815.1. Lineage (NCBI taxonomy): Eukaryota > Metazoa > Chordata > Aves > Passeriformes > Aleadryas > Aleadryas rufinucha. The sequence continues at coordinate 521,103 of VZTH01002660.1, forward strand.
TCCTTGCATATATAAGTAGTAGTATCCAGTAGAGCAATGCATGGATATGTACATAGATACGTATTTACTCTAATTGCCTGAGAGCTTCTGGTAAAATAGGGGGTGTTTAATGCTGCAGAAGTTGCATACCACTACCCCCAGGAGATCTGAGTGACAAAGGAAAGCAGTGCCTGTTGAGCCCTGTGTGTAGCAATTGCTTCAGGGCTCCTTGAATTCTTGTTTTTAATAGCATTTACTGACCAGTTTTGGGGTGAAAAGGAAAGGCCTTTGTTCCATGTCATTGCTCTGGTTTTACTTTTTTATCACACCTAACAGCAGTTCACCACAAAAGTGAGCAAGTCAGAAAATAGGTAGCAAGTAATTGCCTTGAAGCATTTTTAATCTCTTTACTGGCTATAGTTCATAGTTACATCAAAAGTGTATACAGTCTCCTCCAAAGTAGCTATCTTACAGTGAATTAAAAGTCATTGACCAGTGAAAGCATGAAACCTATATTTCTAATTGAAAAAGTCTTTTTCCGGAATGCCATTGCTTTAAATTGATTTTGACTAGTTGACACCTTCCACAGAAGCAAAAGAATTGTTGGGAATTTGTACTGACAGTCATTCAGAAATTTAAATGTCTCTTGTGATAGACTTCATCACCAATAGCATTGATGGCACAAGACTAGGTCAAGACTTGAGTTCAATGACTGTTCTTTGCAACAACCTGATTTCCACTTTTGCATATGATACACAGTCCTTTTTGACCCGTGAGATGCTATGGATATAAGGCAAAAGGTAAAATTACCTTTCATAGCTCCATAATAATATAATTATCAATTATGTAACATGCTGTCTTTTTCAGATAGTTGTTCAATTTACTTTCTTCTAGCTGCGTTCTGCAGTGCTGGTTTTGCTTGTTCCCATAAAGACATTTTAAAATATTTTCTGCTGAGATGTGTGCTGCAGCTTGATGTTGTCATGTGAATCGTATGTCTCTAGTTATTTTCTTTGCATTTCTTTCTGTCCCTTGTAGGCTTATCCAGATGAGTCTCATTCCAGGTTTGTCTCCTCCAATGGTGTTGATGGCTGTACTAGTTTTACCTTGAGAATAGCTTACTAAACTGTAGAGGTGTTTTTCAAGACATTTATATTGTATTAACCTGTTGATTGGCACACTTGATCTGCACTAGTTTGCATTGTGTCTTGGTTTTGAGGTGATTGCATCTTCTCTTGACAAACAAAAGCAGAATTTGCTAATGTGGGCAACCTCACAGAGCTACCTAGGGGCAGTTCTTGCATATTTTGGCGAGCATGCCGATATGCCTATATTGGCTAGCCATGCTGATAGTGCAAGTTTACTAACTTCCAGATGGATGTTGAAATTCATGAAGTGTTTGGATTTTGCATTTTGAATACTGTTCTTAAATTTCTCAAAGACAATAGCGATATTTACTTGCATCAATTCCGAAATAAACTCAGTTGAGATACTGCAAGAAAGATTTCATTTTGTTTTGAAATAAGAAAATGTTCTTCATTCTTTGAGGTTTTTTTCACTGTTAGGCTGCCAGGCTGCCTCAGACATCTCTTGCAGACAGATTGCTAATGTGGAAGCATTTGCTGAGGAAATATTACTGCATGCTTGGGGTTTTTTTTCTTTCTGCTTCGGATGCTTGTTTTGCTTGTGTGGGACTTCTAGGGGTAAGAGTGAGGGATGTCTTTTGAAGGCACTGTGATATTGGAGGAGTGTGGGGAATGGCATGAGTAAGGCTTTTTTTGTCTGTGTCTCAGCTCCAAAAATCGGTTTAATCTTAACCTGGTACTGCCATTCCTGTTGCAGAGATAATGCAATGGTTTGATGGGGTAACACCATGACAGCAGAACTCTTAAAGTAGTTGCCAGAAGACCTGCTGCAGGGCTTTAGAAAGTGGAGACTTAGAAATGGGTCAACAGCAAAGCTCCAGTGGAGCTGTAATAAATATAGCTGGCTCTGGCTAAAAGTGAAGTTTGTGCACGTCAAGTTGCTGTGTATTTTTAAGTGTGCATTCTTTGTCTTGAAACCTCATATCATGGTTTGATTGTTTGCTTACTGTTTTAAATCTCCATGCCCCAGTAATTTCTGTTATATGTGCTCACTCATTTCTCTCCATCCATTAAATTTAATTTTCATCATTCCCTTTGCATTTTCTGCACCAACATGGTGTAGGATTGCTTTAGGAGTTGAGTATCAACAAAATGACTTCAGGAAGTGCACTTTGTGTCTCTGAGTCAGGCTTCCCCAGTGTCAGTTTTCTGTCTGAAACGTTTTTTTTCTGCCTCTCAGCTGAGACGGATACTTTAGATTAACTTGTGAGCAAAGTTTAAATCTTTTCTATATGCAAATATCTAAATACTAGTCTTAGTATTAATTCTTAGGTTTAATTCTTGGTTCTAATTTATGTTTAGTACTGGGTTCCTGAAGCAGTGTTTTCTAATCTGCTTATTTATTGCACTTTTTGCTGTTTTAAAGCTTTCTTACAGTTGGATAAAAAAGAACAAAAAATAACCATCGATCATCCATCTAAACTAATAAGGAAAAATTACTCTTTCACAAATGAAGAAGTAAGACAGATTGATCGGGAAAACCAGAGGTTGCTGAAGGAACTGTCCAAACAGTCTGCAAGGCCAAGGAGAAGTAGCGCGATGAAGAAGACGTCTATACCGCAGCCTAGATTGTACCACACTGCCCTCAACAGGCAAAAAGAGCAGCAAAGAATTGAAAGAGAAAACCTGGTAAGTTGTGAGTTCGGATGTGGATCAGTAAATTGAGAAGGACTATCTCTTGTCAGATGAGCTGTTGCTAAACACTTGGAAAATTGATGAGGCAGCACACAGACCTTTACTGCAGTAAGTCCTTAATGAATTTCCATTACTATGATGTTGGCATAATTGTTCATATTGGGTGAGTTTCTTGGTTTTTTGGGAGAGTGGTGGGAGTAATGATGCTTTTTTTTGCAGATGGAAATAGATTTTAGTTTATATGCATTTGCTCTACTTTGGTATTGTTTAATTTAAGAGGAACAACCCTTACTGTTAACACACTCAAAACACTGGATAGCAGTCTGACTGTTCATTCTGCTTCATGCATCATGGCTACTAGTCTCTCAAAAACAGGCTTGCATAAAACAATCAATATGATAGCATCAAACCTATTATGTTTGAAATATACAGGACACAAAGTGAATGTCAGTTTTGGTTTTTGCCTCATAGCTATCTCTCTCTGAATATTTGTAGTGCTCTGATTGCCACAGTGTAATGGCAATTACAATAGCTTACTTTTCTGGAAAACAAAAATTCAGACTCATTTTTAGGGATATTAGCAGAGTTCTCAAATAATAGAAGTAACACTGGTTTGAGTAAGATACTTTTAGTAATTGAATTGTAATACATACATGTAATGACATTTTCATATCTCCTATTGTCTTGAATAAGGACAACTCTTGTTTTAATTTAAAAAAAAATATTGTTTATTACAAAAAATAAATTGGAAAAATAACAGAATCCAAATTCTTAAATTAAAATAATAGAAAACCCCGAGATCGCAGGATTGGAGATCCTTGAAAACCAAATATGGTTATGTATCCACAGCAGAAATCTATGGCGCTGGGTTAACTTCAGCTAATCTGAGGCAAAATTCCTTTAAAATAAAATAAAAGGTCTCTGGAAAGAGATAGGCCCTTCCCCTCCCCCCCACTTACCCAGCGCCAGGGGAGCAGATGATGTGTCCTGTTACTTGACAGGAGGAAAAGAGGGCGTGTCCTTGTAGGGGCCTGCCCTTTATACCCTCTTGGCCCTTCCCAGAATTCCCCACTGTCCAGCCCCATAGCCCAGTTCGATTGGTGGGTTCTGAGGTACATCAAAAGTTTCTTTCACCAATCAGGCATTTGCTGGAGAGGGACATAGACTCACAGAAAGCATGGAACTTCCATAATTAAAAGGTATTTAACAATTATTACCTTAACAACTTTAATACTTATTAACTTGGTCATAAGATGATTTTTATATGCAAAAGTCAATCACCTAATTTTCATATATGATACCTATGTATTTATGAGTGTGTTTGAAAAACAGATAAAATTATAGTTAAAATAATTGGAAAATGTATACTGGAAGTCATTTATTATTTTTTACTTTCTCTGTAAGTATAAAGGTTGCAATTTCCTTTTCTATATACGTAGACAGAGGTACAGATTCAACATGGAGAAAGTCTGATTGCCCTATTTGGAAAAGTCTGTTAGGTTTTCATTCTTCCAGCTTTCAGATATCTGGATTGTTAAAACTTTTCAAATTAGGAAACCTTCTCCCCAGCTCTGCTAGCCTGCTCTTTACATTATACTTTACAGTCTGAAAGAATTAAGCACAAGATTTTGTTGTAGATGTGCGATACTTGTCATTAGCTGGCGAAGAAATGTTTTTAGGCTTTGGTGTGTTTAGGTTGGTAGGAGGGTGTTGATGGTGTTGATTTCAGGTATTGAAAACAGGTCTTGCTCTACCACATGAACCTTGTTAGTAAGAATATATTCTTAGGCAGTGGGGAGGAGGTGCTGTGCCACAGTGACTTAGGATATAACAGTAATATGCTGTACTGCATAACAATTGATGATTACAGTAAATGAATGTACAGGATGTTTTAAAATACACTTCTGTTTACTCAAAGCCACAACCTCTTTCTCTTATGATATATTGCAGTATTTGTTCTAGACTGTCTTGCCTTTGCAACTTTTCGATCAAAAATGCAGCATACCTAAACACATAGTCATTTCACATATTGCTGCTTTAGTACATGTTAGAGATTAATGGTGGTTGCATGTAGTGCAAGAGATAGTATTGTTCATCTACTTACTCATTTATAGTTTAGTTGTCGTCAGCAATGTGGGTGGACATGTTTGGTACGAGAGTTTATGTTAGGACATCGTGCTAGTTCAGACTATAAAAGCATTTGTTTATTCTTTTTCCCAAACTCAGGATGATATATTCTGTTATTTTTGGATCAGTGATTCATCAGTGCAGCTCTTCTGTTTTGTTTAACTTTGCTATCATTTTTTAGCAATTTTGTTAGCATTTTTATTCTGTTTGAAGTGTATGTACACCTAGAGCATCACAGTTTTAACATACTGATTTTTGTAGCACTACCTTTTGAGATTAGAGGTGTGACATACTTTTCTCTGAGAGTGTAAATGAAAGAGCAACCCTACCCTGCTCACTGATGATGGTTTTTTGCTTTATATTGATAAAAGTATGTGCTTTATGAACCTGTTTTCTTCTGGTCAGCAGCTTTCCTCACCTTCATCAATTTGAAGAGGCAGAATTGATGGAATTCCATGGAACTTTCTTATCAATCTTTCTTCTTTTACTTCGCGGGAGTCTTTTTTATACAAGGCCTGAGGGTACTGCATACAGAATATGGTGTTTGATACACCTTTGTGAAATGTTTGTTGGAGAAGGATGCAGAGTGTTGTAAATGGTTCAAGAATAGAAATCTACAACAGTAGTCTCTGCAGGGAGTGAAAGAATTTTGATGCAGAGATTTCTTTTTTTGCTGGTGTTGGCACAGCTTTTATAATTTCTTGTCCTGAGGTTAACAACTTGTCTAGGGAAAATGTTCACCTGTTCCACCAGAACATTCTTGGAGTGATGCCTGTACTTACTGTTATCAGAAAGTTTGATTTCTCTTGCAGGCATTTAGCATCAGAAATGATACAGGAAAGTAAGTAAAATTTTAGGAAATTAGAGGGGAACCTGAGTGGTTTGGTGCTCCCTAGCTTTGTGAAAGGGTGCAAAGAGGTACAGGAAATATGTCGTTCCCACAGACTCTGTTAGAAAGAGCAGTGATGGAATAAAAAGATGCATTGCTCTGAAGAACAGTAGTTTTAAAGTACTGATAAGCAATTTATGGAAAAAGCACAATTAGCAGAACAAATGACTGCTAAAATTAATGCCAGAATTATGTTCTTGCTGCTTTTGACTGTACTTTCATAAATGGAACCTACTTTTGATTGCTTTTCAGAGCTAGAAAGATCAGAGTGTGTTCCTTGCCAATAGAGGATGCTGTTGATTCAGAAAACATTCTACTCTTGTAGAATTGTGTTTGAACATAATTTTAATTCCTCTTCTTCGGTGGAAAGGAACTTAAGTGTGATCAATGTGTTACTTTATTCCCACGTCTGCATATACGTGTGTCTATCTCTAGATAAAGTAATCATTTTGCCAGTGTAAATAAGATACTGAACTTCATAGACTACATGCCATTGAAACTTTTAATAGTTTATTGTGTAATGCAAAAATCTGTACTGGCATATACAGGTAAGTGTTTGGGGTCCTTGAAATACAGATTTGCAGCCATCACATCATTCTTCAGTCACTTCATTGGAATTTAGAAGTAATTCATATCTCTCTTGTTTTCTGGTGGGTTTTTTTCGTCATTATTTATGACTAGGATTTAGGTGTTAGATGACCTCAGTGAGCTAAGCTGCTGTGTTCAGTCAAGTTCCTAGGGAACAGTGACCTTTTGAGTTCACACTGGAATTTCACTGGAAGATCTCAGCAGCTCTGATAGGGACAGTTCTCAAACCTCAGCTCAGGAGGGATAAGGGTGTTCTTTTTTGTGGATATTTGGTCTTCCCATGCATCCCTGCACATTCTTCCTACCTCATGCTGTTATGGCTCACTGCACATAAGATTCCATGTTCTTCATTCCTTCACCTCATATTCCCACAAAGTGTACCCTAAGGCCTAATAGATCCAACCCTGATCCCAGTTCCAGTATAGTGACCCTTCCACGCAAATTTTTAATAAATCACTTATTGTGTTTCTCTGCGTTTCTCTTTTCCCTTACTTGGTTCCCTGAGTCCTCTGTGCTGCAGATTCATTACTGCTTCTGGCCACCACTTGCTGCAGTCAGTGGCCTCTACCAGTACAAGGATTCTTCAGGGAGACTTTCCCTTCTCCTGCAGTTGGAGCTGGCTTTGTCCTGTTGGAAATCCTGAATGTCCTTTAGAAATGCATTTATTGTGCTGCCATAAATGAATGTGTATTCGTCTCTGTTGGATCTAATGGTGCAGATGTGCTGTCACAGTTGGGTGTGGAGTAAAGGGCAAGGGAGGGACAGTGTTTTGGCCATCCCTCTACCTGGCTGACACCACATGTCCTTTGATCCTGTGCCGCACTGTGCCTGTCCTGCCAACTGTGTCGTGCTGCAACAAGGGAAATAACTTCTAGGCATGGAAAGAAGTAGGAGGAGGCCCACTGGTCCATCAGGGTTTTACCTGAGCACATTGTACTTTCCTCCCTAAAAGTACTCCATGCTTCTTTTTCTCTGCCTTCCCTTTGTCCTGTCCCCAAGGACTAGCCCCAGAGTTAGAGAGCATCACCAGGCCTTGGATGCTGCACACTTACGTGGTTGTAAAAAGAATACCAGGTTTGTTCAGTCTCACTGATCTCAGTCTGGAGGAGAAAGCTGTAGAGAATGCAGTTGTTGAGGAGAATACCGTTTCCTTTGTGGTCTTAGAAACTCAGAAATACTCATGTTGCATTGATGACTCCTCAGAAACTCAAGCACACAGAGTTTTATATGGTACTTTCACTCTCTGAGTTCAAAGGTGGTGTATGCTAAGCCTAAAGACAGAATGTTGGTAGTTCCTGATACTACAAAATGCAATGCCAAAAAACGGTTTCCATGGCCTTCTCATAATGGAAAGCTGTCAGGGTATGGGATTGGCACACAGATGTGCATGGCTAAAGTATACTACAGGACAGTACAAATACAGTGTAATTCTGTGATGATAGTATTTAGGCTTTTTGTGGTCTTCACATTCCTGACTCAGACTTGAGATTATAATAAAGACTGACTACTTGGCATGTTCAAGGAAAGTTTTGAATACTTTGCAAGCTGCTAATTTTGTGGGGGTTTTTTTCTGTACTTTTAGCCTACTTTCCTTGTGGTGCTGCCAGCCACACATAAACTTGATAGCTGTTCAGTTAAAAAGACTTTTCTGTAAAATGAAGACCTTTAAGAGTTTTCTAATGGTTCGAGTTTGTCAGGTTAGAGCTAGTTAATGCAACTGGCAATTAAAGAAAATCACAAATATTTGTATTGATAAGAACAGAAAGGTGTCCTTGAATGAAGTTATCTGTTTCCCCCTCCCCCCAGACTCTTCAAAGGGACAGTGTGGTCACTAGCATCAGTGACATTAGAGGAGGTGTAATATAAATAAATTTGAACAGCTGTCAAGGCAGACTAGTCAGCTGGTTAGGATTCACAGGAGGTGAAACTGAAGCCTTCATGCTTTAAAAAAGCAAAGTAAACCAAGAAAAAGTAAAATCTTTTAACCTTCTCTCTGAACTCAGTTTAAGAGTGCTACATTTTCAATATTTTTTTTTCTTCCTTTTTCAACATAGCTGCAGAAAAGTCTGTACTAATTATGTCTGGGGTTTTTTTTTTCCTTTTTCTGACAGAGAGCTTTAGAATTACCTTCAGTGCTCTCCTGATGGGTCCAAACTTGAATTAGCAGGTTTTCTTTTGGCCCACTGTATGGCAGCAGTTTTTTTGATTGTGTTGGGTTTCTTTGTTCTCAAGTTGTTGGCATTTCTGATGTTTCCTTCTGTCATTGACAATATGTATTTTTGTATCTTTATAGATACTAATCTATGTCCAAATGCCTAGATTTATAAAGGATTATCCCATTCCTAGAAGGTAATCATGCAGGAACACCTTCTGTGACTTTTCTTTTTTTAATATTCTAATGTACTGTAAACTCAGTACTAAAGTAAAAGAAGATGGGTAAAATATAAGCCAGGGAAGTCTTTTGCCAGGATGAGAGGTCATCAATTATATGATACGATATATATATTTTGAGCTTGAATCAAGAGCTCTGAGGACCTACAATACAACTTAGAGTAACTAATAACATTCCTACCATTAGTGTCTGTTACTAATTTTTTTATTCCTTAAAATTTGATTTGGAACATATATTTTGTTCTAAACACCTGAGTTAGGTTCTGTGATCTGATTCTTTGTTGAGATCAATGATGAAATTTCTATTTACTTCAGTGATGCAGGATTAAGGCTCCAGAGATTTGGTACTTCAGAAGAACAGGGAAAGTGTCAGCTTTCTTCAGTCTATTTCTCAAAAGGAGAACATAAAGAATTAGTAGATTTATACGTATGACTGAAAAACAACATTTGCTTAAGATGTTTATACTATTGTCAGAGGTAGTTCCTCAGTTAAGGAACTCAAGATTGTAGGGTTGGTACTAAACACATAAGAATCAGATGAGTTCCGGGTTACAGATTTAGTAGGTCAGGACTGCTGTTTCACTGTGTTGATGCACTCATTCTTGAATGCAGCAGGCTGTTGTCCAAACGGCAAAATTCACAACTGAAAATAGCATGGAAGTTAACAGGCCCTTTGTACAATCCACAGCAGAGGGCAAGGGAGCCACAGGAGCTTTTTTCTCTTTCTCTAGAAAAGCTTTCCTTCAGACACTGCTGCACCACAGAACCTGTATCTGCTTTTTCTGTAGCTGCTTTTTTTTTTTTCTTCATTAATGGAGATGTGTCACTTTTCAAAATACAGGCAGAAAAGCAAAAGCAGGCAATTCTATTTAAACTAGAATGAAGTGGGCATATATATATATATATATATATATGTATGTATGTATGTATGTATAAAAAGCCAGTATGTTCAGAATCAACCTTGAAATTACTGCAGTGTTAAGGTATGCAAATTCTATGAGGCTGTTACAATTGAGTGCAGACTTGAAACATGCTCGTCTCCCATAGCAAAGTCACTTCTACAATTTACCTGATCTATTTGTGATGGAACAATGTACTGAGACCTTCCATTTTTAATACTGAAGGTAAAATAAGTGATCTTTGCAAGTCTAAACATAGATAGTTGTATGAGGAGATGTGAAGTTGTGAGAAAAATGTTGGATATAATGTTTAGAGACAAGTCTACCATTTCATGTTCTGTAACTGGCTTTAGTGAAGAGCTATTTCTAGCTGAAGTCCTTCCTTTGACTTTTGCTTACTTAGGTATTCCTGCTTGACGATGAACTGGCTGGCACTTGATGCAAGCACTTGTGACATGTTATGTCTGAGCCAAAGTCACTTGTCCTTTCTCTTGTGCACTCTGTGCAGCTTTCCAGTGCCCATGCGTAAACTACTAAGAGCTTGTAGATTCCTGTTACAGTTAGACAATGGCAACTGACATCCTGTGAATACTATACTATTTTCTAAGCCACTTCTTGTAAATTTTTTTACTCTTATTAAAAAAAAAAAATCAGTACATGATTGGGTGCACAGTTCAATGGTGATACAGCTTCTTGACTTCCACCATACAAATATACATCTAGACAATGCATCTTATTAAGAGAGTTATCTTTAGTACTGTGGAGACTTATTTTAAGCGCAGTTTGGATTGTCTCTTGTTGATAGGATGCATGTCAGAACCCTGACCAGCAGTGGTTGTGTCATTGCCTAATGTTTGTAAGCCATCAAATGAATTGAAATTAGTTAGTAGAGGAAATATATAGATCTATGTGAGGCAACCACTAAAGGTGAAATATATTAAAAATGTGAAGTTGTTAATTGGAAATTGTATGTAGCTGGGTATTTCCCAATTTGTCCTTCTATCAGGTTCTTTTTTTAGATTATTGAAATGTCTTAAACCAGTAAATTCTGTTTCAAGTAGAAATAATTACACAGAATAGGAAACTGTATCTTAACAATACTGCGTAAGTAGTTAATTCCAATATATCACTTGCCACATGATTTCCAGAGCCAATTTTGACAAGAAGAAATGTCTTTATCAATAATTTCAAATAGAATCTCTTAAAATTAGATTATGGATAAAATGAACTCTTGTAGATGTTTGTGCTTTCCTTTTGAAATTAGTTTCACAGAATTGGGGTCAATAATCCTCTCTGGGCTTCTATATAAAATGGTCTGTTTGCAAAGCAAAGATGAAAAAAAAACCCCAAACTTCTCATTCTTCTGGAAGTACAGAAGGGAGGACTAACCAAAGGTAGGATTAGAATTGTGGAACCCAATTCTTCACTGCCTTTGGTGATAGTCACCAAATACATGTATTGTTTCAAATTGCCATAAAGTACAGAGAACTGTGAGGTACTAAAGATGTACTCAATGTAGAACTGATAATGTGCAAGGGATAGTTACAATTTGTGTCATAACACTGAGAAAAGAACTGAATATATGACCATATGCTGGTCACCAGTGGAGGAGTTCCTATTGTGCACTGTTAAAAATTTCAGGGTTTTTTGCAGTTCAAATAAAAATAAATTTGTGACTGTTTGTTTTGCAGCATCTTGTTCATTCTTTGTCTTTCTCTATGACATTTTTCTTCAATATTAAGGCGTTCCTGAAAAGATTGGAAGCAGTGAAACCAACAGCTGGTCTGAGGCGTTCTGAACAACTGAGGGACTATCACCGCCAGATGAGCTATCTGAGTTCTTCGTCTTCTGTAAGAAGGGCTAGATCTCCTTTCAGCCAGCTTAGTCCTCCACGTAAGTTCTTTGAAGTTGCAGATAATGGCATTTCTTTGCATATGTTTTTCTCTTTATAATTCGGAATTGTGAAGCGCTTACTGTTAAGAATAGCAAATATGTTTTCTCTGTCATCTTTAGACTGATCATTTATCAAATGGAAGTCATCAATGATTTTTCTAATCACACCAAAAGTGATTACTATATGCACTGTTTTGTTGCCATCCTAAATTTCCAATAAATGATCCTGTCAATCATCTTTTCCAAGAAGAAAAAGTCCCTGTAGTAAAGTATTTCTCATTTTGCCAGTACCCTTTATTGAAAGAAGAAGGGGAGAAAAACAAACCTTACCAAAACCTCAAAATAACATCAATGAATGTTCAAATTCTTATTCAGAAAATTTAGATCTACTGATAGTAGCCTTGTTTTTCTCAGAAACTCTGTGTGTGAGATTTGGACATAGACAGTGTGTCTCTATAGAACCATATGTGTCAGGTTAAAGAACCACAGGCTTGAATTTTTTTCCTGGTCATATATAAACAACTCATAATCAACTCTTTTGGGGTTGTATTCAATTTACTGTGATTTGGTTTGGGGTTTTATTCTGAGAGCTATGGTAATGAGTGTCGCAGTACTAACATAGCATGAAGTTTTCTGTTGTGCTGAGCATAAGCATTCTCCCTTTGTGTATTTGTGTGTTAACAGGAGGACCTTCAAGACCATCCACTGTACAAAGTACATTGAACCAGAGGAATGAAAAGCCCATGTCTGATTCAGCCAGTGGGGCATTACAGAGACCTAAACCCGCTAACGTTCGTGCCGCTTGGTTATAAGTGTGTTCTTTGCCTCGCATACTAAGATGATACTAAAACTTCTATTTTTAGTGCTTTTGTAAATTCTGTGTGCAAAAATATTTTCTGCATTGTTCAGTGGTTAAAATGCATTGCATTTAGAGTAATTGCGTATAAAATGGTTTTAAAATGGTATAAAAAACTTCTGTCACTGTTTTCCATGACAGGAAGAACTTATGAAAGAAAAGGAAGTATTTAAATGGACAAGTTAAATAGAAATTTAACTATTATTTTAATCTCAGATCATAAGTGGAATTTGTATCCATACCATGGAAGGACAGAATTGCTGTGCTACAGGTGCAAGATGTAAATAAAATTTTTAAAATATTAATAATATTTTAAAATAATGCATTAAACTTATAAACATATGCTTAATTCCTGGATTGTCCTTGCTTTACATCCCGTCTTTATGAAAGCCGTCTGAATTTTGTGGGTCATGTTCTTGTGACTGAAAGAATCTAACAGCAGTGTGAAGAGGTGAAAAGCAGATTGTGCATTCCTGCATGGTGAGCTAGAATACTGAGGCTGCAGAAGATGATGTTTTGCCACTGTTAAATGTTCAGCACCTGGAGCATGTTTTGTATGCAAGGCTGTGTCTCTTCCAGATCCAAAGAATTTTGGAAGTTGTATTGGATTTTGGAAGATGTATTGGGATCTTTGCGTAGGAAAGAAACATCTGATATTATCTGAACAGTAAAGACTGAAGTAAACAGCAGTTTCAGATTCAGTGTAAACAAGAGTAAGTTCTGGTTGCTTCTCAAACTAGAGAATAATATTAAGCAAGGGAAATATTTCATGGAAACCTTTTTGCAGAGGCGTGTTCTTCTCAGTGGGGAGATGTAAACTTAAGCTGCTGGAAGCATCTCGAACATTTGATTTTGAGTGACTACTAACCAGGATTTAGGGGAAAAAAAAGACAATAGAAAACAAAGTCTTGTTACTTTTTTTGACCTGTTTTTAAATGTCATGTTCATATCTAATATTTGTAGTAATGTCAGATAAGCTCCAATAGCAACATCCATTTACAAGAGAAGTAAAATTTAATGGCATTAGTAATCACAATAGTAGGTGGTGTGGTTTATTTCTATACATAAAGGCAAACTTTCAGTGAGCTTGTTTTGTAGGACTGTAGCCTTATAAAGAGCATAAATTGCGATGCCACTATCTGTGGATATTGCTGAAACTTTGCTTGCTTCCCCAGCTTCTTCCCAGGAGAGATACAGGAAACCTCTGTATTATGGATAAAGAAAAAAAGCTGTATTTGGTGATGCTGGGTCTTTGACATGAAAAGTGTATTATTCTTTGCTAGCGCTTGCATGAGGGCTTAGGCTTTCAGATATTTTGCATTGTAACACACTTTTTACTCAGTCCTTGTGACAGTTTGGCAGAGCTTCTTCACTTGGTGACCCGCAGATCAAATTTAGCTGTTTGACAAAACTTGGAACTTTTAACTTTAAGCAGCATTGTGGCAAATAGATTTGTATTGCAATTATTATTCATGGTTAGGAACTGTTAACGATTTCTTTGTATAGTGCTGCTGTATTTATTTCTATTATTGTGCTTATTAAAATTATTCTCTATTTAAAGATTTTTGTCCTTGAATGTGAATATCAGAGTAATAGTTTAAATACTTCAGAATGTTCATATAATTTTTTTCTGTGAAGAAATTCACACAATTGATTACTTTTAATTGCTTCATCTTATTTAACTTTGGGATGAAAGAGTGTCAATTTTGTATGTCATTTGTAAATCATAAGAAATAAAATATTTAACATGAATTGTCATTGCAGTGGCTTCTTTCATTTTTATAAGTGGTATTAGGGTGCAAAGAAGGTTGAATAGCTTGGTACATAGAAAAAATGCAGGTTTTCTGTTGTTCAACTGTTAGATGTAAGGGAATAATGGTTTTGTCACCAGCTTTAGTTTACCTGTGACCAACTCTTGCAAAGGTACAAAAGAAGTAGTATCAATTGACTGTGGCAGTGGGAGTTTAAGTAGCAAGTATAGACCATCTGCAAAGTCTTCTAATTTCCAACCTTTCAGAGCTGATCACTGCATTTTAAGTTACACTTTCAGGAAGTACTACGCTGAGTGCCACAGACTCAGGGCAGAGCTGCTTTCAGAAGAATGGTTAATTCATTGACAGTTTTGAATTCTGACCACAGGTATCTTTATGGAGAGCACTGCCTGGAATCTCCCACACTGCGTGCATTGGCATTTAAACAGAAATGAGCCATTTACCTGTGTTTTCTGTATGCTTTATTTCATGTACTTTGTCTTAGCCCAGTGGCATTTTCCTGCATTGATACCACTCACTCTCCTTTTTAATAGTCTTTAGTCCCTCTATTTTGCCTTCTTCTCTGGAATGTAACTTCTGTCCTTTATACTTATTTGAAGTTTCTTTGCTTCCTCTTAATTATCTTATTCAATCATACATACATTTTCCCCAAGGTTTTATACCTCTGCCTATTACAGTCTTTTTGTAGCCAACTCAGATCTTCTCCAGCACATCCAAATGCCACTTGCAGCCTTATCAGTGAGCTAAATGAGAAGTGGATAGTTGGGAGTATGTTAGCAAGCTTCTCATAAGGAACCATTAGTAATGTGCAGAGGAAGGAGAAAAAGAAGAAAAGGAGCAGAAACTGGCAGAGTTTTTAAGGAAAACTAATGCACTTTGATAAAGTAGATATATTTTCATCATAAACTTATGGTTTGATAGATTGCAAATCTAGTTATTTACTATGGGAAAGAAAACAGACCTGGTATTTAGAAAAGCAAGTATTTAAGAGAGTGACCATGAAAAAGGGAGATGTAACAGTCAGGCCCAGTTTTTGTCCTGGGACAAAAAAAAAATTCTGTATTTGGTTAATTTAAAAACAGCCTGTCATCTTTTGGACCAATAGTTCCCAAAAGCTCCTGTTTTTCAAGTGGATAGATGTTGCTTCCATACACTGGTCAGTGGCTGGTACCTGCTGGTCTGAATCTGTGGCAGACAAACAGTCTATCATGCCAAGTGACAGTGAGCTAGGACTACCTGCATCTGACAAATGTTTCAAATATAGGAAAAGGTTAACTGGAAGCCATACATATGAAGCAGTAAAAGATGAAGGTGAAATAAAAGTTTATTTGATTACTTGCTTAGTGTTATCCCTTTGCCCAGGTTGCCCAGAGAAGCTATGGAAACCCCAGCCCTGGCAGTGTCCAAGGCCAGGAACTGAGTCTAGCGGACTGTGTCCCTGCCCATGGCCCAGGCATTGGATCTAGATGGACTCTAAAAGTCTCTTCCAACCCAAACTGCTCTGATTCTATGTTTTTTTTCCTAGGTGGATGCATAGCAAATGCCTGTCTATATGTAGTCTAACTGAACAACTGAAATGGTCACATCTCACTTTCCCTCCTTTGCCTAATCAGTCAGTCTGTTCTTTCATACATTCACAACCCTGCAGCATCTAAAGTTTAAAAAGTGTATTGAGTATGTTCTGATCTCACTGGTAAATTAATAGTGCAATGTGTTCATAATGGTTGAAAGTGTAGTTATTTCAGTAACTCGAGTATTCAAGTCTAGAATACTTTTCCAAATAAAATAAGCAATAATGACTTCACTATTCAATGAGGACATGCTTCAAAGTTAAGGGTAATATTAACAAATTATACAAACAGCTAAGACTATGTGGAAGCCTATCTCTAAGATAGCTGGCTGCAGTACCCTTAAACTGAATCCACTTGGTTTTGCAGTTGTAGAATTATCAATAACCACTTCACCTACCTAAAGCTCTGTTGAAAAAACTTTAAAAAGACAGCCATTAACAGTGTCCTGATTAGCACATCACCTTGGAGGACATGTTTGTAGTGTGTTCAGTGTACTGAAAACAAGAGGAAAAAGTTTATTAATATATTAATTTATTTCATTTCAGTTTTAGTTCAATTGAACATCACAGCAGACAGCTTTTTCTTTTGTGACAATACAGGGAATTTTTGAAACACTGTATTTCCATATTCTACAAAGTATGTTTGAAAAATCAGATTATGGTTTCAAGCATATTACTATGTAATTTGTCAGGGAAGAGGCTGCAGTTAGGAACTCAGCCTGGTGCTTTAGTAGAGTTTATAATTTCAGACATACTTTTCACTTATATTAAAAAATAGAGCTTTAGAAGAAAACATGATTTTAATTCATGTTATGGCATCACAGTGTTGGGCAGCTAGAGACATTACTTAGTATAATAAATACTTACAACAATCTATTAAGAGTTCACAATATTAGATTTTAGACTAGGTATAGACCACCTAAATTTTGTCTCTAGACAAAATCTTATTACCTGAAATTTGAAGTATAATATATACACAGGTTCCAATAAAAATGGTGGAGGAATTCTCATACAAAATGTAACTGTGATGTTGTGGACAATTTTTAAATTAATGCATCCTTATCTCTGCCAGATATGTTAGTCAAATTTTATTCTGTTTCCCTAGGAAATATTTTGTTGTCCATTACATCACAAGTGCATATTTTTAAAAAAATTGATTGAGAACAATTGAACTACTGCATTATGATGTTAAGTTTTAGACATACTTCTTGATTTCATCATAAAGTACTAATACAAAAGCTCCGCCCATGCCTCTCAACACATTCGACCAGGCACCTTTGAAGAACGCTTTGGATCCTTCATCTTTAGCTATCTTCCTCCAGCAATCAATTGTGCCCTTATACATAATATCAGCTGTGGAAACAAACATAAAGGTTAGAAGGCTTAAAGTTATACAGCAAGTATGTTTCAACTTTTGTATCTTTAAAACAACAAGGAGTAAGCAAAGTACAGCTGAGGATTTAAAATTTAGTAATCAATTAAGGAAAATAATTTCTCCATAGGAAATCAAGTAATTTCTCAGTCATTTAGATCCACATGATAAAAATAACAAGCAATGTATTCCCCGTAGGATTTTTAAGGACTCCAATGAGAAGGTTATTAATTTTCCATAAGACAAAAAAAAAAATACCCAGTATCTCCCATTTTATCTTGATGAAGAGAAACTTTCTGCAGCCAGAACACCATATGAGCACTTATTCTTACCTCCCTTTCGTCCAGACTGCATCATCATCCTACGTCGCACAGTATCAAAAGGATAAGAAACCAGCCCTGCCACTGCAGTGACACTCTGGGCAATCATCCAGCTCACTACGATATGCACATTCTTTGGATCAGGCAACATACCTGTCATCAAGAACAAATGAACGGAATCAATGCAGAGGGAAAGGGCTGTGAGAAAGATGGCTGTGGAAGGAATAATCACCCACCAACCCCGGAGTCAGTCCAAACCCAAGGCGTCTCAGAGCAGCAAGTAGAGGGAGGCAGGAATGCATGTCAGAAACACCTGTGCACATTCTAGCACTGCACTCAACTGGTGCTGAGCCAAGCCCTGCTTGTCCTTGTACTGCCAAGTGCCCTAACAGTGCCCTTCCTGAATGGATCTTCCCTTGCAGTCACTCCTCCGTGCACTTCTTACCCTTGGCCGTGTCGTATACGCCAAAATAGGCCGCTCTGTAGATGATGATGCCCTGGACAGACACACTAAATCCTTGGTACAGGCCCTTCAAGCCATCAGACTTAAAGATCTTGACAATGCAGTCGCCCAG
This sequence comes from Aleadryas rufinucha, assembly GCA_013397815.1. Classification (NCBI taxonomy): domain Eukaryota; kingdom Metazoa; phylum Chordata; class Aves; order Passeriformes; genus Aleadryas; species Aleadryas rufinucha. Next base: position 539,114 of record VZTH01002660.1, read on the forward strand.
CCCAGAGAACTCCCTTTCAGTGGCTCCTTTGCCCACATCAGCCGCCAGCCGGGTCCTGGCGAAATCCAGCGGGTAGACGAAGCAGAGGGAGGTGGCTCCCGCGGCACCCCCGGACGCAAGGTTCCCTGCGAAGTAGCGCCAGAACTGCTTGTGCCTGTCTACTCCGCCCAGGAAGATCTGCTTGTACTTATCCTTGAAGGCGAAGTTGAGGGCCTGGGTGGGGAAGTACCGGATGACATTGGCCAAGTTGCCTCTCCAGAAGGAGGCGATGCCCTGCTCCTTGGGGATGCGGACTATGCAGTCCACGATGCCCTTGTACTGCTTATCGGCCGTGATCTGTTTGCTGGCATGCTGGACCTGCAGGGAGGAGAAGAAGGACGGGACGGTGAGAGAGGGGCACCGCAGGGGTGACCCCGCACGCTGAAGGGCATGGATGGGGCCGGCCCTGCTCCCGCCACCCTGAGGCGGTGCTGAATGTCCCGGGCAGCTCCCACGTAACCGGAGCCGGCCGAGCTCCTTCCCATATTTAGTCACGCCGCGCAGCGCCCGCCGCGCCGGCACCACCTGTGGCGCGGCACCGCCGAGCCCCGTCGCCCCCTCACCTGCAGCAGCAACTTCACTCTCTCGATGGGGGCGACAGCCGTCTTGGAGACGGCGGCGGCGATGCCGCCGGCCAGAAAGTCCTTGACGAAGCTAAGCGCTTGGTCACCCATGCCGCGAGCCGGTCCGACAACCCCGCCCGGAGAGAGGCAACGAGCGGACACTTCCCCACCCCGCCGGACAAATGGCCCCGCGCCCCGCGCCGCCCCGCTTATAGCCCGCGGCCTCTCGCGATAGGAGGAGGCACCCCCCCCGGGCCGCGGGCATTGGCTGCGGCCCNCCGCCATGTTCCCCCGAGCGGCGGCCGCGAGGGACGCGGGGCCCGGGACGTTTAAAGGGCAAATTAAAGTTATCTGGTGCCTGCTGGGGAACGCGGTGTCAGAACATGTGCCCGCTGTATTTATAGCTCACGGGAGGCACCGGAGGGAACATGGGGAGCTGGCAGCAGCGCTTCAGGCCGCATTAACCGTTCCGTGCAGGGGGCAGGCAGCGGCTGAGGGCTAAAAGCCTGCCCGGAACGGTCTGAGAGTACGACCAGCCAGCTGAGAGTGCTTTAAGCCTTGCCCTCATGTGCGTGGATTCACGCAGAGGGGCGAGGGGAACATGGATGTCGTGCCCAACAGCAAAGCTCCCCAGGGATGCGCTGCCAGCCTGGAAGGTGGTGCTGTGTTCATGAGCATCAGTGACCAGCACTGGAGTGGGCTCCCTTGAATCACGGCCAGAGAGCTGTTTCATGTTGTACGCACTGTGTGGAACTTGCAGGCATCGAGGTCTTTAAATATCCTAGCATGCGCTGGGACTCGGCTTTCCCGAGGAGGAGACAACATGCCTTCCTGCATTGTACCCTCATTTCACCCCTGCAAGGTCAGACCCTCGCAAGACCCACAGGCAGTCCCCTCTGAAGGAGGGAGGGAAGAGAAGGGACTGTGGGAAGCACATGCCCTGGCATGCTGAAGTTGCTTGACTCGCACCAAGCGTGAAAGAAGAGTAAAGGCTGTAGTGAAGCTCTGCCTTCATGCAGCATCTGGTCCTTAGAAAAACTTTTGAGTCTCAAGTGAAGATTACTTGGCTCCCTCATTAGATTCCCTACTTCTTATCTGTTCTTTCTGGCTGACCCCCGTAAGAAAGCAGGAGCTTATGATTCATTGTTGGGTGACTTGGTTTTGTGGAATAGTTCTGTAAAAGGCAATGCAGCAAAGTATAGATGCATACAAAGGAGTTTGCCCTAAAGAGCTATTAAGACAGGACAATGTTATAAGAAGGAACTCGTAAGGGTCTCTTTTGATTTGTAATATGGTATTAGTAACGAATATAGAATTCGTCTTAATGTAGATGCTGAAAGCTTGGCTGTCCCACAAAGAGACATTCTTGCCAGGGCAGTTCATCTCTTCTCACCAATGTGTTTGTTAGCATGAGTTAATGGGATGGTACCTTTGATCCCCTGTCTCTCTTGCCCTCTGCTGCTCTTAGGTCTGTTGAGGTCTCTTCTCATGAGCCTCAGGTGTGAGAAGTGGATGTCAGCTGTAATCTCCAGAAGCACCTTAGCACCTTGGCCGCCTGAGAAGATGGAGCCTTTCCCCAGCTTCTAAGAAAGGAGAGAGTCCCGCCCCCAAAGAGACATTTCCCCAAGCAAGGACCAAAAGCAGGTGCAAGTAGGAAGCATAGGAGATCCCTAGAATTAGACTGGGAGTTGAAAGGAGTTTTGTTTAACGTATGTGGTTGCCTGCTACCTTTGACCTTTCCTTTTTCTTCCTCATACTTCACTCACCAGGTCTGGTGTCTCCTCTTTTCACAGGAAAGCAAACACCCCTTTAACACCTTGAGGCTTCTGCTCTGGGACGGTGATGCTCACAGCTGCTGCCTGACTACCCAGACTGATAAGGTCTCCTCAGGGCATGCACTCAGGTGTCAGCCAATGCCCTGCTGACTGATGTATGGTGAGTGGGAGATGGGAGAGCGGCGGTGAGATGCTACTGGGGAGGGAAGGCAGTGGGGGACCTGAAGTAAGACTGGAGTTGTGGTCTAGCCTGAAAGAATTGTTTGCCAGCCCCTTCCCCACCATCTTTGATTTAGCTCATTTAAATTGGTGGGGTATTAAATTATTTTTTTAGGTCATTGAAATTGTTGGGGGTTTTAAAATGACATTTTAATAAAGTCTTTGTGATAAGAATTCCAGTTAGTTTTTGAAGTTATTGTTGGGTATCATCATCACATCCACAGAGATTGTTTGATCTGATATTTCTGTAGCATTAGTATTATTTACCCACAACTGCCAGTATTTAATGAAAGGACTGCAGAGCAAGTGAGTTGCCACTTTTTCTGCTTCTGCTCTCCCTTCTCTGAGCCCCGATATCTATTTCTGGGAGAGACCCTGCTTCCAAACAGTTTTAACAAAAGCAGGGCTAGACCAGGACATGTGTTGGCTGCTTTGAGAGTTTTTCTTCATTTGTTTGATTTTTGCTCCAGATGGCTGGTTTGAATCTTTCCTATGTATGATAATAAGAGGGGGTTTGCTACTTATTATAGAAGTTTAAACATATCCTGTAAGGAATTTACTGCTAACTCCACCAGTACCTTGAGCATAAGCATTTTCACTAGCTGGAAATGTAATTTTAAAAAAAACACTAAAGAACCTTTTACTTTTCATACAGTTAGTTGGTGTTTGATATTCAATATTCTGATACTTTCCTAGAGAAATGGTTAAAACAGTTCTGAAAATGTGGGCTCTCTGAATTATTGAAAGCCAGCTTTCAAGCTTCATCTTCCTCAGATCTTTGCAATTTGGATGGATTATTTGTCTTTCTAGGCTGAGTTTGTGGCTGCTCTGCACTGCTGACATAGCATAAAGACACTGGATTCTGTTCTTTAAAATTCTGAGCTAAAAATAACCTAGATCTACATTTTCAAGAGATATTAGTGACTGACTGCATTGTGCTCTGGTGTGTGAATAGCCAGCTTGAAACACTACAGGAGATCAACTTTTCCAAAGTAGTGCATATCCTTGTTTACTTACATGTCCAAGACACTGGGAACCCTAGCATTGAGGCTAGGCCAGAGACAAAATAAAAAAGCTTTTCCTCAAAAGTCAGCAGTCTGAGCCTGATGGCAGACACAAGGGGGAGCACAAGGAATCAGTCAGACCATCCTGACTCCCAGCCTAGACAGTGGTGAATAGACAGTGTATTGGGAAGATGCCAAGAAGAATGAGGTTGTTTTTTTCCAGGCATGATTTGTGGGACTGTAGTAAGTTCTCATTTTTAAGATTGGTGTATATTTGAAGTCAGGAAGAGGAAAGTAAGAGAGCCAAAACAGAGCTAATTGATGATAAGATTTGAAGAGAAATAATGAGGTTGATGGTGACAAATATGATCAAGAAGAATGAAGTAGTGTGAGCTTTGAGTTTTGTTCTGGGCAGGTATTAGTGAGGGTTATTTTAGCTGGGTCTTGGTGTTACCTGTCTTAGGAGCCTACATTGAACTGGAGAGAGGGAAAATTGGACAGTTAGTGTAAGCAGCACATTGAGAAGAGAAGTATTAGTGCTGGAAATAGCAGTAAGAGTCAGCATAGGGTGTGTTTGTTGATTGGAGCATGTCTGTAATGTGAAGATGAGGGGTTGGAGGAGGGTCGACATTTCAGAAGAAAAATGAGGAAGTGGATAAAAATTAATATCAGGAGTTCTGTTGTAACAGGACAAACATGGGACATAGAAGTAGGAAGGAAAAAATACCAACCTGTGACACAAAGAATAAACTTTTAGGAAGTGAGCATATTAAAATTTCCTTTGTCAAGGATTTGTGCAGAAGATGTTCAGGAAGAGAGCACTTGAAAAGTGCAGGTCTTCATTTAACTTGGAAAAATAGGAAGAAAAATTATAAGGATGGCGCAACTGGAAGGGTAGGCAATTAAATGGTTGTGGATGAAGTAAACCTGATCACAGATCAGCCAGGAAGTTGAAGCTGAAGGCAGACTGAGGTATGTGTTTGGCAATCATACTTCATAATTCATGAGATAGGAGTGGAGAGTAAGAGAGCATCTACAATCAATCTGTGCTAGAAAAGAAAGCTGAAGGAGGAGGAAGTGGGCTTTTCCCTCTTCAGAGGGGAGAAGAACTGAGATATTGCTCAAAAGCAGATGAAATGTGATGGGGGTGGTGAGGGTAGCCTCAGTGTGAAAGTGAGGGGTGGTATGGGATGGAGAGAATGGAGGTCTCTGTAAGAGACTGAATCTGCAGAGAGTCAGGCAAGGGCATCCAGGGATGTGTGGACACTGAGATTTAATAGGCCTGTGGGAAGTATTTAAAGTGTATCTCCCAGCTGCAGCAAGTGAAGAGAAGAAAGGGGAGTGGAGCAGGCAGAAGGACAGAACGGGAATACAAGAAGAGCCAGTTGAGCAATGGTAAAGTCTTGAGAGTGGAGATACAGAGGTGTAGGTGTGGAAAATAGCACCAAGGAGGCAGAGTAAGAGGTAGGGTTCATTGCCCCAGGTAGATTGTTTAAGAAACAAGAAGCAGCAGCTGAAGGAATAAAAAGGGAAGCTGAAGGAATGAAACCAGGCTAGGTGGGGAGGGAAAACTAGAGGAGTGCAGAGATAAGTTGCAGCAAGAGAGCACATGAGAGATGTGGAGAAATAGCCCTCGAGCAAGTTTAACCAAGATAGACAGAGTCTCTCTAGTCTGCAGTGACTGGTTTCCTCTTGTTCATGTGTGTGGCCAGGCATGTTATACTTTTGACATTCCCTGTTGACTGCACTGGTAATGAAAATGTACGTGTTGACTGAATGTCTTCTACCCCATTAAAAATTGCCCTGGTGAAGGCAACTAACCTAAGGTTAATATGTTTTTTCAATTTTCAATGCTTCATTGGCTTCACTAGTGGCCACTCTGAGGTACTGGAGAAGGCAAAGATCGCTGGGAAAGAGTGGGGCATGAGGAAACAGGAGAAAGGGAAACAAATCAAGCACCAGTACTGCAGGATTTGGTTCCTCATCAGAGATTTGTTTATTTCACACAAGTTCAGATCCTTCATATCTGGTACTCAAATCAGATAAGCACTAATTTCTGCTACACTAGTTGTTTGAAGAATTACAATCTTTATTTACAATCTTTATTTACAATCAAGACTGAATTACAACAGTCTTTACTCTGAAATTAATTTCACTTCTCTATAGGACTGTACAGTAAATACTCAGTAGGCTGTAGACAATAACAGTATTGCTAAGATTTAGAGCATCAGTGGTTTTTCCTCATAGGTCTCAACATACCTTGAGAACAAAAATCATCTTTTATGTCACAGGTGTGCATTACAGTGAATAATTAATGGATTTTACAGGCTATCATAAACATTTACAGTACTCCAGAATATCTATTAATTGTTTGATTATTAATTTAGTCATGAAACAGAGATAACATTACAGATTTTTGGTAAACTCATAAAGCAGAGGTATTGTGGACAGCTTCCAAGCCATGTATATAAGCAAATTAATGACTTGTTAGACTCCATGATAGTTAATTTACTATTTACTAGCTCTTCTTTGGTAAATATATTTTGATATAAAGCATAACTCATTATCCTCAGACTGCATTTTGGAAGAAAAGACAAAGAAAAGTGAAATGACTTTCTCAAGGTCATTTTGTCAGTGTGTGGTAGAGCAAGGCATGAATAGAGGTTTCCAAGTTTTGCCAGATCTCTTTTGCACGTGCCATTTGTATATATATGCAATAATATTAAAAGTCAAGATTATTCAAATAATACCATTAAAGCTTATTCAGAACAAGCATAAAGCAAAATTTAAAAGCCTACTTTGCAGCTTAAAGGAATGTTGTACGTTTTCTTTTGGTGTAGATCTCTGCAGAAAGTAATTCCTTTAGTCATTTCCAAACATGTTTCATTATGTTGTGGAATGTATATTCCTTCTTGGATTCAGTGATTTTCAGGTTTTGTGCTACCAGGAAAAAAATACATGCTGAGGGGATCTCTGATGTTTACATATTAATTACTTTTTAAAATTCTAGTTTGAACTAATTTTGCATGGAAGAAATGAGATCTGAAGAGTGTTGTGTTCTGTGCAAAAACTGTAACCTTCAGGGAAAGGTTTGCCTCTCAAGAAAAGTCTATATTTCCAGAGTCCTAATTGTTATGTTTGATAGATACTTGAAGCTTCATTTTCCTACTTATTACCTTGAAATATACTATTTTCTATCAATTTTTGTCTTATTTTCCTGAGATAGAAGTTGTGCTAAGAGATAATTAACATTGTACTTTGCTTTTCTGCATGTTCCAGTTCATTCCCAGATAATGCTTCTCATGGTGTTCACCAGATCTCTTGGAAGGTGTGACAGCTGCAAACAGTATCAGCAATGCCTGGGCAGGTGTGTGATCAGAGCAAAGCCAAGCTGTGGCTGAAGTCCTCTGTATTTTCCACAAGACACAATTTTCTTGTGCTGCTTGTGAGTAACACTTCTTAGCAGTAACATTCCAAATGTGGTTTATGTCCTGATCAGGAAATAAAGTTGTTCACCAAGTTCTCCTGCTTACCTAGTGGGGTTTTTTTTAAATGTTTGTTTGTTTCCAAACTGGAGAAATATACTGGGTTGTGTGAATGCAGAATTCAGATGCACCTGCCTAAGTTCCATGACTGAGAAAATAGGCTTGATTTGCTTTCAAAGCTTGGCAAAGCAAAGCTATTAAAAAGTGAAAGTATTAATACAGACTTTTCTGGCCTGAAGTTTGCAACATGCTCTTCTTCAGAAAATCTTTTGGGTTGGAAGGATGTCCAGTATGACGCCCAGCCCTCTTTGCGTAGTGCAACATTCTTTACATCGTTCGTGCAATACCCTGTGTGATGACTCTCGTGTTCAGCTTTCCATACCTCTGGTGACTCTTGCATAGTTTCCAATTGCCTGCCTCTTCTTAGAGTTGTAGGGACTTGTTCTTTCTTCTTAGGTCCACATAAACCAGTAATTACCATTTTAAATCATTGATACAATATTGGTGCAAGTTAGAGTATATGAGGAAATCTCATGTAGTGTTTTAAGTAGGGTTTTATTTGCTATTTTACTCAAGCTTACTCTTCTAAATATTATCTTAATATGAATCTTAATGGGATAATGCAAGTCTTAATTCAAGTTGGTCTTTGCTCTTTTCAATTCATCTTTTTATCATCCTTTGTGTTGCAAAAATTTTTGAGTATCAAAAATTATTTAAGTTGATCTTTTTATGTTGTTTGTTTTGTTAATTTTTGGGTTTGTGTTTTCTAAATTGTTTCTCTGTGTGATTTTACTGTTTTAGGTGTTTTTAAAATCCATTGTTTCAGGCAGACATATTTGAACTGTTGAATTATTTAAGTGATTTATTTTCCATCTGCTATTTCTGACAATACATCTGGTTATAATATAATAATTTTCTTTTTAATAAAAGTGTCCATATTGTTAGCTCCTGCTGAAGTTGTTAACTCTTCCTGTTTCTAGATATTTTATAGAGTTTCTCATGCTGTGATTTTACTTTAGACTAGTCATTCTTCTGTGAAATAGTTCATAAATAGTTCATTATTTTCTTGCTGACAGTAATTTTATTTTCATATATTGTAGAAAAAACTGAAATTATTTCTGACAGCAGTATATATTTAACTGAATCACAGCTTCGTGCACAGTCAGGTAACTGCACTGCAATAACAAAACAAGGTAATCATATTTTTATAATACAGAAACAATTTCGTGCATTAAATGTAGATGTAATTTTTATGCAAACTTGCAGTAGCTATTAACACAACAGTTTTAATAGAATTTCAAGCTTATTTTCAAGTCAGTGAGAAATGAATAAATTGTATTACTTAGTGAATGAATCATCAATTTTTTGTTACCCTACATGCTGGTTGAATAGGCCACAATTACATTGTTGTTGTAATTCAAATTGTATTGATTATAATGCCAGAAATGTTTTTATAATAAATTGAAATATTAATTTTTCTTTATTTTGCAAGAAAATGGCAAATTAAGGTCAGTTCCATGCCACACATTACTAAAATGCATGAAGAAAAAAAGCATCTGCTGAAAAGCCAAAATCCCAGCAAGTGGGATGCTGATGTTGAAGATAACTGCACTGCTGTAGAGTGAGAAAACTGGGTGAGAAAGTCTTTAGATGCCAAAGTTTATGGGTTTTATAGCATTGAACCTCGTGCCCCTTCATAGGGTATTTCAATGCTTCAGAACTCACTGTGGAAAAAAATCCACAAAGAAAAGTTTGAGTCTCAGGTCCAAAAATTCCTTTGAATTTGAATTTTCACAGCTGATCTCAGCTGATATACAGGATATGAAAGGGAACAAATTATGGGGACAGAAGCAGAAGTCAGGAAACAATTAGATTATGTGGTATGTTACCTCAGCTTGATGAAAAAAAGCAATCTGTATTTCATTCATTCCTAGAGAATGACTGCCAGTTTCTGATTCAATGGGAATTCAGATTGATACTTTCTTATAAACCTTAAGAAATAAATGAAGATACTGTATTAACATACATTCTTAAATGTTGCTGTATTATTTGAAATTGACATATATGTATGTACAGTTATATTATAGGTAGGTATGACTGAATGTATATGCTGTAAAAGTGGCTTGCAGGTCAACACTGTAAAAGGAATTGTCCTATTGCTCCATTTAATTTGTTTTCCTTTGTAGTAATATACAGTAAGGGAAGAAATTGAGATTGAGCTATTTTCTATTTTCCAGATGGCTATAAAGGGATAAAAGGCAGGGGATGTTCTGAGTATATATAATGAGGAAAATTGAGATGTTAGGAACAATGGTCCAGATATCAAACACTCTTGAAATAGTCAGTCAGGGATAAATTATCTGGACCTTGTAAGTTACTTCCAGGATCATAGTGATAGTGGGGGGGTCACCCACAAGCCGTGCGAGTCTGCTGCTTGTTTGTGATTTGCTTTTAAATGTTGTAGGTTGGCACATAGAACTTTTCTACATAGAGCTAGACGAGCAACTCAGGTCAGAAGAAACAGTTCAAATAAAATAGATCTTTGTGCAATTTAAAATATTTCTCTTGCTTCCATGGTTTTCCATCAATGCCATGCTTCATTTTTGTGAGATGTTTTTGAAGTTGCAGGCTTTTTTGTTCACTGGTAGTAATCCACAGACAGAAAGAGCTAAAAGAGTGAAAAATTGTGAGACAGCAGTACCAGGTACCCTGCAGCTTATTCTATACTTTTGTCTCCTGTTCTGCCCCTCACCTCTGCAAAATAAGATTTAAAAAGCCCAAACCACCATAAGCAGAACACTTCTTCTTCCTCCACTTTTGAAACATCCTCAGTTCGAGAGAAGAGAAGACCCCTTTGATGTAGTTTGGGGAAAGCTATCCGACAGCTGTGCATTTTCTCCTACTGGGCACAGCTCAGCAGGGGAGATTGTTCTCAGTTTTGAGCAGCAGTGATGTGGATGGGAGGAGGTTGATTATAGCAAGTGATGAGAAGCATGCATTTACATAGTCTCCTTTTCCCTGCCATCTCTCCACTCTCCAGCAAGCATGGGTTTATTTTAGCATTGGCCTTCTGAAGCAGGATTAATTTTCCCCTGAATAGGTCAGGCTGGAACAGAGCCAGGAAACATGGCCTTTCATAGCTGGGGTGACTCAGGAAGGCAGAGATACCTACTAAGTAGACAGGGCCTCTAACTGCTGGGCCTATGCCCAGTGCAAGAGAAGTATCCTGGAATAACCTTTCTGATAAACAGCAGAAAAATCCGTATGGAGTCTTTTTCCAGAAGCTGATGCCAGGCTGAACCAGGCTGTAGTGCTGCCCTCTGCTGTTCAGATTCGAGAAAAAAAGTATGTCAATGATGAAATCCCGCAAATCCGTAACAAAGTATAACTAGGAAAGCAGTGGGAGGTGAATACGTGCTTTCAGCCTCACATTTCAGGCAGTGCTTCAGCCAGATGAAATATGCCCTAATATCTTCACTAGCAGTTCTGTTCATAGCAACAGAACATAGCTAATAGTTTTCTTGGGGTTTAGCACTGGTAGGCCCCTTGTGGCTCTGCGAAGCAACTTGTGACACAAATCATGCTTTTTGACATGCTTGTTTGTGTTTCACTGTTCAGGGGAGATGCAGAGGAATGAATTTCCATCAGTAATTCAGATGTTAAAAACTTTGCTATACTACTTCTTATTATGTAGAATTATTAAATTCCCTACTTACACATATTTGATATAAAGTTGTGTAGAAAGCTACAGCCATGTTGTCGAAGTACATGACACCTAGAGGTGTCTGGGACCTTTTTCCCATAGCTAATCCATGAGGCAGTGTGGAAGCAAAACGGAAGTAATCTGATATTTCATCAGAGCTAGAGGGAATTGCCATCAAGGAGTATTTCCTGGCCATGATGCAGTACACCCCTGATGGACTTGGAGCCTGTTTAGCCCTGAACACTTGCACATCTGCAGATATCCCAGCAGCTGTAAGAGCTGTACTTAAGGTTCTGTTCTGGAATGTAACAGCTGGGCTGATTTCATGGCCCTAATGAAGTAAATGAGCTTGTGGTGTATGATTCCAGAAACTCACTGCTTCACTTCGCAAAACAGGTTTTAATGTTAAGCTTTGATTGCCATCTTAATGCTTTTATCTTTAAATGTGATATTTTGTTTGATGTGTGACCCCTTAGTGAGTGTAAACTGCTGAAGTTGCATAAGTCACAGAGGTCTGTGAAATTTGAAACACAGAAAAGTCACCTGTGATAGAAGAGAGGGATCCACAATTTGATGCTACCATATGAGCACCTTCTGAGATGTGTCAAGAAATCATGGATTAGATGTGTGTGTGTCCTTGTTTTTATAGTTAGTGAGTTGACGTGTAGATAAAGGCTCTGTGAATATCTGCATTGGGACGGGCACATTCCAGCCTGCACCAATCCTTCAGTGAAAGGTTTGCTGAGAATTTGTGGGCTCCATTGGTTGGAAAGTGGCAGCATCTCTAAATTCATTTCAGGAAGGGACACTTGCACAGACTTGTAAAGACCATCATCCTTCTTTCATTAGGTGGCTTTTATAGTTCCCAGGCATTTGGATACTAGTGATGCCTTTTCTTGGTCTTAAAATCAAGAGCCAAACATGGTTAGAGGGGAAAAAAGGGATTTTACCTTGGTATTTATTTTAAGGATCCTTGGTGCACTCCGTCCAGGTGGAGCACGCTGGAATGCACATCCAAATGCACATCCAAATGTACACTGAAATGCACACTGAAATGCACCCCTGTGAGCACCCCCTGAAATGCGCACCCACAATAATTTGGGTATAAAATTATAGACTTCACCAATTAGCATATCTATCAAAGCTTCCTCATTGAGAGNGTATATTTTTTTGTGTTGGTTGGTTGATCGGTTGGTTTTTGGGGTTTGTGGGGTTTATTTTTTGTTTGGGGTTTTTTGGGGTTTTTTGTTTGTTTGTTTTATTTTGTTTTTGTGGTTTTTTTTTTGTTTTGTTTTTGGGGGTTTTTTTTTGTTTGTTTTTTGGGGGTTTTTTTGTTTGGTTTGATTTTGTTACTTTCAGTAGCTGTACAGAGCCTCTTCCATCAGTATGCTCTCAGTCCCTTACAGCAGACAAACCACAAGCAGTGACCAATGGAGAAATGCTCAGTCTTTATCACCTTTGCACTCCTCCTGAAGCTACTGGATAAATGGTTTAAAGAACTGATTTAAGTAACCATGTGGAAATATCCCTTGTGGAAGAAAATCCACAGTAGCTTAGAAACGTTGGCATCTGGCTGTCAGCTGATGGGTATGTGGCATTCTCCATTCACTGCCTCCTTCTGCCCCTCACTCTGCAGAAGTGCCAACCACTGGACCTCAGAATGATGCCTGCTCTCATCTTTGCAGAACGCTGTGTCCACCCTGCACTTGGCATTTGACACCATTGGCAAAAACTGTATGTGGCTCTCAGGCTTTTTTTTTTCCTATGCTTCTCAACTAGATTAGTGTGTTTCTCAGTGCAGTAGGCTTTATTCTGGAGGAGTACTGGTGACAGAGGAGTAGTTCAGAAGTAAATGTTTCATTTTAAATATGCCAGCAAAGTGTCCTAAATAATTCATTTCTGTGCTCGGTTGTTTGAGTTCTCTTCTATGTTGTTTATATAAGGCAGCATTTTTGTAAACTCCCATTGAGTCCTATGCCATTTCTGAACAGTGTGGGCTGAACCTGTATGCCAGGAGGGGGAAGGGAAACAATTTTTCATGTGCCATATAGGGTGGGTAACTTTCTTGAAATGGAATTGGACCCTTTCTCCAAGTGGAAGATGGAATATCTGGTTAAAGTAGTTCAATCTTTTCACTAACCTAGGCCTCATTTGTTTTCAATGTGTATGAAAGTATATTTTCTTAGTATTGTTTGTCTTTTTTACATTTTTCTCAGGAATAACTGACAAATTCAAGAGAAAGGTGATTAATGAGCAGGAATTTCAGGAAGCAATTGAATGCTGGTGAGAATGAGTTCCTTTATCCAAAACAATCTCTCTGTGGGGAGATAGAATTTTAACTTCCTAGGAGTGTTTCCTTAAGCACTCTTTTTCACAGACCCTACAACTGAATGCATTCAGGGCATTTGTGTTTCTGTGTAAGGGAAACTATGTGAAGTAACTGGATTATTTAAGGGGCAGGGAAATAATGGATTTTTTCAGTTGATTTTTCATTTTCAAGCCTCAACTGGACAATCCTCTGCTACCTCACCATCCTCAGTATGTGCCCAACATACTGATGACCTGAAGACTAAAAATCTGAAGATTGTCTTGGGGTGACCGTGTTATGTGTATCTCCTACCATCGCTCTATGCCCAAACATGAGTCCTGTGCCTTTAAACTGAGCCTGGGAGAGCAGAGAGAAGCGGCCGGGCGAACTTTTCAAAACAATCTGTGCTTCAAGGTCGCTCTGCTCTGCGTTCGGCTGTGTGGGGAGAAGTGTGGAGGAAGCACCCTGCCTGCTTTTTCCACCCGGCTTTTCGGCTCCTTTTTCCTCGGAGAGGGACGGAGAGAAAATTTGGCTTTGTTTTCTTCTCCTCTGGACTTGCTCAGATCACCGGAGCGTCTGGACTCCACCGGGGGACCCTTCCCCAGCTTGGAGTGGGGCACCCACCTCGACCCAGCTCCAAGGAAGAGGAGAGAGACCACCCCCCTGCAGTGAGGACTCTCAAATTCTCCAGGTTTCCTCTCCACAGTGAGAGAGATTTTGGTTCTTTGGTATCGTTGTTGTTCTCCTGTGTGTGTGTGTTTAATAAATAGTTCTTTTTCTGTCTTTCACATTCCTCCGGGGAATAGTTTTCTTTTCCCGAACCTGGTGGGGGAGGGGCGGCAGTGCCCTGCTTTGCTGTGAGGACACGTCCTTTTGGACATCTTTCCTTAAGATTGGCCCAAACCGCGACAAGGTCTTTTCATTATTCTTAGTTCAGTCACATTGGAGATTCTTGTCCTTTGTTCAGGACAGTGTCGTAGCTGTAGCTTCAAATATCCTGTATCTTTAAGGGGAATTTCGCATTACCAGGTTTTATTTGTACTTCATTCTGAGTACAGGGAGCAGTTTCTGCCATCTGTCTCTAAGAGGGAGATCTCAGCACTGCAGGAATGAGTTTGACAGCTCCTGATTATACTTTGATTGCAGTCTGTCTGAATGTGTGGAGGCATCAGCTCCACAGTGGTTATTAGTCACCAGTTTATACTGCTTCAGCACAAATTTTCTTCTTTTTCAGCACTTTCCTGTAAATTGGATTTATTTCAGATATGGAGGGTTTTATTGCTGTCAGTGTTTTCACAGCAACAGATACCTTTACATTAGGATCCTCTTAATCCTTTCAGTTGAAGGGAAGTCCAGCTGCACCCATCTTCTGTTTTTAACATGCACTAAGTGTCTGAGATTCTTTAGTCATTTCACCCATTTCATTAGTGGACATTTCTGGGTGTTGTCCTGAATAGATGGGAGTCACTCTGATTGGAAAGTAACAAATGATAATTGGAAGAGATGCACTTCTTGCTACCACAGATATAACTGAAGTCTCTTCGAGATTGTGGGGGATGTGAATCTGTCCTGTCAAACAGCTTAGAAACTGGTGTTCAGAGAGAGCTTTCTTCTGTGTTCACCTCTGCAAATAGATTCCTTTTTTTGCATTGCTTGTTCCAGGCTGGGCACAGGAGGCTCTGCTGCACCTCCTACAGTCCACTTTCGACAAGGAAATAACAGCTGTCTTGTTTGCCACCAGTAGCTATAATTCTTCATTGCTTCTTTCTACCTCATTTTTCCTTTGGGCATCTTGGAGGTGCCTTTTCAGTACATTGTTGCATTATCAATGGAGGAAAAGAGTGGCATTGGACTGTCTGTTCTGAAATGTCTGTCTGGTATCTACTAAGATAAGCTACTTGGATGGATGTGACGGGTTGGCCCTGGCCAACATCTAAATATCCACACGGCCGCTCACTCAGTCATTCCCAGGCAGGATAGGGGAGAGAATAGGAAGAGCAGAACTTATAAAATACTTGAGTTGAAGTAAGGATGTTTAATAAGTGAAAAAAATAAATGCAAAGGGATGCAAAGCCAATCATTCACCACCTTCCATAAGCTGTGCCCAAGCAACAGCTACAATGGCTACCTTGGGAGACAGCCCCATGCCCAATTTCTAATGCTGATCATATGGTATGGAATAATCCTTTGGCCAGTTTGAGTCAGCTCTTCTGGCACTGTTCACTCCCATCTTCTTGAAAGGACAAGGAGTAATAGCTTTTAATTGAAAGAGGGCAGGTTTAGATTAGATATTGGGAAGAAATTCTTTACTGTGAGAGTGGTGAGGCACTGGCAGAGGTTGCCCAGAGAAGTTGTGGATTCCCCATCCCTGGCAGTGGTCAAGGCCAAGTTGGATGGGGTTTTAACCAATCTGGTGTAGTGGAAGGTGACCCTGCCCATGCCAGGGAGGTTGGAACTGAATGATCTTTAAGCCTTTTCCAACCCAAACCATTCTATGATTCTTGTGCCTGCCCTCCCCAGCCTACTCACTGGAGGGGGTCAGTGTGAGAAAAAGAGAAAGCCTTGATGCTGTGTTGTGCAAGCACTGTTTAGCAATAGCCAAAAGACTGGTGTGTTATCAATAGCACTGTTTGAGTCACAAAACCAAAACACAGCAACATATGGGCTTTCATGAAGTTAACCCAATTCCAGCCAGACCTGGTAGAACAGAGCTTCTTTACACTAATTTATAGTAGATTGGGATAGTTTCATGGGTGGCATAAGGATCCTGATGACTCAGTGACTGCTCAACTCTTTCTCCTTTCCCATCATATGTTCCCCATCTCCTCTCATGTCAGCACTAGCAATCGTAGTCTTACAAAAACTGAGTTTTCAGCATGTCCTCAATAGTGAGTCAAAGCTGTTACGTAGTCAGGGAGCTGGGAAAAATGACAGAAGTGACCTTTCTGGAATAGACGTGTCAGTCTGTGACTTAGCTGGGTGGTTGTTATACAGTAGTTGTACTTCTCCATTCTTATATACCCCTAATTAATCTCGCCCACCTCCACTTAGCTCCTCCTAAATGTTTGCTATCACCATGTGGTCTGTAGCTCCTACTTCAGCTTTAGAGCATTTAGCTAGAGAAAACTATATATGAAAAAAGGATCCAATAGCTTGGTTCTCTGAAGCTCTGATGCATGGATCTCTCGTTAACAGTTAACTAGAAAAAGAAACGTAATATTTAATGTATACTATAGAACTAGACATAAAAGTCACTTATATACATTACGTATGCCAATGCAAGATCAAGGAGATTAATGTTTAACTTCGTGTGTTTTTTCTTAGGGGCTCTCTACACAGGTCATTAGAATAGATATGCAGTATTACCGTGTATTTCAACTTTTTTTTTTCTTTTTTTTTTTTATCTGAAACATGTGCAAGGTATGTGGGAGGGTTTCCGTATGAAGTTCCTCTGCTGAAAAAGCCGAGTGGTATTTTTGGAATATCCTGGCCACTAGATGGCAGGGTGCCCTTTGGATAAAGGAAGCAGTAGGCTGTGTTCGACACTAATTTGCTCTCAGTCTCCAAAACTCTTATTGAGATTATCGAGTTTTGCTGGAGTGAGGAGGGGCTGCAGCTCTGGAGAGAAGTCTTGTTATGTTATGGCCCTTTGACAGCACTAACATGCATTTTTAAATTTTCCCCAGTAAAACAGATACCTTAATTGAATTCTGCCGAGCTTGACACAATAAGATAATAAAAAAGAACTGTGTTTTAACCACAATTAAACCATATGTTAGTGAATGTGTTGGAGAAATTTCTGCCTCTTGTGCACGTGCTGTTTTTGCTGTGCCAAGTTCTGAAGTACTCAGTCCTTGAAGTGAATTCAAAAGAGGAGACTAGCCCAAGTTATGACCTTGGAATCTGGCTTTTAATAGTTTAGACTGACAGTTTGCTGCAGGTGGAAGATCCAGTTAGCATTTAGAAAAGTTGAGGGCTTTAATTTTCACTATTTCACACCAATTTCATCTTGGATTAGATCTTCATCTAATAAATTCAACTGAATGAAACTTGTGTAATAGTGCTAAGTAAGGATACTTATGTTTAGACTGGAGTTATTATAGTTTTCAGAATATTAAGATGAGGAATTTGTGCACATTTACTATCCCAGATATAAATCTGTATCTGGGGAAGGTGTGTGTAACACCCCTCTATTCTGAAATGCAGCATTAAACATTGGTAAATTGAAATGACCACTAAGATCAGGTCCACGTCACTGAGTGTGTGAGCTAATGAGGGGGAAAGGTAAAAGATATACCAAACTGAGTGCTTTGTCATGTTTTTTGTAGCATTACACTTCTTTACTAACACATCTAGAAAACTTGTAGGGAAATTCTCCACATTTTGAACTTTTATCTTTTTAGTGGATAAATAGCTAATTTTTAAATTAGTTGACTCATTTAATAAGTATAATGACAAGTTAACTATGACTTTACCAGGGTATATGATCCTGTTAACAAAGTTCCTCAAAACGAAATAAACTATTTAACAAAAATTACTGAATTTTCAAGTTTATATTTTGTGATGTTTGAAATTGAGTAGTTTTTCTTCTTCTGGAATAGTTTTTTATACTTTATTTAAAAAAAAAGATTGAAAAATGTTTTAAATTAGTTAAATTACAAAAGGAATGTGGTTGACAAAATTAAAAGTATAAGTTCAGGGAAACAAATATTTTGTGATAAGCTGTTTCGGAGAGGACACTGTTAACTTGAGTGAAAGATATTTTCAAGTGGTGTATGGTGTGACATATTGTGCAATTTTTAAATTATATTTTCAAAAGTTACTTACCTGTAGTACTTGCCACTGGCTAAGCTTTGTTACAAATGACACTTCTTAAGCCTGTTGAATCATGACTTGGATCCCTTGGCTATAATGAAACACAGGATATTTTTTTTGCCAAGTTTTGCCCACATTCAGTTTGGGAATGATCTACATCTGCTTTCACAGGAAAAAATGGTATCAGCATTCCTAGTCTGTTACACAAGAGTATCTCTCTCTTGAGGCTGCCTGCATTGCACATACACTATTCATACACTACTAGGCTTGCACTTAGCCTTTTTATCTGCCTTGTCTGCCTGCAAGTGCAGATTTCAGAGCAGCATGACCTAACTGGTGGGCTTCCAATCACATCTGAACTGGAGATGAACATGTGTTTTTCCAGACTATCAGACATGAGATTTCTCATGTACTTCAGTGGGAGATGCTGTATTTTTGTGGGCATGAAGGAGCAGCTGCACTGTGCAGATCCCAGCTGTGAGGAGAGTCAGCAGTGCTGGAAAAACTGCAGCTGGTACACTGCTTCTTGCTGAAAGGTTCCTGGTGGAATTGCCCAGACAGCCTCAGTTAAAATGAATGGAGTAGCAACTGATTTATTCCATATAATGTAATATTTCTGGCTTGCTGTAGCAAAAATGCCTCCAAGTTACCTGGGACATTTTTAAAGTCCTTTTTCAGAGAAAACATCCTGTGTGGGTGAAAAGCTCTTCTTTTAAATATCACTCATTTGGTTTGGTTTGGTTTGGTTTTTCAATAATAAAAACTCTCTTTTGCCACCTGCACTATCTGAATGTCTTCCTTTTGCTCTACATTTCAGTTCAGAAATCTGCTGTAACATCTCCATGTGTTCTTCAGAGTTGGGAAATGGCAACTTTTGTACGTCCAGGTACCAAACACTGCCGCTCTTGGATCAGGAAGCTGCTTCTGAAAGAAGTCCTTTTCAGTGAGAAATAATCCTTTATTTTCTCTGGTAGCCTGTTACCCAGCCTGGATATTTCACCCATGCTTTATAGGTTGGCGTTGTTCCTAGGATCAGAAAAAGCAGTTCACACCCTCCATTGCGTGTAATGTCAACAGTCCAGAAGAAAAGCTGGAGTTTACATCATCCTCCTTCATATATCTCACACAGGTGATGGGAGGCTGCTGGGAAACTCTTGGATAACAGATGTTTTCAGGCCACAGTGGAATGAAAGCTAGACCTGGACACAGCGTAAGGCAGCCCTGAAAGCATATGTGGAGAACACAGCAACAGTCCTGTATGGTGTCCCTGCTTATGACACCATCTCTGAGCTTAGCACCCAGAGAAAGATAACTCTGATAATGCTTGATCAGATGTTCTGGCAGAATCCCCATGAGGCCTCTCAAGATGTTTTTTCACTTGTTACCTGCTGTTGAAGCAGTGGTAAGGAGATGCGAAGGTCTTGTACTTCCCATAATTGACAAAAAATGCTTGCAGCAGCAGATCCTTACAGTGTGGTTGTAGATGTCTGTTTTGCTATGGAAAGATATTTAGTAGTCTAGCACAATTACTTTTTTCCATTTTTATTTTCTCCCTGTTCCTGTTGTTTCTACTACTAACTCAGCAGCAAGGGAGATGCTGCTGTGGCACGTCTGGCATCGACAGGTGATGACAGCTTGCAGCCTTTTAACCACTACTTTGCTTAAGCCTCCTCTAAGCATGAGTTTTACAGTAACACAAAAAACATATGGTATCACTGAAATAGCTTTGCCTGAGGGGAAGACACACAGAGCTGGGATCTGGGAGATTCCTTTGGTAAGGGTGGAAAGGTGCTGGATTAATGAGTGGCTTAAGAGGCATGGGATGAGAGTTCATGAGATCTGGTTTTATTTCCTACCATTGTGTGACACTGGACAATGCATCCCTTGTCCCTTCTATGGCAGGCAGAGGTCAGTAACTATAAAATCCATCAGTTTGTGAAGGGCACAGGTGTTGAGGATGACAGAAAGTCATCTAGACATGCTGAGCAACCTGGTTTATGCACATAAGGAGTAGAAGAATCCAAGATATGGGAGGGAATGACACGCAGCACACTGGACAGTTCAACAAAATACTGTTCTCATACCACATGCTGCATTGCTAGCTCTTAATAATAGTAATTTTGGCATGGTATGGACACTTTCTCACAATATATATGGGTATTATAACGGGGAGTGTTTGCTCTTTGCTTCTTTGTTTTTTACATTAGCAACATGAGAGCCTTTTCCTTGAGGTATTACTGACAGGGTGGATAAGAGAATTGCAGTGATGGTGAGACTGTAGGGATCTTGGCTTACAAGTGATCCAGAGCCTAAAACATGGTGGTCTGTGCAAACCCCCTTGTCAAACTCTGTACCCTCCCCTCAGCACCCTGGTGCTGTTATGTGCTTACAGAAATGTTAGACCTCTTCAGTTTTTATATGGAAAGAAAATGGAAACAGGCACTCCTGGTGCTACCTTTCCTTTTCACACTGCTCCCATGGAACAAATTTTTGTTGCTTTGATTGTATTTAAATAACAAGAGACATTTGGGCCAAATTTTGGAACATATTCAAGTAGCTCACTCCAGCTAGGAGGAGATGAGGCTCTGAATAGCCTGTGGTGTGATCCAATAACGCTGACAGATTGTTGCCTACTAGCGAGGTCGGAATGGCAGGGTAAAATTAAGAGCTGCAAGAATTTGTGGTTGTAAGATCACCATGTCGCCTGGAGCACTAGGTTAAGCCCTGCTTTCCTGTTGAATTGTGCATCGTCCTGGCTGATGCTTTGATAGAGAAATTGTGATGAAATGGGAAAACATTTGTGTTGTACTGCTGCTTTTCTAAGTGGCTGAAGGGTCTGGCTTTTAAATTATGCATGCTCTGAAACAGCATTCCAATATGTAAATATAAATGCCAAGAATGGAGGGGCCTGCTTAATGTTAAATGTTGGGCATTAGTTAGAAAAATGTCCTGCAACAAAGATATTTTTTGCAATATCATGAACTAATGATGGCTTGGAGTTGAATTGCAGTTGTTGGGTTATTTGAAGCATTACAAACCGGAGGGGCAACTGCATATAAGCAAAGAATTAATAACAAGCTGGTTAATTTTTCTTTCTGTGCCTCTAAATACTGCATGTCAGTTTTCTCAGGCGGTGTTTTACACAGAGATTGCAGTGGTTCAGCTTTCCAAGCCTAGTTTTTATATTTTAGGTGTCTCTCCTTCAAGAAAGTTGCCTGACAGGTGAAGACTGATGAGTTACATTTGGTGTTTTCCTTGAGACCTATGAGAGGATTGAAGTGCCAAATAGACATCCAACACCACAGATAAGGACGCGCCAATACTTACAGTGTTTGTGTCAGGAGAAGTGGAAAAAGGAAGGTTTTCTAGAGGGAAGTGGAACTGGTGATTTATGCCAATAAAATATAATTTCAGATTTTTTTGAAGTCCATTGTTAAAATCACTTTTCATAAATGCTTAAGTACTTGCCCAACTTGTTGTTGCTGATTCCTAAAAACTGCCAGATGAGAGAGATTGCTTCTGGTTCCTTTGTGACACTGATTTGTAAATGTTGCTTTCACAGGCAAAATACCTGGTGATTCCTTAGAAAATGCACAAGAGGTGCTGACAGAGGCCATGTTTTTTGTAAGCAAATGCAGCATGTAGTTAATTCATGCTCTGCCTGCCAGCAGAAACCATGGTTTCCATGCACGTGTTTGCACATGGGAACTGTAGGGTTGTGCACCCCACAACTGCCTGCTGTTTCTCAACAACTGCAAGTATCTCTGCCTTGCCCTTTTTCCTGGGACAGATCTGAGGTCACACTGCTGGAATAATCCCCTTAGCTTATCTTTTTGGGTATATCATGCCCTGTTTGAAAATTCCTCCCACTTACTTCTTCTTACAATCAGATCAGTATAAATGCCTCATTCTTGCTTCAAATGCCCATCAAAATTTTAGACTGCTTATCCCGCTGACATGGTCTGCAGTCTTATTTGCCTTGCCATCTCTGTTCCTGTAGCATGCTAGTCTTGACACCTTATTAAGTTCTTCGCCCCTGCTTTCTGTACTTCTTCTCAATTGCTTTCTTGCAGAGGATGTGTTTTTGCATCTTCTCTTTTCCACTAATGACCTTTTAAAAACATGCTGTTGCATAGGTACCCAGGAGTAGTGTCTTTACAGATGATTAAAAAGCACTTCTGTAACTGACTGAAACAGTTGCTGAATTTCCCAATGTACCTTATCTTCCCCTCTTTCTCTTCGATGTAAGATATGAGAGGTAAGAACTTCTAATTGGGGATATTGTTGATATTAAACATAGGATAAAATGGAAATAACAATTTCTTAGTTTGTATGTGCAAATGTAGGTATTGGTACGCTAAACCACATGTGACTTTTTGCAGGTGTTCCCTTTGCCAGGGTTCTGGGCTTCTTGCCAAAGCATTTTCTCTCAACCTCGCTGTTAACCAGTCCCATGTGTTTTGCATCAGCTTCTGTCTAAATAGGCTTAGCCCTCCAGTTAATAGATATCTTTTTCTCAAGCCCTGCCCATTGCACCTGCTTTTGAAAATGTGCCCTGGAGAACCCAGTGATTCATCTGTTGTGGGCTGTTGTTGTTTGATTAAATCATTGCTTAGTTTCAGGTGGCTGCATTTGTGTGCTGGAACACTTGATCCTCCTGTTTATTGCTTTTGTACATCATGGAAGTGTTTGTAAAGCTTGAGGGGAAGTTCAGAATGAGAGGTATAATATCAGTGTTTGGGATAACAAATGGTATAGGCCATACACTCTCTTCATTCAATGCTTTTTCTGTTTCCACACCAGTGAGCACGATGGATGTAATGTAGTCACAGCATGTTTCCAGAAATCCTGAGATCAGTAATGTAAAATAGGTCTTTGGAATTTTAATAATGGGGAAAATGCCAGTATGCAAACTTGGTGCAGCCTTGTTCTCCCTTCCCCCAGCTTCACTCCCGTAGGCCAGCCTATGTAGTTTCTGACCTTGCAGACACAATATATGGCAGGGAGAGGAAACCCTCAAGGACCTTACATTGATTCCTCTCCTTTATCAGTAGGACTGACCACCCTAAAAAGTAAATACATACAGACACGCTTTCAGATCCCACCTTCAGGATCAGCTTCTGTCTCCTGGATGCATTTGGGAAGCTTGGGGATCTTCAACACTGAAATGACTTTTGACATTTGGTAAGAGGGACTGTGGCACCCAGAAATCACTGGGTTCTTTCCAGGATGCTGTTTTTCCCAGGCACATTCAGGGATGGGTTGTGTGTCACTAGCAATGCTTCAGTTATAACTGTCTGAAGGCTGATGAACAGCAAAGTGTTGAAGAGAACATGATTCTGACTCACCCTCCTTAGAGAAATGACAGTATTTATTTAGCTCTTTAAGTGATTGTGTATTTTCCTCATAAAATATATTTGTACACTGTCAAGTAGCTGTCTGGGGTTTCATAGATCAGCTGTCCTGATTGGGTATTACAGATCACAGTTATAGGCTAATGCTGGGAATGGGAAATTATTTACAGGAAAGAGATAGTTAACCTCTCCATGTGAGTATAAATATATCCACATTGGCAGTTTACAGTTCATTAACTTTCTTAAGCATTAAACATAGACAAACCTTCTTTTATTTTGTGGTTTCTTAATGTGGCTGGATATGGAGAGCAGTTTGAGACACTCTTGTTACGAAAGCAGTCTGATCAGGAGCCCTTGCTGTGATTGCTTCAGTGGCCTGGTTCACTCCAGGTTAGAGATCTGCCTCTCTACTTCAGACTACCAGCTAATAATGAATTATCAGCCTCCTTAAGTGAAATTAAAGGAGCAGTTATCCAGAGCTATACTGAACCTATAGGATAAGAAATATTCTCAGTAACATATCATCGTCAGATTGGGTCCAACACCAAGAAAATCCTTACTCATTTGCCTGTTAAGGCATTGCATTGTTTGGGGTTTTTTTTCCATTTTGTTACCAGAAGTGAAGATTTTTCTCTCTCATTTTGCATCAAAAATCTCTTTTGCTCAACAGAAAAAAAATCACAATTTCTGTAGTTTTTTTCATGGACTTATATTGGAACTTATGTAAGAGGACCTCTCTTGTGCTGTGGAGAGCGAAAAATAATATAAGCCAGAGCCTAGAGTCAATTGGACCTAATTAATGATTGAAAGATTGTTTCTTTGTGACTAAAAGTGCTAAATCATCTCTGTGTGAATTTCTGTCCACTTCTAGGCTTTACAAAAATTCTTGTTCTGAGGCAAATGACATTGCCAGAGAAGTAGGGCCTCCCTTCGGTAATTATTTAGTCTTACTCTAAAAGAGGACAAACTGGGTAATAAACATTAAGACAAACTTCAAATCTTATGAGCCTACATTCCTCTCCTTAATCCCATTTTTTAAAACACAGCAATTCTTTGTCTTTAAATCTAGAGCACTGTTCAAAGAGCTTCATTTTACTTTTTGAACAGTTTGTGGCTTTGTGGCTCCCCTTCCTATTTGAAGACACTAATGATGAATATGAAAAGGTATTTTCTTTAAATGTTGCAGTAAGTGCTATTCTTTTTCTCCCTTGGATCTCATACGTTACTTTATGTGGAACCTTTTTAAGATTTCTTTGTGACTATGGTTACACACAGAGAAGTAATATAATAACTAAACAGTCTATCTGTTCTAATTTCAGGGCTAGAAGTTGGCCAATTTACTTAACTTTTTGGTTTTCAACATAGATTCCCACTGCTTATGCCTTATATACAACCTAAACTCCTTTCTGAGACGATACCCCTTGATGCAAGTGATGGAGGGAAGGATTAGGAGATAGCAACAATCCGGAGATTTTGTTTAACTGACCATGTAAGCAAATAGATTTTGCCCATTGATCACATGTGCAAATAGCTAGTCTTCAAATGACCTGTGCAACAGTGTGTAACCCCAAAATAATTATGGATTCCTGGAAAAGTGTTCTCAGTGAAACTCCCTGGCCAAGCTAGGTTTTATATTCTTCAACTGGTAAAAAATGCTGCAGGTGTGCATTGTTTCAGTGTGGGTTTATATGTGTTGACTGAACTCAAGCTTCTCTAAATGCACGTGTCTAAATGATAAGTGAGTGCAGATAAGTGAAGTTGAAAGCCAGTAAAATAAGATACTGTCAGCTGAGGGCAAATGCAAAAGCAGTTGTATCTGCCCTCCTCAGCTGACTTCCTCAGAAATAAAGCAGAGAAAATGATTCTACAGAATGAGCTGTTCTCCATGTGCCAAATCTCTAAATCAGAAATTCCCAAAAGGAGTTAAGGACAAATTACACTCTAACAGGAAGTTTTCTTGAGTTACATAAAATGGGACAGCATGATGATGAAACCAAAACAACAAATAAATACTTTATTTTGTATACATTTCAATTGCGTTGTCAAAAAGAAAATATATACCTCCAAACTCAGCTGAGTTTATCAGCTTTGCAAGATGATGAATGAACGCCTTGTTCTTTATTATTGCTTAAGTCATTCCTGTTTATGCCAGTATTTCAAGGATTATGTTTTGATTGTTCTGAAGAGGTGAAAACACTTTCTTGCTGATGAATAAACACTGTCACTTTTAAATATTTGTATGCAAAATGTCTTTAAAGCCATTATGAAATGCTTTCCAAAAGCACTAAGAAGCTGTTTCCCAAAAAGACAGTTTTTCTCTACATTTTCTTTCATGCTAAACAGTCCAAATGAAAAGCCTTTCAGAGTTAACTAGTTAAAGCAATACCAGTGTTTTAGTGTAATGAATAACTTTTTATAGAAGACAATTGCACACAGTTCAATATGCTAGTATTTCTATTTCTGTGCCCCACCAATGCCAGGATTCTAGGGTAGAATTTCTTTCTTTGAGAAAGCTGAAGCGATCAAAACCCTGATTAACCTCTGATATTCACGTGGTGCTCTTGATCTTGAGGGCCGAAGCAGTAACAAAGAGTTAATGGCAGCCATATGCTCAGGGTATTGTGGGTACTGTTGACCCAAATGTGAACTCCGCAAGCGAGTGCTGCTAACTCCTGTTTGTTTCAGGTTTGGTGTGGAGATTACTGATGAAGAGTTTGAGCTGCTACTTGACAGAATCCCCCTTGATGAAGATGGAAATGTCAGATACCCCCAGTTCATGCTCAGGTTTGATTTCTGGTATGCAGTGTATGCATTTTATTTCTCATTTGTGAGTAGAATTATTTTTAATCTAAAAGGCTCACAGACTGAATCTCATTTCTTAACTATGCTCCTTTATGACATATTTCTTGCACAGTGCATGCTGATTACACTTAAAATTAGCTGATATCGTGGGTGTGTGCTGTTTGTAATTTAGTTGCTCTTTACGTGCTATTTACATATTTTAGAAGAAAGACTTCTAAGTTACATAACAAACCTTTGTGGTTTCTGAAGGCTGGGAAATATGTTGGACTTCTAAATAAAAGCTGATTATTTCCAGAAAATGGTAATAAATGTACTCAGTATATCTTTGAGAACTTGAAGCATTTACAGGCCCTATATACAGTCTGAAGTACTTCTGAGATGCTGATATTGGTTACTAGAAGGTCTAGGTACCCTCCAAGGCCTAGCTGTGAATTAGTTTAATTAAAAGAAAAAAGCACTGGACTAGATAAAGATATTCTATTATTTTCCAAAAATTAAAACTCAATCCCCAAAACTGTCATGCCAGTAGCAGGGCAGAAGCCAGTGTCATTTCTGAGGTGAATGAAAGACTTGTGGAATCTGTGACTGGAGAAAGCCATTCTACCCATGAAATCTAGAGAAGTCAATTCCAGCACTTTCCCACATATTTGTATGTGCACATAAGAGTTAGACTGCTCAGTTATTTATTTTGAGTAATTTAGCAGGTAAGGGTATATCTAGTTTGCATACACACAAGAAGGGTAGGTAGAAGTCTGAGTTCACTGTACAGAAACCACGTGGGGTACCTTCCCGAACTTCAGGTAGCAAACCAACTAAGTACTGCAGACCTGATGAGATTGTGTCTTCCTTCCCGTTCCATTCAATCATCTTTCACTCCTGCTTTTCCTCTGTCCTTGTCTTCTTGCTTCAGGAAGCTTTGGGGCCAAATTCATCTGTCCACGCGTTTGCACACAAGGCAGTTGGATATGACACTGGATTGAGGAGATATATGTGACCTTCTGAATGGTATCTCTAAGGCAATCTCCAAATATGTCCCAAATAACCCTTGAATGCATTTGAGTGGGCTCTTGTTCCTCACCTGCTTTTATGCCAAGGCCTCCACTCCATTTCTTTCCTTTATAGCCCTCTGACTGAGTTGCAGTTATCATTAATTCAGTTGTGTATGGATTTCTGTGGCATGTCTTAGCTCCAGGAGTATTCTCTGATTGTCCTATGGTAAGGGTGTGAAGAGGAGAGACAGAGGATAAAGTCCATCTAGCAAAGCTCACCAACCTTTGAAAAACCAAAAGAATAAAAAATAAAACACACAGAGATGCACAACACTGGACCCTGCCTCCTTCCTCTTGCTGTGCACTCAGCTGTGCTCCGTCTTAATTGCAGGAGAAAGAGATTAATCTGTTTGATTAGAAACAGAATAAGGGAGGAAGGGGTTTTAGGAACTAAAGTTATGGCCTGGCTTTTGTCACAATAGAAAGAATAGAACCTGATCATTCAGTGGTGAAATGCTTTCTCTGCAGCCCTTTTTATTTGGCTGAAGTCAACCTTCAGGATTCACTAACTCTTGCAATTTCAAAGACTATTATCAAGCTTACACCTGTTGTATAGAAGTAATTAAGGTTTATACAGGAATCTTTTGACCTTCAGTGGCATAATTCTGTACTTGAATGTGATCCAAACTGTATATATCAACTATTTTTTCCCAGGTTGAGTGGGAGAGAGTCCATAGGCCTTCTAGCTTAGCTTAAGTAACAGCCCTTTATTTGCCTTATCATGAGAACCAGAGGCCAGATTACTCTCAGATTACTTGTATATTAATATGGGGTAATTTCATTTACTCTAGTGCAAAACTAGAGTGTAACCGGGAATGCAATGTAGGACTGAGATATAATTTTCACTTTCATCAGCCCCTCCCCCACCTTTCCTCCCATAAAACCAAATCTTGCTTGCAGGCATTGTCCCAGATTCTTGGCTGAATGTAATGTGTTGGCCCCAGCCAGCAGCCAAATTCACCCAACCACTCACTCAGTGGGATGCCAGGAGAAAGTAGGAGGAATAGGAAAGAGAAAGCCCGTGGTCTGAGCTAAACACAGAGACATCACTTACCAGTTTCAGTTGTGGGTGAAACAAGCTTGGCTTGGGGAAATTTAATGCAATTTATTGCCAATTTATATATATATAAATTTACTAATTTAGGAAGAAAAAAGACAAACATTAAGATACACAAGAAAAAGAACTCTCTCCCCCACCTTTCCCAGGATCAACTTCACTCCTCCACTCCAGACTCCTCTCTTTGCTACCACCACCAGTTACACTCAGTCCCTTCAGCAAGGAAGACACTGGAGCAGTGTGTAGAGGGGAGGGGGTTATGCTTACGATGTAGTTTTTTCTCTCTGCTGTTCCTTCCGTCTTGCTGTTTTCTTCTGTTCTGTCATGGGCCTTCCATGGGCTGCTATCCCCTTCAGAGTGGAGGGGGCCTGTTCTGGAAGGCAGCAGGATAGGATTGTGTCTGCAGTAGCTGAGTTGATTTATGTCCTGAAGCTTTGTTGCTTAATGGGCTTAGAGGACCTGACCAGAGACAGCCACCATACACTCCTGCAGAGTTATCCTTCTGAGTGTGCCTGCCTACACATGGAGAGAGGGCTCCTTCTCAACTGAGTTTTGGCATCTAGTTTGCCTGGGGAGAAATCAAGAAACCTCCACTGGGGTAAGTTAAGGCCATATCTAAATCACAGAGTTTGCATGTTGCATGTTTGTCTCAGTTTAGACATAATTTCAGAGTGTTTGTAACTTTCCTGGACCTTTCTCACCCATTTTCTCTTAGGAAAGGAAAAATCTTGCTTCTTCATTTTTTTTTTCTCTTATTCATCTTTAAATAATGTCTACAGAAATGGAAGTCAAAAGAAGCATTTAGGAAAATCTATGATCTGTTATTAAAATGGCAATGAAGAGGTTTTATTTACTGAATTAACATTTTAATTGGGACTTCATTTAGCTACAAATTAAATGTATTCTATGTCTTCAAATATTATGTTACTTTGGTTGGAAAGGAGTGTTCTAGAAAATGAAAGGAGTGTTCTAGAGCTGAAAATGGCTCTGCATTGGCTTGTGATGGTTTCCCCTTTTCCACAGTCATCTGTCTTCCTCATCCCTCATGCATTATCCAGCCAGGTAGGACTGAGACAGATTGTAAAAGTACAGGAGACTCAGCATTGTGTGTTCATTCCCAGTCCCATCGATACTAACCAGAGGATAACATAATGTCCTGGTTTCAGCTGGGATGGAGTTAATTTGTTTCCTAGTAGCTGGTGCAGTGCTGTGTTTTGCATTCATTATGAGAATGATGTTGGTAACACAGTGATGTTTGGCTGTTGCTACGCAGTGCTTACCCTGAGTCAAGGACTTTTCAGTCCCAGGCTCTGCCGGTGAGGAAGTGCACAAGAAGCTGTGAGGGAGCATGGCCAGGACAGCTGACCTGAACTGGCCAAAGGGATATTCCATACCATGCAATGTCATGCTCAGGACATACACTGGGGAAGTTGGCTGGGAGCTTCTGATGGCTGGTCAGGGACAGGCTGGGCATTGGTCAGCAGGTGGGGTTTATTCCTCTCCCTCTCTTTTTGTTGTCTCCCTTCTCACTGCAATTATATTGTTATTTTTATTATATTAGTTTTGTTTTATTTCTGTTATTAAACTTTTCTTATCTCAACTCAAAGGTTTTACCTTTTTTTCTGATTCTTCTCCCCCTCCTACTGTGGTGTGGGTGGATGTGTGACTGAGGAGCTGCGTGGTACTTATTTGCTGGCTGGGCTTAAACCAGGATACTTAAAGAATTGCATTGACTGGAAGTAGAAGATAGTTTATGAGGGTGAAGGAATATAACCAGTAAGGATAACATGGGAACTTTTGTCCACCATCAAAGATAAACCATACAGAGATTTAGTGTAGCAGGAATGGTAAAATCTAGTTTGTTATTCTATAATGGCATTTCATACTAGCAAGGATGGTAAGTGGATTAACAAACAAAAAAAGTTATTAAGAATCTGCTACAGGGATATTAGCCATAAGTGAGACAAGGTTTCTAAGAAAAGGTAGTTTTCTTTACATTATTTTTGAAACAATAGAATAGAGGTATGTGCTCAAAGCCATTCTGTTATCTCCAGTTTTATCAGCTGACCTAATGAGAGATATCCACAGACCATATCATGGTTACCCTCATGCTTTATTAGCCACATTAAAATGGTATTTATTGCTCATAGACTGCAAAAGGAGGAAGCTACCCAGAAAGGGTAGTACATCAGTACATCAGTTCCTCGGTAGCTTGGAATCTCCTACTGCACAATCTACAAATTGCTGACTATTGTGGTAGCAGGCTGTTTGCATACACTAAATAGAAAGGAGATGTTATGGCAGAATTAAGGCACTGGTTACAATGTTTCTGCCTGCAGCCTCTTTCCCCTCACAGTATATTCATAGAAGGAAAAGTTTAGACCAGTTCAGTGTTCTTGATTTATTTTTAATGATGGTACTTTTGATCCCTTGCCTGTTACAGTGGAACTTTGTTCACTCTTGCCTTGTGAGTGGCACAACTGAAACTGACTCCTTCAGTATTTGAAAGAATATTATGCTGTGTTCATTGCTTGTACAGTACGAGTAGGAATAAATTATATATGCCAATTATGTAGGATAGAGTTTGAGAACTGTTCAATAGATACCCTAATGTCAGTGAAATCTGTGGTTAAACCCTCTCCCAAACTTCATCTTTTCAGATTGAGCACTACAAGAAATGTTTTTGAAAATCCTAAGTAACTTGCCTTGGCAAATTTATTTATTGCTATGCTATAAGAAGAGGAAATTGGAGTGCTAAAATACTGTGTGAGCTATTGTCCCAGCTGACAGCTTCATTAGGGATCACTGACACCAAGTCACTTGGGTGAAAAGTGACAGCCATATGACTCTGCAGAACAGTTATTTTGCCTTGCACATAATCTTTTTACAAGCTGTATGTTTTTGATAATGCTGATTGGGAAGTATAG
Source organism: Aleadryas rufinucha (assembly GCA_013397815.1). Classification (NCBI taxonomy): domain Eukaryota; kingdom Metazoa; phylum Chordata; class Aves; order Passeriformes; genus Aleadryas; species Aleadryas rufinucha. Next base: position 570,214 of record VZTH01002660.1, read on the forward strand.
TGTCACCTACAGACACGTGAGGTGGGCATGTTTCAAACCTACAAAGGTGTAATAGTCTGTACTGCAGAGCAAATACATGTTAGCTACGCCCATTTCATTTGCTGTATCATTTATAGAGTTACACTGATAGCTACAACCTGGGCTTGATTTCAGAACAGTTTGTGACAACAGACAGGAGTGACTAGGACGAAAGATGAATGTCACCTTTCTGTGCTGCATCTGATAAGAAGCTAAGACAAGAGGTCAGCTACAAGTTAAAACATCTTTCCAAACCCCTATGTGCCCTTCAATCTCCCATCCTTTAAAAATAACTTTATTTTCCCTGTTGTCTCCTGAAATCCAAACTGTATGTAGGAGGTGAGTGTTCTGATCTTCTGATTGCCAGTCATTCTCTCACACACAGATTTTTCATTCCTGACCAGCTGTCAGACATAGCCCCCTAACACAGTACCCAGTGGGTTGCTATGCCCTCCTGCCCTCCTTGCT
>VZTH01002660.1:575699-600094 GCA_013397815.1 Aleadryas rufinucha
CACATCGGCTGTATTAAATGTTGATAAGGTAACCCACCCAGTTATCAAGGGAAGCCAGTTGATGTTATCTTTTGGGATTTCAGTAACGTTTTTGATACTGTCTCTCACAGGATCCTTACGGACAGTATCCTTCTGGACAGCACACAGCTGGATAAATACATCATGCAATGGGTAAGCAACTGGCTGAAGGGTTGAGCAAAAAGGGTTGTAGTGAGTGGGATGACATCAGACTGGCGACCCGTCACTAGTGGGGTTCTGCAAGGTTCCATCCTTGGCCCTGTGCTCTTCAGTGTCTGCATAAAAGGCTTGGATGCAGGCCGCAAAGGTAGATCTAGTAAGTTTGCTGATGACATCGAATTGGGAGGAGCTATTGACTCCCTCAAAGACACAGAGACCCTGGAGATACTGTGACAAATTAGAGGGTTGGGCAATCACCAACCACATGAAATTTAAGAAAGACAAGTGCTGGATTCTGCATCTGGGATGAGGCAACCCTGGGTGTACATACAGACAGGGGAATGAGAGGCTGGAGAGCAGTACTGTGGAAATGGATCTGAGAGTCCTGGCCAATGGCAAGTTGAGTCAGCAGTGCCTGGGCACAGCATCACCAGCCAGGCAAGGGAGGGGATTGTTCTGCTCTGCTCTGCACTGGGGCAGCCTCACCTTGAGTACTGTGTGCAGTTTTGGATGCCACAATGTAAGAAGGATATAAAGCTATTACAGAGTGTCCAAAGTAGGGCCACGAAGATGAAGGCCCTTGAGGGGAAGCTGTATAAGGAGCAGCTGAGGTCACTTGGTTTGTTCAGCCTGGAAAAGAGGAGACTGAGGGAAGACCTCATTGTGGTCTTCAACATCCTCGTGAGAGGAAGAGGAGGGGCAGGCACTGATCTCTTCTCTGTGGTGACCAGTGACAGGACCCAAGGGAATGGCCTGAAGCTGTACCGGGGAGGTTTACGTTGAGTATTAGGAAAAAGTTCTTCACCCACAGGGTGGTCGGGCTCTGGAACAGGCTCCCCAGGGAAACAGTCATGGCACCAAGCCTGTCTATATTCAAGAAGCATTTGGACAACACTCCGGTATATGGTGTGATTTCGGGGTTGTCCTGTGCAGAGTCAGGAGTTGGACTTTGACAATCCTTGTAGGTCCCTTCCAACTCAGGGTATTCTATGATTCTACGTCTTACTCAGTAATGACTTGTATAACCAAACAGCTCTACAAAAGGCATGGTCTTCAGCTCATGCAGACAACCTCCTGAGATACCAAGTACTTGAAACCAAGAGATTTCAAGTAGCAGAAGTATTCCAAATACAGCTCAACCCCAGGCATTACCAGCCAATAGAATACTTATTTAGTGGCCCCTGAGGTTTTTCAATGCACATAAATTTACCCTCTGATTATTTATAAACTGACTGTGGAGACATTTGGCAGCTTCTTCATTTGTTTAAAAAAACTCAGAAGTGTGCTAGTAATGTTCATCACCAGACTGATACTTGCAAGTTGTATGTGATTTGATGGGGTATTTATTGCTATGGTAGTAATATCTTGGGGTCTAATTTTGGCAGTTTTAATATTGTTATGGACCATTTATGAAGAAAGGCATTATGCAAAGTAAGAAAATATGGCAAAATCTGAAGGCACTATGGGAGCATTTTTTTGCCTCAAAGGAACATGTTGATGGGGTAGCATCAGGAAACAGCAATGGCACATGAAGTCATGCTTGCTTAATTGGAATGTGTAAGAAGACTTGTAGTTTACATACTTACCATTTAAAGGCTCTCTTTGCAGTTTACAAAGGAACTAAAATAAAACCCCATCACTGTATCACATGGCTTGTGGATATCAGTGCAAAACCTAGACAGGAAAAAAAAGTATATAATGCTGGATTTTGGGAAAAAGGCTTTGAAGACTAAAGGAAACAAAAATTCAGAACACCAGGATCCACAAGAAATCCAAATGCAGTTTCAGAGCTTCTCTCCTGGGCTGCTACTTTCCTCTCCCTTCCTCTCTGGCAGCATTTTAAAAGGTGACATTGGTTTTTTTATGATGCCAGGGTTGTCACCACTGTAATGGGATGAGCATGAAGCTGAAGTTAAAGCTGTATAAAGCAATACAGTAACTTTTTCAGATTTTCTTGGTAAGGTTGGAGGGAAGCCAGCCTCAGTGAAGAGAAACTCGCAGCCAAAATCCCTTACCAAGTCCAGTGTGTTTTTACACACAGATCCTTCCTTCATTACCTCCTTTTGCTTCACTCATTCGATGACCCTCTGCTCAGAAAGGAAGCACCCATCCGTTATGAAAGGACCATGTGTATTGCAGGACATTAGCCTGTTCGTGGGTACATCCTAAAATGCCTACTGCCTTTTTTAGGTCACCTTAAAGCACTGACATTTTTAAGAAATAAACATTCCTTTGAGTTTTCAAGGAAAGGTCTCTGCAAGATGCAAATCTCTGCAAGATTTGGTAGGTTTTGGTACATGTTTACCAAAAAAGTTCAGTCTGATGATGTTTTTTTTATTTTGCCCTTATCCTTTCCCATCTTAAAGTAATTAGCATTTTCTCAGGTTACTTCGCAAACATGTTTTTTATAGACCATTTCAAGCATAAGGACCAGGATAGGAGGCATAATGTGATTGATATTTCTGAGAGAAGCCCAGAGAGACCAGGAGATTCTTAGAAAACACAAGGGGAATGACAGTATGGTGTGAATTCACGTTACGATGAAAGTATACTATGTTATCTACATCTGTTGATGTCAACTTTGACCCATCTTGAGATTTCAAAAGAGGAGTTCCCTTTAGTCTTCCCAGCTTTATCTTTGCTTTTTTTTTCAGGTTTTGCTCACAGAATCAGCACATTAGTCACATTCCTACACCATTCTAGACTTCTACACTCCTTCTAAACCTCAAGCAAATTTCCAATGAGACCTGAGCCATTTGTGGGCTTTGTGATGGTCTTTTTGTAAATAGCTGGAATATTTCTTTCATATTAACATGAAAAAGTTATAAAGGGGTGCTGCTGTGTATTTGATTTCACTTAAAAGTCATGAAGTCATGTTTACTCTGTACAGGCAAGATTTCTACAATTAAATTTCTAGTATTTTGATGACATGTAAGACCTAATGTCTTACATGATGACAGTATGTAAGACATTAGGTCTTACATGCTGTGTAAGACCACAGCATTAGGCATTTTTTCTGTGTTGTGTGTAACTGAATGACCATTTCAAACACACTTTCTATTTATTACAAAAAAAAAAAAAATACTGAAAGAAATGGCTAACAAGCAAGACAGAGAAAGTTATATTCAAGTTACTTTGTAACCTCAATCCCTGTGACCTTACTGTGCAGAGCCACTAGTATCTTGACCATTTATTTACTACTGGAGGATAAAAAACAAAATCCTTTCATGTTCTTGGAATGACTCTTAAACAGAGCACATATTCCCTGCTGAAGGTGAACTTTTTAGGGGGTGTTTACCCCTGCTAGATTCTGGTTTGTCATTATTAAAATGCCACAGTGAAGCATTTACTAGCCTTGTCCCTATATTTACAATACCTTTTGACAGAGATGTCTAAGAGCTTTAAACATGTGCTTTAAACAGTAGCCGGTTGGCTCTGACATTTGTTACAAATCTTTTCAGAGGGCCGTGTGGAACTGTTCTAATCCGGGAAGAGCCACTGACTCGCTGTGTGATCTGACAGAGTGACATATCACTTGACCTCAGTCACAGCAGCTGTAAAATGAAGTGGAAATCNGCAGCCCCAGGACCACCACCGGCCTCCGCACCCCCGATCCCCGGCTCCCGCACCCCCGGGACTCCGCACCTCCGGGTCCCCGGGACCCCGCCTCTCTGGACCTTGGGGACTGAGGAGCGAGAGGAAGAAGGAAATCGTTTTGCTCCCAGTGATAAGCTCTTCTTGAAGTCAGAAAGAAACGCTCCAGCTTTCTCCCCGCATTTTGGGTGGGAATATGGCGTTTGGCTTGGGGTTTTTTGTGTGTCTGTGGGAGTTACTTTGTTTGTGAGGTTATTGTTTGGATTTTGTTTTGGTTCATGTTTTTGTTTTTATTTTATGTTTTTGTTAGTTGGTTATTGTGGGAGTGCTGGAAACGTTCGAAGATCCCGTCCGATGTAGAAGGCTGTGTTTTCTGTGAGATAGCCGCGGATGCTTTAAACAGCAGCTGAAACTCGATCCCGTTCAGACAACTCNAGGCAAGATTTCTACAATTAAATTTCTAGTATTTTGATGACATGTAAGACCTAATGTCTTACATGATGACAGTATGTAAGACATTAGGTCTTACATGCTGTGTAAGACCACAGCATTAGGCATTTTTTCTGTGTTGTGTGTAACTGAATGACCATTTCAAACACACTTTCTATTTATTACAAAAAAAAAAAAAATACTGAAAGTAATGGCTAACAAGCAAGACAGAGAAAGTTATATTCAAGTTACTTTGTGACCTCAATCCCTGTGACCTTACTGTGCAGAGCCACTAGTATCTTGACCATTTATTTACTACTGGAGGATAAAAAACAAAATCCTTTCATGTTCTTGGAATGACTCTTAAACAGAGCACATATTCCCTGCTGAAGGTGAACTTTTTAGGGGGTGTTTACCCCTGCTAGATTCTGGTTTGTCATTATTAAAATGCCACAGTGAAGCATTTACTAGCCTTGTCCCTATATTTACAATACCTTTTGACAGAGATGTCTAAGAGCTTTAAACATGTGCTTTAAACAGTAGCCGGTTGGCTCTGACATTTGTTACAAATCTTTTCAGAGGGCCGTGTGGAACTGTTCTAATCCGGGAAGAGCCACTGACTCGCTGTGTGATCTGACAGAGTGACATATCACTTGACCTCAGTCACAGCAGCTGTAAAATGAAGTGGAAATCCAGGGAGAAAAACGGAGGATGCCTTTCGGCAGCACTTACTCGAGCAAATAGAGTTCAAATCTGTGGCTCGGCTTCTTTCTTATTCCTCCAAAAGTTTGTGATGAGTTTTAGATCAGAATTAGGTTTTCCAACATTTATTTTTAATTCCTTTTGGCAGTGACAGGATGCGTTATGCAGTCACCTCATCCTGGGTACTCGGAGTAGGAAGAGACGCTGAAGCCTGGGGTGTACAGATGGTCTGATAAAGGCCCTTCCCGGTCGGTCAGACAAAAATGTTCCTCCATTCCTGCCGCTCTCCGAGGCAGGGCACAGCGGGGACGCGGGGCGCGGTGACCGCCACAGGCGCCTCGGGACGGCAGCGCCGCGGCCGCAGCGCCCGCCCGCCTGGGCCTGCGCGGCCTGCNTGTTAGTTGGTTATTGTGGGAGTGCTGGAAACGTTCGAAGATCCCGTCCGATGTAGAAGGCTGTGTTTTCTGTGAGATAGCCGCGGATGCTTTAAACAGCAGCTGAAACTCGATCCCGTTCAGACAACTCCAAGTATGGGTAGAAATCCCACACTTGGGGCAAAAAGGCTTTCCCCTAGCGAATTTCGTGACATTGATGTGACCAGCATTCAGATCTCATCTAGCACGTCTGAGGATAACCTTAAACCAGAGTCCATGTTTCTGCCCCTTCAGTATATGTACTTTTTAAGCTTAGATTTGCTGCTATTTATTTGTGTCAAATGTTCCCCACCATAGCTGTTCTTCATACAGTTGGGTAGATCTTGAATTAACAAGCACCTACTCTAGTTTGCATCTGGATGTTCCTCCTCTGCAAAGAAATCACTGTTGGGCAGAATGCTCGTGCTGGTGCAACTCTTCACTTCCCAGGGGGAGCTAGGCTCTAGTGAGCCTTGTTTGGGAGTGTGACCTAGCAAAGTTGGGAGGTGGAAAAGGAGGAGGGATATATTTTCCAGGTGATGAAACTTTAAAACAGACTTAGGACTGCTGTAAAATCTTTTAAACCCAAAACTGGTTTAAATCCCATCTTAATGGGAGACTAAGGGACAGACAGAAGGGTCCAGCCTCCGTCCTCAAGCATGTTACATGCCCAGATGACATGAGGCAAGCTAAGCTGGAAAACAGTGCACTAAAGGAGCCTCATTTCAGCCTATAGCACAGTTGTAGCACAGCCTCTGCTGGAGCCACTTGGCACAGCCACTGGAGCTGACGTCCTGCTTGAACTGTTCTGTCCCACTTGCATTCCTGAGCCATCAGACAGGAGCATGTGGATGCACAGGCAGCGGTCAGCAGTGCATGCCTAGAAAGTCTGTTACAAAAATAGAAACACAATAGATCTTTCTATTTGCCAGTGTGTCTTTCTCAGTCCTTACCAGTTTTTACTGCCAGTGAAATATAGAGGCATGTGAGGTGCTGTGTCCCAGCTGAACCTGACCTGTGCGCGTCTCAGGGTGTTCTGATCTAGTTTTAGTTCAAACAAAAGCAAATAATTTTGTTGTGAGTCTACCCAAAGGTTTAATATTGTAAATGGGATGTTGGAATGGGCCTTTTTCATAATTCTTCCATTCATAATTTGCTTCATCTTATTCTCATATAAATCAGACTAGGTCAGTTTGAAAGGCTGAAGCAACCACAAACCAAGGAATCTTAGCATAGGAAGATAAGCCTGCCACTTCCCTCAGCCATCTTACTAGTGCTCCCATTGCCGTTAGTGACCTGGCACCTAAGGCACAGACAGTCACACTTGGGTGCCTGATCTGCTGATTTCACCTGCATCAGCAGTTGATGCATGACCACTGGAATCACCCTGGGCCAGGAGTACACAGTGTACATTTCATGCATAAGGCCATCCCTCCCTTGGGATGTTTGTACCAACTCATACAGTTTAAAATTTGATCTACAGGAATTGCTTCAGTTTCTCTGTGACTGGTAACAGTTAGGTGATCATAATTGGGTACTTCATCAGCAAACTGTAATTTAATGTGCCTTGTATGCAGAAGTAAACTAGTTAATTTCTGTTTCTGATTTTCAGACACTTGCACATGAATTGCTAATAGACCAAGAGCAGCTGAGGTCTATAAAATACTTTTTTCACTTTAAGTTCATAATTGCAAGCTGCTTTTTTAATGTGACTTTGAATTATCACTGTATCTTCCCGTGTTTCTGTAAAGAAGGAGAAAGGACTGTTCTCCATCCCAGGGATATGTGATGTCTTGCTATTTTCTTTTCCTTTTTTTCCTAGTTCATCTAGATGGGATGTCTTATGAAAAAAAGAGTAGAAGATGGTAACAGTTCTAGGAGAAACTCTTGAATCATTTAGTCCAGCTTTCTGAATTAGACAAAGCACTTTGCTGTGTATTTACACTTGACTTTTAATTAACTCTTGGATGTTTGCAACAGCATCTTGGCAGTCAGAGAGACCTTGGGAAGCTGTTTCCTTCCACTTAGTAGCCTCCTGTAAGATGTGAAAAAAATGATCTGCAAGTTTTTTGTGGTTTTTTCCCCTGATAGCTTTTAATCCATATGAAATGTGAAAATGTCATTTCTTCCAAACAACAATAATATATTTGATTGTATGTAAATTGTATTTTCATATGTTTATTCCAGATAAAAGTATGAGAAACAACATTACACATATACATTGTCTCTGGAAGGGGAAGAGTTTCTCTAGAATAGTACTACTTCTGTAGACTTTTGAAGGGGCTCTGTTCTGATGGTATCTAGCAAGATAATTTGCTTCTGTGACTTCTTTTCCTCCATGTCTTCCCTTTAAATTAAACCAAAGCAAATTTTGCCAAACTGCTTCCCTTGAGAGGAAGGCTGCAGTATGCATCTGTGCCAGCCAAACAGCTAATTCCCTGTTTCATTTCCTGAAAACATCTGAATAGGGTTGAGCTGCTGGGTGTTTGGACTTCTCCCTACTGTCTGTATTGTATCTATTATCTCAGACACTGTTCAGAAGACTATATAAAAGAGCAAGAGCGGTTGTGACCAGCCACACAGTAAGTGTATTAAAAGTTCACCCTTCCTCCCACAAACATATTTAAGTTTGTTTAATATTATAATATTTGAAAGAAGTCCAGTCTGTATTTTTTTAAGACTAAGCAGAGTTTGAAGGAATGGATATATTGCTAGTTCAGAATGCTCCTAGGGTTTTGGACCCTCTGACTTTTGATGCCGGGCACTAATGCAGTGTTTCAGTATCAGAACTTGCACATTTTGAGTGGTAGGGAAAATATAAAGGGGTCTTGAAAACACTTGTGTGGTAGCAGCCGTCATCACAGACCAGATCCCGAAGGGCAGATTTGCATTGCACTTGCCACCTTAGTCTTTGTGTTGCTGAATGTCTGATCAGCCAAGTCAAAGTTCCTATTCTCTAAGGAGGGTTCTTTGGGTCACTTACTGATGTATTTATTAATGCAAACTATCTGTTCAGCTCTGACAGGAATTTTATAATAATGTCTTTCTTAACATTGTTCTACTTTTGCACATCTATCTTTTTATGATCTTGTGCATTTTTCCCTCTTCACCTGTAGCCTTTATGCTGAAAAATGCTAAAACAATAGTTGTCATACGTTTAAATGGACTTTGTCTGCTTCTTAAAAAGAAATTTTTGTTTTTCAGTAAAATCTGTGGATCTGTTTGGAAAAGTCTTATTTCAAGGAGACAAAATTTTCATTTTAAAGGTAACAATATTCTGGTTTGTCTCACTTAGAAGTGACTCTTCCTTGAAGGCCAGTGTAAAATCCAGCTGGGAAAATCTCTGGTACCATCCTTTACCTTCAGTGTTGTGAAGATGCAAGGGATTTCAACACCTCGGCTACCTGAACTGGGATGGTGCTGAGAAGGTCTAGGCAGAATGGCTCTGTGGTTCCACATCTTAAACCAATAGCAGAATAATAATAGTAGTAATAATAGTAGTAGTAATAATAATAATAATAATAATAATAATAATAATAGTAATAGTTGATACATCTTAAACACAAAAGCAATAGTTACTCAGGTCTCTGATTTACATACATGAAAACAGAAGCAGAAACTGTGCCTGCACGCATCCTTCAGGGCTATGAAAAGACAGTATTAGAGCACAGCCATACTAACTCTGAGCTTAGCATCCCACATACTTGTCCACAGCATCTCTGAGGGAAAGTTCTTTTAACAACAGGACACTGAAACAAACACAAAATGTTAGAGAAGCCAGAATTTAATAACAGTAAGCAATATGAGATTTATACTTTCAGTTCAGTCTTATACTCTACATGAAAGGTTATGAAAACCTATGATAATTTTGTATCCTGTAACTTGCAACCACATACAGTAGGACTTGGTAGTTAATGACAATGGCACTAGCTGATGGGATCCCGTTCAAGGCTAAGCTTCAGGGTCCTGTGGTTCCTGGAAGAATCTTCTTTCGGGGTTGGGTTGTGTGAATTCAGCTCCTTGCCCATTTAACTGTGCAGAGCTCCAGAAGCAGCAAGATCTCCCTGCTTTAGTTTGCCAGTATTTCATTTATTAACCCTATGAACCTAATGTCTTTGTAATCTACTGTACTGCTGCTCCATGAAGCAGCCTGGGCTACCAGCTACCAGAAGACATTACTGAATGGCGGCTGTGCATACAGCAGGCAATAGCACATGAACAGAGCAAAGGGGAAGCTCTTCTGGGCATCCCTGAGCAAAGTGTACTGGTGAGTGCTGGGACACTTTAAGTCACCTTTTCCTTTGTCCTCCCTCTGGTCCTGCATGAGCCCTGCCTGCAGAAGGTCATATTTCCATTCTGGCTTGAGGCAGCTCTTTCCATTTATGTAGGTAGCCAGCTTGTTTCTACAACAGAAGGAGGCCTCACAGCCAGTTTGACTCTCCTGTTTAAAACATCAGTAAAGACATTAAGCAAAACCTCTTAATTAGCAGCAAAAAAGGAATTTTTATTCCACACAATTTGGGAAGTGAACACCACACCAAAGGTGGAAAAAATAGAACATAATTCTGAAAGTATTCTACTTCCAATATTAATAATACTAATGGAAATACTAATATTTTATCTAATGACTGTGACACCAAAAGTAGGCAGGTAGTGATGAAGTTTGCCCATGAGATAAAGCTGTGAAACATTGTCAATATAGCTGAAGTCAGAGACAGCACAGAAGGTGAACTGGATAGTCTTGGGGACAAGAAATTCAGTCGTAACACTAGATGATGCCCTTGCATACTGATAGTAAGTATTTCTCTTATGAGCTGGGACTCAATCCATTTGAAATGATGACCAAAAAGAGGCCTGGCCTCTGCTGCTTGTTCCTGACACAGCTGAACTCTCGGTGCTATTAAACCTTGCTTTTGGCTCTTGCCATTTTAAAAGGCACCCTGGCAGCTGGTAGACTAAGAACATGGGTCAGCAGCCTCCCTGCTTACTGGGTGTCACAGCTCTCAGTGAGCTGCAGAAGGCAAGTGGTAGTGTATTAGTGACATCCTGGTATTCATCATCACTGAATTCATCCTCACACATTACGTTCAAGGGAGACAGGAGGACTTTATCACTCCATGGAGTAAGCAGACTTTCTACATGGCCTGTGTTGTTTCTATTTTGCATGGCTTGAAAAATTGGCTCATTGAACTTCTAATCTGAGGTAATGTTTAAATTTAGTAATATTAAAGACATTTCTTCTTTAAAATGCCCTCTATTTTTCTCTTTAGTAGCCCCTTCTCCCATATGACATGATGAAGACCGGTTTTGAGAAGAGGGCCTAAATAAGACCAAGAAGAGGGAAATACCGTGTGCAAAACAGAAGTGCGTAAACCTTGCCTCTCTGATTCCAAGATGTGTCTCATGGGGCAGTTTTATGATCCCCAGAATGGCTACTGATGCTTGTCTTGAAGAAAGATAATCCATTACGATCTTTCCTGACCAAATATCTACATCTCCTTTCTGGAGGTAGTAAAAAATCTTCCTTAGCAGCCAACCTACAAGTGTATCTCTGCAGAAGGACACAAACCCCAGCAGGACTCCCTTATCACATGGCATTAACTGACGTGGCGCTGTCATTTTTGATATGTGTGACTTCTTGCCTCCAACCCCCATGCTGGGATCTCATGTTCCTTTTTTCCCCAGGGTCATGTCATACACAGAGTCCCCACTGTGGCTTTGCTCTGCTGGGTCAAGGGAAACATGAGATGACAATTTACCCTTTCCTATAAATGGTTAAATGGAGAGAAGAAAAAAATGAGAGGAGTTTGTGGATTTCATCTTCAAGGCAGAATTTATAAATCAGGGAAAAATGTGAAGACGGACCCTCTCCAGGGCTTTTGATGTCCTGTACCTTTAAGGGAGGAGTAGCAGGGTGGCATCTTACAGGCTCTGTAGCTGTCCCAGATTTTAACTGTTTTCTTCTGAATAGCAAATATGTGATTCCAAGGGTGCGAAAGATTCTCGTGTTTTTCCAGTAGCAGCACTGGAAAAATTTTGTGTACGTACAAGATCTAGCATCCATGTAGGGTGTTGGTGTTTTCTGCAACTTTTTGTAAGTTTGGGGAAAACTTAGTAAGTACTGTTTCTCTTTCTTTCTTTAAAAAAGACGAGGAGAGAAAGCCTGCATTTTCTGCCATTTCCCAAGAGGCTTTTTATCTGTTTAAACCAACTAGGGATTTTTCACATATTGACATAAGCATTCATTTGCTAATTTGCTGGACATTAGACTGCACAGCATTCTTGAATGAGGCTGGAATACTTGGGTACTTAATGCTGCTCAGACCCCGCATCATTCCCAGTACACATATGGTTTTCCTCCTCTATCTCCTAGATAAAAGTCACTGTTTGATCGCCTTAAGGAAAAGAATGAGTTAAATGGACCAATATTCTAGCCTTGGCTCTAAAACTGGGCCTTTTCAGAAACTCCTCAGCACCTGCAGCAGCTAGGTCATTTGCACATACATAAATAAATAAATTAACAATGAATAAATAATTTAATCCCACTACACAATGCCACCTTGCAGATCTGATCCTTTGCTCCCAGTGAATTTGTCCATTCCTAATTCTTTTTGATAAAGTCCTCAGATACTTGCTGACTGTCAGTCTAATTTTCTTATTGTTTTCGCTTGATTAGTTCTGTATGACCTAAGGTTGCCCTTAAAATCCACATCTCTCGTGAAGACTCCGAAAGGCCTTCTTTTTTTCAAAGGGATGGAAAGTGCCTGCCATTTCTCCGGACAAAAGCCTGGAAGGTTTTCAGTTATCAGCCTCCTGAAGCAGCCCTTTCGCTCACCCAAGCGCAAAAAAACCTCATTAGGGGGCACCTTTCTTTCTGGCTCCTTTATCTGACGCATGTAGGGTTTACGTGTTTCGAGATTTGTAGGTCTTGGATGAATTTGGATAGCCTCGCTTTTAACCCTGCCGGACTGCAGTTATGCCCTCCACAGACATTTGCCTCAGCTCCGTGCCCTTAACCACCTGGAGGTGCTTGGTCTTTCTAAAAGCTGCTTTGCACCCGCTTTGTGGTGCTGTGGCACTGGGAAGGCACGCTCGTGCAGAGGGTGGGTGGAAAGGCAGGCACGCCTGCCAACACGTTCTATCTGGGCATCTTGCCCTTCAGAGGGCATGTGCAAAGCTGCCACCTCCTGCATTCACTTGTGCTGACAGAGGTTATAAATCAGAACAACATCTGATCTGTTGTGCTTTAACAGTGCTGCCCAGGAACACCACACCTGTGGTTACCTTTTAAGAATTAAAATCACTGGAAATTGTACTGGTAGGTATTACAGTAATGAATCTTGCTCACTTGCCTAGGCTCTGGTATTTTGTTAAGGAGAGACCTCATGATTGAAAAAAGAGTTAGGAGCAAACGGATTGTTTCTCTTTTGTGAAAGGGCTGTCTAGTGTCTTTGATGAGAGACCTCAGTTCAGGCTGGGATCTGAGTCTAAAGAGGAGAATGATGCACAGAAATAGAAGGAAAATAAGCAGATCCAAAAAATGCAGGTGGAAGATAACCCAGGCCAGTATAGAAAAACAGGTGTCTTGCTCCTGCAATACTACTTCTTTTGGTCCTGAAGAACAGTTTGTCTTCCACTGGATTAGAACAGACTATGATCCCTCTGGATTAAAAATCAGTAGAAAAGCTCAGGGCTACAGCTGAGGTTCTACTTCCAAGTGTCATTACATTCTGTTTAAAGTCTGATTACAATCATGACACATTCTTTTAGGGTATGGAAGGAAGGTTTGACAACCAGTCTGAAATAGCCCTGAAAATCTAGTCATAGGGACAACACATTGGGTTTTCAGGAGTTTGTGAGACATTTGGCTACTCCTTGAGCTCTGCGTATGTTCCCAGTGCCAGGCATTGTCCACTCTGAAGAGGAGCTGATAATTTAAGATTATGAAGAAGCTCAGCTGTGATTGTCACATGCTGGTGGTCAGGTGTGGGCAAATGTAATTTCTTTCAGTAGGGAAAAAATGGTGGTTGTGAAACTGTGTTCTAACATGGTGCACTGTTCCAAAAATGGAAAGAAATTAGATGAGTAAGGGGTTTGGCACCAAAATAGCACCTTGTCTAAGCATAATCTTTCTTTCTAAAATACACAAAGCACAGGCTTCACCATCAAAACTGGTTGCTGATGAATTCTAAATAATAATAAGTTCTTTTTCTAAGGATGGGTTTAAAGATTGGCTATGCTATGATGAATCTATTTGTAATGAAATGCCAGTTCCTAAATACACTTATGAGAACACAGCATTATTCTCTTCACTTATGTTAGCAGCCAGAACTGATAAAATTTCGGTGACTGAAGTAATGAAGGAAAGAAAGAGGAGAGGAGAGGAGAGGAGAGGAGAGGAGAAGAATTGATTTTCATTTAAAGCAATGGCAAAATTCTCCCCTAGTATGCATGTGCTTAAGAATATCGATTTTCATATTTTACATGTAGATGTTTTATACGTAGAGTTCTTGAAGCCCTTGGCTTCGTGGTGGCAAAGGTGGCAGGGGAATAACATGGCTGTAATTATGCAGACATTTCAGAGCTAAACCAGTGCCATGGAGGGGCTTAAGCTTCTGAGCTTGACATTTTGACAACCAAATTATGAAGAAAGGACACTGGCCTTTAGTGGATGGCTAACAGTTTTGTCTGAAACAGTGCTTGCTGGAGGGAAATGGTAAATAACCCATTCTTTCCCGCATAAAATTCTTCCCACCTGTTCTGCAGTACATGCAACCAGTATGTCAGAAGTATTTGTCAACTGGGATTTTTCATCAGCTGTTTAGTTCAGTGGCTGGACTTGTTACACCTTCGGGCTGTGTAACAGGCACACAAAAACCAGGATCTTTTTTTTAATTAAATGCAATGCTTTAGCATGGAGATATCTAGCACCTTTGAAATATCTGAGCAGATAAATTAGGCTACTTGCCAGGCAACAATGAGGGTGGGATTCAGCTGCCCTGATTTTTCCCCTACTTGTATGTCTGAATCTGACCTGTTGATCCTGCATTCCCTCAAAATTCAAAGGGGAAAGATATCTATTCCAAGGAAAGTGTCTACTTATTTTTTAAGGGAGAAAATAAAATCTGTCTGGTAAATTATCCTCTGGTGGTGCCTGTTTATCCCACTTGACTAGAAAGGTTGCTTGGAATACTTAATTTATTCTCAGACCTTTATCTTTGAGGCAGCTAACAGTTTTATGTCAGATGGTCATAAATTGCAGCATATTCTTCTATTATCAGACCACTGAAAAGATTTTTCCTTTGTCAGATGGTCTTGTTTTATGACAAAGTAATTTTTCCAAGTACATTAATGAAAAAGTCCAACTGGTCCCATCCCATCTTTGTATTTTAGTCTGGTAAGGAATGAAACCTGCCAGCACTCTGCCTGTGCATTTGTGGACCTAAAGCATACTATGTCCTCATCTTACGTCATGGCCAGCTATGATTGAATGCTCAAAGGCATTCTGTGCCCTACCAGATTTTTGTCATTTTCCTGAAATAAAGAAATGTTTGGTTGTTTTCTGTTTGCAGTTACAATGCCTAGAAAACTTTTTGAAAGGCCCTTAGGAAGCTAGATGCTGGCAGCAGGAGTTACTTCTCTGTTCCAGAACTCCAGTCTCAAAATCCCTGTAACTTCCTGTTAAAACAGGAAGAAGTTTAGCATTCTCTCTCTCTATTTGATCTTAATCTGAAAAGGCAAATTGATTATAAATATTCTTTGGAAGAGCTTCATAAAAAGCTGGCCAAATACAGCCCAAAAACCCCTTTGCAAAACTTCTATAAATTAACGTAGAATATTCTCATGACTGGCAGAACAGCACTTGTGTTCTCCCAGTTGCCTGTCCTCCCAGCTATGTCATAAACTTCTCCTAGGGATGCACATCTTTTACCTGCTTGTTGCTTGCCATATCCAGTAGTGTAAGTTGCTTTGTGAAGGGGTGGTAGAAGCTCTTTCTGGGAGTATAAAGCAAAGCTGACTGGAACACAGTTGCACAGTTACTGTATGTAACATACAAGAGACTAAGAAAATCAAGAAAAATTCTGCTCCTCTACTCTGCTCTGGTGAGACACCACCTGGTGTGCTACATCCGGTTGAGGGATCCTTAGCACAGGAAGGAGATGAACCTGTTGGAGCGAGTCCAGAGGGGGGCCACCAAGTTAGTTAGAGAAATGGAGCACCTTTCCTGTGGGGTGGAGAATCAGGATTCTTCAGCCTGGGAAGAGAAGGCTTTGGGGTGACCTAATCGTGGCCTTCCAATACCTGAAGGGAGCCTACAACAAAGATGGAGACAGACTATTTACAAGAGCATGTGGTGACAGGACAAGGGGGAATGGCTTCAAACTGAAAGTAGGTTTAGATTGGATTTTTAGAAGAAACTTTTTACTGAGAGGGTGGTGAGGCACCAAAACAGGTTGCCCAGAGAAGTTGTGGATGCCCCATCCCTGGAGGTCTTCAAGGCCAGGATGGCTGGAGGGCTGAGCAACCTGGTCTAGTGGAAGATGTCCCTGCCCATGACAGGGAGGTTGGAACTAGATGATCTTTAAGGTCCCTTCTAACCCAAGTCCTTCTATGATTCTATATTAATTTCCTGGAAAGAAGATACAAAGGTGCAGCACGGAGAGTTGCAAATAGCTTTTGAGAAGATGTAATATTTGGTGAAGAACAGCATGCCATGTTGCTGCTTGGAACCTCCTCACCATGGAAAGATCATTTGACCTTACAGAGTTGGATTAGCTCCTCCATATGCAGACAGATGGAGGTTGGCCTTTCCTTTAAGTGTAGATTGTTGTACCTAGTTGTGGAGTTTTTTCTTGGAGGAATATTTTATGCACTGAGTTCCAGAGGGAGAAGGACCTGTTCTGTACATGACTTCGCTTTCATGATCAGCATAATTGTGTGTTTAAGACAAGATTAGGTTATTTTCTTCCCATACATCTTTATAAACATGTGACTGCATAGTTGAACTAATAAAATGAGCGTGAGGAGCCACAGAAATATCTATCGCTTACCTATTTGGCAAGCTCTCTGATGATGCAACTCCGCCATGTCTTCTTCTTGTGGAAGCAACTATAGCTTCATGGATGTCCAGGAAACTTTGCCACCTGCACTAGCTAAGGGTATATGTACAGTATATGCACTCAGGTAAGAAACATGTAGGAGTCTCTTGTTTGCTTTAACATACTCTCTTTTCTGTAGATGGTGACTTGTAAACAGTGGTACCTTCATCATAATTGTACTAGTTTTCCTAGAACTTTGCTGTCTAGCAGGTTTTGACATTATGCAGTAAATTATGTACTCTTGCTCTTACTTTTTTTTCCAATTACTTTCTTGCCTTTTACAGACATCAAAGAGAATTTACAATAATAATTACAATTATAATTATTACAGCAATAATTATTACAATTATTTCAGTAATAAAACTCCGAGAGTCGTTTTTTCTCATTTATTTAAGAGAGGAGAATGTATTGTATGAAAAAAAGGTTTGTGGCATAGAAAAATTATTATTACATCCTATGATAAAAAGGCATTTTGTAGTGGAATATGAGAGACTTGGGTTACACTGATTCCCTTAGAACATTCCAATATATAATTGTGTTGTATGGGATACATACTCTCTCAGGGTTTCCTGAGGTTCTTGAAGTTTTGTAATCTGTTCTCAGCAATCCCTGTTACACTTTTCTCAGTTTGAAGCCATGTAGGGTTTGTTCAATAGTTTTGTAGTTATTGTTCCTTCTACAGATCCCAGTCCTGAAACCCCAGCAGCAATTTGATAGTAAGGGTAAATTATTTCCATACTACCACCTTTAGGAGAAAAAGTCAATACCCTAACCTTTACTCTCAGCTATTGTGGTGCCAGCTCTTGAGTAAGGTTGTACAGGTGTATCAAAAACCTGTCAGGTGTATCAAACCATGAGGTTGCCCTAGGATACATTAAAGGAAAACTTTGTTTGGAGGGTAAAGTAAAAAAGACCAATCCTATATCTTAGTCATAAAAGACTGATCTTTAAAGGCTAATCTCTGTGAATTCTTCCCCTGGAACAACAGTAATGTAGCATGCATGGGAAGCTATGAGGATCTAATCAAGCCACATTTAAACAAATAGCAACCAAACCAGACTAGGAATTACTAAGAAAAACTAAGCTGAATCCAGGTGTGCTATGGGAAAGGGCCTGTATAACGTGTGTAGTACACACATACCTCCAGAGGAGGAAAATGAAGGGAAGTGCAAAAGCCATAGTCTCCACTCCTCCCTAGTATTGAGAAAGCACTGAAACCATGTCACAGCCTCCTGCTTGTGACTCAAAACTGAACATCTCCTTCAAGTTGATATCTTGAGATCAAACCCTCCCCTGGCAGACTACCATCTAATGTCTCCTTTGAAAGGTTGAACCAGGGCACAGTGGTTCCTTCAAAGAGCACAGAAATTGCTTTGTAGGGGCAGAGTGGTTATGAGAAGGTGCCCCCAAAGAGGGACACCGTTTTTAGCATTCATCCTTGAGACTTCAACTTCCTAGAAGAATGTCTAAGCCTCAGGCTGGGAACTAAGGGCAGAGAGGTGGAAGCAAAGGCTGTTGAATCACAGTGAAGGCACTTTCTGTCATGATCCTGGTCTTAAGGGTTCCAGTTGGACTGTGCCCTATTCTAAATACCTGCACCCTTTATGGGACTGAAAGCATAATTTTGGTGCTGGAATTCACAAGAGACGGAGATGAGCTCAGAGCTCAGGCACCACCTGGTTTCCACAGAGCTAGTAGGAGACCAAGATTCTCTAAAGTACTACAGGGTGAGCTGGTGTAAATCCTTCTACATGCTCTGGGTTAAGCCCTCAGCAGGGGTAAAAATAATTTCATAATGTTCACCAAAAGCATAAGAATTGAGTCACAGACCCTGTAATGAATTCCTTGTTGCCTTGCAGGATTCCCTTGGTTTAAGGGCCTCATTTTTTTAATTACACAATCATTACATAGACTAAGACTACACTTGGAGGTGTTGTATTCTTACACTAATTAAAACTTAAATTGCCTTTAACTTTTCAGAGCATACATGCTCAAGTTTAGATTTCTTGTTAGCAAAAGTGGGGGTTTTCAGCCTAATAAATTGTATTAGTGTTGATGAAGTATAATGCACATTTCAGTTGATGTAGCTTGAAGATGAATGTTAAACAATCTGTTTCCTAAGTTGAATTTAATATTCTGAGTTTGAGTCTTCCAAAATACTCCTCTTTCTTCCCATGTGATGTTTCATCCAATGGTTTTCAGTGTTGCTTTTTCTCATCTTTTAAAATGAGTTTTGTTTGTTTTAGTATGCCACTCTATATGCAGTATGTTACGTTGGTAGGTATCTGAGTTTTAACCTTACATACGTATTAAAATGCCTTTTTTTATACTTCTTTCCATAACCACTTTTCTCTTCAAAAGAATTCAGTGTTCTTTTGCTAAAACAGCCTTTACACGCTATGCGGGAAAGTTTGCTAGAAATAGACGTGATGATGTGAGACTAACCCAAGGCAGGAGGCAAATCTGTGAGATCAGATGCTACATCTCAGCAAATATGAAACTGTTGGCTGGAGGGGTTCTTTCCAAAAGTCTGCCTTTGCTAAAGGGTTGCTGGACAAGCCTACAGCTGCTTCAGTAGCATGTGTCTAATATGCAGCCTGTTCCACTGGCAAACAGAAGGTTTCCTCCTCCTTGTACTTGATTCACTTTACAATGGAAAAACAATCCCCCTGGGCTTCTAGGCTCTATTTAATGCTGTCCAAGAATGTGGTAGAAGGGCAAGAAGCTGATCTAATTGGGGTGATCATTGTACCCTGGCACCCAAGACCCTCTCCTCTCCTAAGCACTTCTGGCACGATCCTGGTCAAATCGTGCAGGCTACCCTGTGGTACCTTTGAGCCTGAGGAATAGCAGCAGCATTCCATGAATCAGTGGGACTGCAAGACTTATAAACTGGCAGGATCTTCACCATGGGAAAGGGATCATATCCATACCACTAGGATGCCAATTATTGTGTGAATCCCTACTGGAACAGATCTGTAATTAAGAGCCTTCGTTGGTGCAGTTCCTCCTCTTTCCCTCAGGTACTTCTTTCAAACTCATGGCTCAGTCCCTACAGTCCCTTAGCAACTATTTGTGGTCCAGTGCTACAAGCAGATTCACTGACCTAAAGTACTATAAAAATAGTCTTTTCTAATTGGCTACTGACCTGATTGATAAGATGCCCCAAGAATGACTGTGTTGTCCTGAATTTGGGGACTTGGTTCAGTGGCATCAGCTCTGTTTCCAAGCCTGGAAACTCCAGTGTGGCACTACCACCAAAGCCCCCAGGTCTTTGAATAATGCATTCAGACTGGTGCAAAACCATGGGAAGAAAGAAGAGTTCTGATCTGTGTTGTATGTGCTCAAAGTCCATAAACATTCTTTACTTATTTAAATAGTAAAAGTGAGACAGTAGAACTTCCTTCCAGGCTTTGCCTGTTACCTATTGAAAACATAAAGCTTTAAGATGGAAAGTTTATGCACAGGCTACTTATGTCTCTTCGATCTAACTGATGATTCTTTATTTAAATAATAATGCAAATAAATCCTTGAGATAAATTAGGGAGTTGGAGATGTTTTCAATAACGCAATATTACAAATATCAACATAAACTCTTCTACTGTCTGAGTAAATAGCAAGAGAGAGTCAGTATCAGATACAGAATTGTAAACTCACATTTTGCTGTCCTTTGATCCCAACCTGATTGTTTGCTCTCAACATAAAGAAATTACTGAGGTGTGACCATGCTGTACAACTGTTTTCTGGGGTGAGAAGAATTGCAGTACATGTAGAGCATGGGAAGTGTGAGGAAAAGAGAGGAATTCAGATAGCAAGGAGAAGATGTGGAAAAGACGACGTAAAAGGCATGCGAAAGGAAGGCAAGGCAAACTGTGGCAAAAGAGATGTGAAAGTCTAAGGAGGAGAAAGACGCTAGCTGAAGGAGAGGAATAAGACATGATAGAGCAAATCATTCACCATTAAGATTTTTAGCCAAGCAGGTGCATAACACAGAATCTAGTATTTTGGGGGCTTTGGGAATTAAAGTAGTTTATTTCCAGGAACAACCCCCCTCATTCATTCCCTGTGGTAGCTACTGCTGAACACCAGTAAATGGCACTCCTATGCCAGATGATGAGCACTGCCAGCCCAGACGGGCACCCCACCTGAGCCCAGGTATAGCCTTTAACAGGCCCAGCACAAGTGACATCCAGCTCCTACCTGCTCCCACCAAAGCTGGAAGCTCTGCTTATAGCAGAGCTAAAATAAATCGAAGGGAGGGAAAGGCTAAAAGTCTCTGTCCTATAGGCACAGAAACATAAAATAAAATAAAGACAAATGAGCTGAACCTCTGTCAAAAGACAGGGGATGTCTGCCCTAAGGGAGCTCTGTGCCCCACTCCCTATGGAGATCCACCTGTGGGCACAGAGCATGGCAACACAGGCGTGGATCTGAGCTGCGAAGACAGCTCAGTTCCCATGCCTGGTACAGCTGACTTTATCGAATTCCAAAATAATTTCAGGGCCAAAAGCAGGAGGGTGAGCTCAGAGCCCTGAAAGAGTGGAGGGAGGGGAGACTTTTATCCTAAACTCATTGTAAAGCCAAAGAGGGGTTTATCCTCCACAGCTAAATGAAAACGAAAAGAGAAAAAAAAAAAAAAGAAAAAAAATCCAGGATAGCAACATTGGAGAGACAAAGACTGTCATGGACCAGTGCAAGTTTGCAAAATTATATGTAAATGACCCCATTTTTGACCATGGTGGCCCTCTGCTAATCCCAGAGAGAAAATCTACTTAGCAAAGGAAAGTTTTGTTTAATTTGGTTAACAGGGACCAAAATGCTGAATATATTTATATTTTCAGGAAAATGCCATATCCTTAATGCTTCAGTGACAAAGCAGGATCACAAGAGCTTAATGCAAACAGAATAAAAGTAATGTAGCATTTTGTCCATATTCTGCACCCAGTGCTGGTAAAAATGAGCGCTGGACATGTGTTTTCATAATAGGCATCAGCCGTTCCTGCTGCTGAATGTGTTTGGCTGAGTCCATATTGTTCTGTGTACACTGACCAAAAGAGGAGTTCTCTCTGAATTTACCATCCTAAAGGTGTCCCAAGGAAACGGGGTTGTTTTTCTCCCCTCTCTAGCTGACTCCTCACAATCATCCTGCCGTGTGACCTCTTCCCCACTAATCTGAGATAGGAGCTTTTCCTGTATTTACAGGTTAAATGGAAGATACACATTCCACTTTTTACTCATTGTAAGGAAGATCTTTTTGTCTGTCTCCGAATAAAGGGTCGGGTTGGTTTACAAATTGCGGGTCAGCCCATTCCGCGACCTGGGCAAACAGCCCAGGTCAAATCTCCTCAAAGCCTCCCCACCCAGCTGAAAGAAGTTAATTTACCCCTCGACGGCTCCTACCCCGCCGGGCATAGCCGGGCTGCCCTGCTTCCATAGGCTATGGAGACACCCGGGACCCTTGGTTCAGGCGGGGCTGGAGTTGCCCCGTCGGGAGGGAGCCGTGCCACGGTTCCGCGCCGGCGGCGAGGCTGGAAGGACTCGCTCCCGGAGCTCCCATTGGTTTTATTCTCGGCGCCCCGCACCTCCGCAGCGATCTCCTGCTCTCCCCGCCCCGTCCTGCGCCTTCACCATTATTCATCCTCCTCTGAACAAACTGCGCCGCAGAGAAATTCGCTGGCAAAGTATACGGGAGATGCCGGTGCCGTTCGGACACGTGCCCCTAGAGCACCCCTCCACGGGCGCGAGGGAGGGCAGCACCTGCGGGGTTTGCGGGGGAGTGGGGCATCCTCCACCTCCGGGCCACCCTGGCACTCCCTCCCGGCCTCCGGGGACGGCCTGGGAGCAGAAACCGGGAGGCACCGACACTCGGCCAGTCAAGCCCTGCCCCGCCTGCCCGAAGCTCCAGCCGCGGTCGGTGCGTACAGCAACCTCCCTGGCCCTCGCTGACTACGTCTCGCTTGTGGTTTTTTTTGCCCTGAGTGGATGCGTGGGGAGACTCCCACCGCCAACCGAGGGAGCTCTCTCATGGAAACAAAAAGGAGCAGCGGGTATAAACGTTTATTCCAAGGCATCACTTGTACAGGCACTGCACCCGGAGGTGGGAAGACGAGCAGGTGGGGGCATCTTCAGGCCCTCGGAGATGGAGGGCGGGGGTAGATCTGGGCCCCCGGGGCTTCTCGCCCTCCGGGACCCCCGCGCATCTCCCTGCCCTCGGCAGCCTCCCCGTGCGCTCGGGTGTAACCGGCAGTGTCCGCGGTCATAAATAGGGTTTTTTTCAGGCGGGACGAGTCTCTATAGCATGGAGGGATGCTGGCCCGGGGGCAGCCCGAAGGCGTTGGGGTGGGAATGGCCGAGAAGGTTGAGGTAGTGGCGGTCCAGCCCCTGCACGGATGAGAGGAAGGTGCTGCGCTGCTGGCCGGAACTGGAGAGGGGTACGGCGGCGCTGGGCAGGTGGTAGGGCAGGGAGGGGCTGCGGGCAGCGCCGTGCCAGGGGAATGGTCCCCCCGAGGGCGGCTGGAGCACGCCCTCGGCGGGACTGTGGACGTGCCCGGGGCACTCGGGCCCAGGGTGCAGCTGGTAGGAAAAGTCCGGCTCCGGGAGGGAGCCCAGGGAGGTGAAGAGAGGCTCAGTGACGAAGCGCGCTTTGGACTGGAGAAAGGCCAGGATGCGGGCGTACTTGGTGTCTTTGGTCTCCATCCTCTCCACCGTCGTCAGGTAGTGGACCAGGTTCTTCATGCACTCGTGATAGCCATAGTGGAAGTAATTGGCGAACTCCGAGAGCAGCTCTGCTGGAAAGGAAAGAGAAGGGAGTCGAGCTCCTCAGGGTCTGGCCGGGACAGGAGTGGGGAAAGCCGCCCCCACGCAGCGAGTGACCCGGGGGGGGGGCGCGGGAGGCCGCTCCCGCCCACCTACCCTTCTCCCGGCCACGGGGAAAGTCCGCCGAGTGCAGGGCCCGCAGGTACTGCACCGTCATCTCCAGGATCTCCGCTTTCTCCAGCTTCCCTGAGCTCTGCAACAGGCACGGCAGGTGGGCATCACCTCTCCCCTGAGACTGCTCTGCATTCCGCCGGGCCACCCCCTAACCCCGCCGTATCGGAGGGGATATCGCCGAGCACGGGGGAGAAAAGGGCGTAGGGGCTGCCCCCGCCCCGCCTACCTGTTTGGCCAGAGCCATGGGCACCGTCTTCCCCAGCTCGGTGAGGCAGCGGTTGATGCGGTCCCTCCTCCGCTTTTCAATCACTTTGTGGGAAACCGGCGTCCTCTGCAAAACATATGGGGCGCGTTAGTGGGGGAGGAGAAAGCAGACGGATCCAGTCTCGCCGGGACAGCCGCCCCCGGTCCCGGTCTCGACCCCTCCAGGGAAGCCAGTCCCCACCCCGCTCCGAGCAGCGGTGCCGGGCGCGACGCGGCCTCGGGAAAGATGATGCTCTGGCGGCCGGTCCTCTCCGCACCGCCCTGGTGGCTCCCCCACTGCGCGGACGGCCCTGGCAGGGCAGGCTGGTTTTTGTGAGGGTCGTGTGGTTGCTTTTTGTGGGGGATCTTTTCGAAGGGAAAGGCGGCGAAGGGCTCGGGGCCAAGTCCGCTTGGCGGCCCCGCAGACCCGTGCGCGCAAGGCGGGCGGCGACTCACCCTCCGCTCCTTGAGCTTGGAGGCCATGGTGGGCACTGCATCCCCTCTCTCTCCGGGCCCCTTATAAAGCCATCACTTCTTGGGGGGGACCCCGGGGGGCCTCCACGGGCCCGCTGATCCCATAGGATTAGGGGCGAGCGGCGCCGAGGGAATGTATGCATTAAAGATCAGGGTGGAAGGGGGCGAGGGGATGAGGGGCTTTTTTTTCTTCTCTCTTCTTCCTTTCTCCCCCTCCTCGCCCCCGTCCACGCAGCCGGGGGCGGCCCAGCTGTGTCGCCCCACGTGGACCTCGGGGACACACGTGACGGTCCCACAATAGCGGCGGGGATGGGGCCGGGGATGCGGCGAGCGG
>VZTH01002660.1:602504-753947 GCA_013397815.1 Aleadryas rufinucha
CGGCCCTCACCCCGCCGCCCCGGGCTGGTCCCCATCTCCCCGGGCCGGCCAGGAAGCCGAACGACTCCGCGGGAGGAGGAGGCGGTGGCCCCAGGACGCGTCTCCCCCGGTCGGCGGGACGGAGTGGGCAAGGCCGGCTGCTCGCCCGGGCACCCTGCGTGCCGTGCCGCCGGCCGTATTATTCTTCCAGGAGCCTTGTAGGTTTCAGTATATTCATTCTCGTACAATGGGATTAAACCCTAACCGTTATCATCCAAATTAACTAAACTCTGAATAGCAAATGCGGGGGCTTTTATTTTTTTCCTCCTCTTTTTGCTCCACTGGCGGAGATGGAGTTGATCCTCTTACTGTCTGTGTTAACCGCCAGCTGCAGGCACCTGCGAGGCAACTTCTTACACGAGGGAAGTTGTTTATTTGCTCGCTGGCTGTTCCCTCGTTGGTTCCCCCGCGGGCCGGGCTGCCCAGGGGAGCGGCGGGGGGCGCGGGGCGGCCGTGGCATCCCTGCGGTTACTGCCGCCTTGTCCGCAGAGGACTTCGGCGGGGCTAAAGAGGGAGATCACCCGACACTGCCGCGGTCGGACTGTCACCCTTGTAGGGAAGCCAGGAGAAGGCGGCTTTGAATATTTTTTTAGTTTTAATTCCCCTCGAGCGCCTGTTGGCTCTCCTTGCGGGACACGCGTGCACGGCTCTTTGGCAACCCAAGGCGGACACCCGCGTCCCCAACACGCACCACCGGTTTTCAGCTCTCTCCCAGGAGCCCCGCCGGCCACAGCCCTCTCCCCTGGCAAGGGGCTGGCCGGCGGCCGGGGCTCAGATCCCTGTTCGATACGCGCGGAGAGGGATGAGCCCGCCGTCGCCCAGGGGCTGCAGGGCGAGGAGAGGCATCACCGCCCCGGCCGCCCCTCGCTGTGTCCCCGCGGCCGGCCCGGGGGTCTCCTCCTGGCGGGGCTGCGCCCCGAGGGAGCCGCCCGGCTCGGCCCCCCGGTGCGCTGCCGGGATGCGCACGGGTGTCGCGTCTCAGTGGCGTGTGGCTCCTATCCCGTGGCGCTGCCGACCTCTGCCAGACAGGGGCTCTGACAGCGAGCTGGAGATCCTCTGCGAGGTGTCGAGCTGCTTTGAATTGGCATCTAGGTTTGCCTTTTTTGTGAGAACAGATCGTCTTCTCTCTGTTTCTTCACCCCGTCTTTTCTTTTTTGACTCTTATATAACGTTGGGGTTATATGCAATTACTTCACCAAGTAATTGTAACTGTGGGTATTAGGTTTGAAAATCATTGTCACAGTGTCACAAGCAAGAAACCAGCTAACCAGTCTCGCATGGAAAGAGTTGTCCACGCAACTGGTGAATCAAGTGCAAAGTAAAGTGTCCCAGTGTGGTTGGGGCTGGGGTTGGCCCTGCCAGCATGGTTCAGTCCCATACTGGAGGTCCTGCTGTGTAATGTGGAGAGGCATTCACATTCCTGGATGATCTCATGGCTGCTAGGGAAGGGGAGAACTCACAAGGTGCAACAGGTCCTACTTATAGGAAGTGGTAGCTTTATTACTTGGCAATCCTGGATCTGCAAAGAAGCAGTGATCTCTTCACTCAAGAGAAGGCATTTAATTTAGGAGTTTAACCCTCAGCTGTACATACAGCAGCTCATCACGCAGTGCCAGCTTTTGGTCTGAGTTAGTTTACTCTTGCACACTCAGTGAGGCTGGGCTGAGTTAGCAAGTTTCCAGTCTTTTCACAGCTCCTAATGCTCTCTGCCTCTGTGTATGAGGCTGATTGGTCCACATCTTGTTCCTCAGCTGCAGAGGTATCCCTTACCTCAATGCTACTGTTTGTTCTGACTGTAGTCCACCTCCATGTCTTCCTTCCTAGTGGAAGGACCATGCTCCTCTGTTTGCTCACCTGCCATGAACAGTGGCATCAGTAGGGGGGAGGTGATAACACAATAGGTCTTGGGGCTCCATCCCAATATGGTCCTTCACAGAAGCCATGCTTGTAACCATGAGTCTCTTGTATTGTTGGGTAGATTCAGAGTGCTCTCCTCAAAATCCTAGAGTGCTTTAGGAGGTGCTGTTTGTGCTTCAGAAGATGATGTTCTTCTTGTTCTGTGAGACACGGTAATGCCCATAAGTTAAACTTTGATCCTAAAAATTTGGTCTTTATCATAGGAAGTTGTCAAGTATCTCTGGTGGAAGACAGGACTTCCAGGTCAGTAATGCTCCTGAGTGTTGCTATGTGCTTGTCATATTCCACCTCCGAGGAGACACAGTCCACTGTAAGTATGTTTTGTGGTGTAATTTAAATATAACATACTCTGTTCTTCATTATTAAAAGCCTTTCAGGAATGTGAAATCTGATATGGATTGCTTTTAGATTACTCTCTGTATGAACTTTTTGGAGTTCGGATTGCTTGAAAGTCATTCTCATATGTTTCTGTAATTTGTAATATCTCCTTTGTTGACTTTTTTTCCCAGACATAAGATTTTAAGCTTATGTTTAGGTTTATATGTAGTATAGCTAATGTATTCAGAATTGCACAGGGTAAAATGTTTCACTGATTAAAATCAGGTATAGTTATATATGTTATAGCCATTTACAGGGGCTGATTTACATTGGCAGAAGACCTGATACAGCTTTTGTCCATCAAATGTGTATATATGGCAAAACTTAAGACTCTCCACTGTGTGTTTGTACAGGGTGAGTCTCCCAAGACAGTGGATAGATGTTTGCCGTTTTCCCAATGACAGCTATCTTGTCAGCCACATACAGTTGAGACAGAATACGTTGCCCTTTAAATGACAGCCTGTCAAAATCAGAACAGAGTGCTAAAATTGATTTCAGTGGGATTTAGGTAATCATGAATCACTGGGGAGTTGTACATTAGATTGCTTGTGACTGAGGTTCTAAATAGCTAAATATCTAGATTTGTGGCTGTCTGGCACGAATAAAGGCTGAAAGGTTCAGAAAATACAAGGGCTTTTTCTGCAATGGCATGTCTAATGCTGAAAAATGTCTAATCCCTCCTCTCCAGTCTTAGTAAAAACTAAAAACAAACAAACAAAAGTAAAAACTTTTGCTCAGCATGGCTTCACAGAGGGGAAATTATGCTTAATCCACCCAATAATCTTCTATGATGAAGTGACTGGTTTGGTGGATAAGGAAAGAGCAGTGGATACTCTGAAGAAGAGAAGGCTTCAGGGTGACCTCATCACAGCTTTTCAGAACCTGAAAAGAACCTACCAGAAAGCTGGAGAGGGGCTTTTTACAAGGGTATGTAGTGACAATACAAGGGGTAGTGTCTTTAAGCAGAAAGAAGGTAGGTTAAGATTAGTTATTTGAAAGAAATTATTTACTGTGACGGTGGTACTGGAATAGGCTGCCCAGAGAATTTGTGGATGCCTCATCCCTGGAAGTGCTCAAGGCCAGGTTGGATGAGGCTCTGAGTAACCTGGTCTAGTGGGAGGTGTCCCTGCCCACAGAAGGAGGGGTGGAACAAGATGGTCTTTAAGATCCCTTCCAACTCAAGCTGTTCTATGATTCTGTGATACCATCTACTTGGCTTTTGATATTGTCTCCTGTAACATCCTTGTAGAAAAGCCAATGACATGCAGGGTGGATGAGCAGAACTGAAAACTGGCTGAACTGCCAGGTTCAGAGAGTGTTGATACCCAAAATGCAGAGGACATTCCTCTGCATTTTGGGTATCAACAAGAGAGGAATGATCTGTGGCACAAAATCTAGTGTCCAATAACTAGTGGTATACCCTGGGGCTCAGTATTTGGTCTAGTCATGTATAACATCTTCATCAATGAGCTGGAACATAACCTCAGCAAGTTGGCAGATGACACAAAATTGTGAAGAGCAGCTGATACACCAGAGAGTCATTCTGCCATCCAGAAGGTCCTCAACAGGCTGATGAAATGGCCTGTCAGGAATCTCATGAAATTCAGCAAAGGGAAGTGCAAAGTCCTGCACCTGGGAATAAACAATTCCCTGTACCAGCACATGCTGGGGCAGGGAGGTGGTGATTGACTGGAAAGCTGCTCTGTGGAGAGGGACCTGGGGGTCCTCGTGGACATCAAGCAGAACATGAGCCAGCAGTGTGCCCTTGTGGCCAAGAAGGCCAATGGTATCCTGGGGTGCATTAAGAGGATTATTGCCAGCAAGTGTGGGAGGTGACCCTGCCGCTTCACTCAGCATTGGGGGAGTCCACATCTGGAGTTCTGAGTCCAGTTCTGGGCTCTTTAGTACAAGACAGAGATTGCTGTACTGAAGGGAGCCCAGCAAAGGCCCATGAGAATGATTAGGGGATTGGAGCAACTCATGTAGGAGGAGAGGCTGAAGGAGCTGAGACTGTTCAGCCTAAAGAAGAAAAGGCTCAGGAAAAGCTTACCAGTGTGCTCAAATACCTGAAGGAAGGGTGTAAAGAAGTTGGAGCCAGGCTCTTCTCAATGTTTCTCAGTCATAGAAACAGAGGCAATGTGCACAAACAGAAATACAGGAGTTTCTGTCTATAATAGGAAACAATTCTTCTGCTGTGAAGATGGTTAATCACTGAAACAAGTTGCCCACAGAGGTTGTGGGGTCTAGAGGTGGTCCTGGGCATCTGACTCAAGGTGGCCATGCTTGAGCAGGGAGGTTGGATCAGATGACCTCCAGAGATGCCTGCCAACCTCATCTATATCACAGTTCTGTGCACTTCCTGTGTGAACATTTAGTTTTGATGCAATTCAGTCCCACTTTGGTTTGGCATAGAAGAAATGTATTTTAATTTTTTCATACACTACACAGCAGATTGAAGTCTTTTACTCCGTTCTCAATAGAACAATTCATTTAGATTCAGGGTTTCTACACCTGTGTCAAGCAGAATAAATGGGAGGGAAGCACAGCCTTTCTGTTGATTGTACTTCACCACGTGTTGCATTGCAACTCGGCCCATTAAAGACTCATTAACATCCATTATACTTATGACTGCTTTGTAAACAATGCTAATTCAATAGGACTTCAGAGCTTAATTCCCTCTAGAGTCCTTTGTAACTCCGAGCCATGACTTTCTTTCTAGCTGAAGTGGAAAGGGGACCCATGTGAGAGATTTATGGACTCTGCAAAGCCTATTAATTTAGTAATGCCATAGTTCAAGCATCTTATTATTATGAACCCTCAGTACTGAGCTTATTGAGTGGACTAGGGACTTACAGGACTTCTTTTCAGCAAAGCAATATTCTTTGGTTCAGTCCAGCTTTGTTCTGATTTCACAGAGGTTGACTGGACCAAACACTACTCCCTGCTACACTGGCTTCCAGAGAATTATTTCTGAAATGTGCCCTTATTGCTAACTCAGAGAGTTAGGGTGCTGCACTATGCACAGACTGTGCCAAGACTTTCAGGTTTAAGGTTCCTCTGTAGAACAGTGAGGTGATATCAATGGTCCTGCATTCTACACTGGTGGCTGCCTTTCGTGAGGTTAATCCAGTGCTAGCATATGGCAAGCAGCATAAGCCTAAAATCTCAGCGACTTTGTGAAGGCAAGTAATATAAAGTTTATGCTGTGAAATAAAAAAGAGAGAGGGACTGATGCGTCAGGGTTCCTGCAGAGTCTGTCTATCTTCTAGGCAAGGACTGCAGCCCCAACCAGTTGCCTTTCGCAGCTTCATTATTGCTGGGCAAGTGGGGTGGCCAGCCTTCCTGCTGGCTCTCTATTGTGTAGACTGAGTGGTCTCTGTTGCTGAAGGCCCAGTCATCACTTGCTCCTCTGTATCCCATAGTAGCTTTGAGTTATCTAGTGTTTTGCTTGTCTCCTTTATTCAAAGAGGAGGGATGGATACAACCAGGAAGGGAAGAGCATGCAGCTGGGAGGCACTGTTCTGTTTGCTGCTGGGAAAAGGAATGTTACAAGAGTTAAAGGCTTTCCATTGCTATCTGAGTTTCTGTTCTGTGACAATCTTGCCCTTCTGACTGAGCTCTGAAAAGTGTTCTGCTTCTGGCAAGTTTAGGTTGTTCTTCAAGTCAAGTTCTTTGTCTTGAACACAGCCAGCAGCTCATTCCTGTTTCTGAACTCATAGCCCAAAGCAATCCAAAAGGTTATGATAACACGTGAAGATCCCAGAAATTCCTCAAAAACAAGTGTGAAATTTGCTTGCATGTCCTGGCTTTAAAATGGTCACTTCTTGCATAAATACACCTTTGCTGATAGCAAAGTGAGATCTCTTCTGCTAGACAAACAAAACATGACTATTAAATGCAAACACTTTCTTTAAAAGCTGTCAAAGTATTCTGGGTAAACATCATTCCCTGCTTGCCCTGTTCTTTGATTCTTTCTTAGTGCACATCTATCTAATGTCAAGAGAGAATAACACAGCCCTGACCATACTTTGTAGGAATGTTCTTCTGCCAAAACTGGGTATATCTGACACAGGGATAGCAGATGGTGTCCAAATACTTCTGCAACAACTCTCCCTTTCTGGGTAAAATTAAGAGTATATTGAAATTCCAGCTTTCATAAGTCATGAGCCAAGCCCCCAAACTCTTAAGATAAGTGAAAAGTCAGGAACTTAAAATTGTCAGCAGTAATAACAAGCCATCAGAAGGTTGTTTATTTCAGTGGTTTTCCATTTGTAGTTTTTCCTTCCTCAGCTTTTATGACTCAGGTTTTCAAGCATTCTGCATAACCATTAGAATAGAAAAGTAATTTTTATGAAATCCTTAGATCCTGAAGCAGAAGTGTAAACCACCAAATATAATTAGATTTTCTAAATGAAAACATAATGGTTTTAGGAACACTAGAAAGGATATCAGTGCTGGATATGGTGCCACCTATTTTTCATTTCATCTGGCTCATTTTTTAAACTAATTATAGCAGGCAGGGAAGAAGTACCCGTGTCCCCTCTGACTTTAATGCCATGTCCATTTTGATGGAAAGCTATTTTACATGTCATGAGAATGTATAACCACCTTGTGCATGGTCTGAGGTCTCATTCTTCCTTCACATTCACACCCCACCCTCTTGATGGCACAGATAGGAGTGTGTCTGGGCACCCAGCCTGTTGTGGCGCTTTGAACACTAGTTACTGCTTTTTCTAATAAATTTGGTTTGAATATGGGATAGGGAAAATAGAACATGAAAGTGTCAATGCCAGAAAGGAGAGCTGGGAAGGCTGGCTCAGTGACAAGCATTGGAATCACTTACTCCATTCTACTGATCTAGCATTGTTTCACCCAATATCTGTATGTACATGAAAGTATTATATAAATGGCAGTGATATAAAAAGCACTAACTTCTGCACTGTTATATGCATATGTGAAGACTCATATAAAATGCAGATTGAATGTCACTGTGCCCTATGGCACGTGGCTGACAAGCTAGGAGGGAGTGGAAACTAAGTCCCACAGTTTGGTCCTGGTATTTGCAAGGCAAAAACATCCCAATTCTTCCACAGCCCATCCGTGGTGCTCAAGACAGGCACCATTAGATAAAGAAACAACATTGCCTTTATTACTTGTCACCACGAACTTTTAAAAAAGAGCTTAATGTCGAGGAGCGTTAACACTAGTGGCAAACAGGCAGGCTTTTCTTCCAACACATGAGCATCGTCACCGGGGAAGCTGCTCAGCTCCCTCTTCCCGTGTGGAAGCCTACAAAGCTGTGGAAAACTGTGGGGACATTAGGGGTTGGCTACTGCCCTCTAGTGATCGTCACCAGCGCCTGAGGTTTCTAACTCGCCTTTATTTTCTCATCAAATTGCTAAAAATGAACTTCGTGTATGATCAGATGCATGAAATTCAGTATTATGGAACAGTGCCTGATTCATCAGATCTCAGAATTTGCACCAAATGATGGACTGTTGCTAGAATGGACACCAGCTGATACAGCTCTAAAAATACAGTTAATGCAATCCAAACATGCTGTGTTAGGCATTTATATTATCAACTAAGTCAAATATTTCCGAATTCTTTAGAAACTGGTATACCTTGGTTTGACTAAGCTTATTGATAGAATTTTTCCCTAAATAAAAACATTGCTGCATTTTAAATACAGCCTTTCAATAATAAGCGAGTCACCCTTCTTTCAAAAAAAAAACCCAGCATAACAAAACAATGACTAGAGGAAACTTTACAGAATACAAATTATTGAGAAACAGAATATTTGGTTCAAATAATGATTTAGCTGAATTTGTAAGTAGCACTAGAGGCCTCTGTCCTTTTTTTCTTTTTTTTCCTCTGTGCTAAAATAATCAAATATCTGCTAGTTAAGACGTAGGATGTGTGGGGATTTTTTTCTCTAGTTATTGATGCAAAGTGCTCAGCTCCCTGATTAAGTTCTCATCAAATGTTACCTGATGAAGGGCTGTTTGAGCAGAATTCTGGTGCTGGCATTAGAGGGCAGCCTCGAGGGTTTATTTGATTCTTTTTCTTTGCATATCAGTCTGGCTAGGATTTAATTTAAAGCAGCTTAAGGCTATTTTTGCTCTAAACGCAGTACAGTCATTCAAAACCGCCTGTCTCATTAAGTGCAGCACTCGGCTGTGCTGCTCACTGATGAACATCAACAACCGCGGGTTAGAGACAGCCGAATTGCTCTGCAGGTACAACGGCTGCAATTACAAGATCCTCAGAGCAACAAGTGTGTTCATCTAATTGGCCTGTGTATGAAACACACCAGGCAAGGGAGTCGCCTTTACTTTTATCCTGCAAGAGTAATTGAGTGGTTCACAGCTCTGAGTTGTTTTCAGCAACACAACTTAAGTGAAATGAATGTGCGCAAGTTCTCTCCAGAGTCACACAGACTGCTCCAAGATTTGAGTCTTTACACATGTGAACAGTGCATCTTATTTGTTCTACCATGCCTTTTGTGCTCTTACTTCTAGGCCCATGAACACTGCTTACCATCATCTGTAGGTACAATGTCTTTGCATTTCATCACTTATCCTTCAGACTTATGTAGGGCAAAGGTTACAAAAGTTCTTGGCATCTGCCATATCATGTAGGAGGAAAGCAGCATCAGCAGAGAGCCTCTTGTGTAATCTACTGATATTTTTGGAGATATGTTTGGGTAATAAAATGTTCGCTTTGTCTGCTGATCAGACTGCCTCCTATACAGTAGAAATTGTCTGTTGTAAAAAAATGTCTTTAAGGTGGATTTATAAAATGAAACCTTATAGAGGCATGAGAATAATTTACAAATCCCAGATTCATATGATTTATAAGGAAAGGTTCTGGAGCAAATATAAAGCAAATGATCTTTAATTAACATGGGCTTGTCAGAGGATAGTGATTCATCCATCAGCTGAGGGCAGGGGAAGGTTAAAAAAAAAGTGTGGAAAAAATTATGAGCTAAAGGAGAACGTATTTCAGATCCTGAATCACCTCTGCATGAACCATGTTGATAGCTATTCCGTTTCTTGATGATTGTTGCAAATTCAGCAATCACTTGTCTTGAAATGATCTTGAATGGTCCTAAAAATAGCTTGATACTGGAGATGCCAATTTTTTCAGTAATTTACTTAAAATTACCTAAAAGTCAGCAGAATTATTTGCTATGA
Source organism: Aleadryas rufinucha (assembly GCA_013397815.1). Taxonomy (NCBI): domain Eukaryota; kingdom Metazoa; phylum Chordata; class Aves; order Passeriformes; genus Aleadryas; species Aleadryas rufinucha. Next base: position 612,035 of record VZTH01002660.1, read on the forward strand.
GAAACAATGCTCTATCTTCATCTCCATGGGAAGATGATGTTTGTCTGCTGCAATACAGTACTTCTGAAAACAGCATCTTCTGAATTCCTATGGTTTTCAATGTGTCCTAGATACCTTTGAAGATAACCCCATTTATGGCTGACAGCTGCAGAGGTAGGAAAGTCTCATGTCCCCTAACCTGGTAGTTGGGCCATTCAAAAAGGTGAACAGGGATCTTGCCAGGTGCTTTGCTAACAAAGCGGATTTTTCCAGGTAGTGGGGTAAAGCAGAAACTTTATGGCAGCTTCAGGTTGTCTAAAAACTGGCTAAACCTGAGCCAGGCTGGTTTTTTTCCCCCATGTCTCCTGAAAACCTCTTTCCCCTGCTGCCACATACATCAGTGCAGAAGAAACCCAGTAAGAGTTTTTCCCACTGTTATCAAAGTCATACTGATTCCAGCAAAAGCCAGCAATCTGGAGAGACTTGATTTCCACTATCAAAATCAGCCCACACCAATGCCTTTTGATACTAGATACAGAGGAATCTCCTAAGTATCTTTAGGAGTGCAGCATTTGAAATGTGAAAATCCTGATCATCTTGTACAGTTAGTTGCTCCAGATGCATCAGCCAGCCTGCAGTAAGCATGCTCTGAAAACAACCAGAAAGTCCATAGGAGGATTGTCCCAGATCTTTGAAAACCTTATAAACAGTAGCTCAATGAAGCAATAGACTCTGCTGCTGCTTGACCATGTCCCACACTGTTGTTTCTGTGGAGGCACTTGCAGATGTTTGGCATACAAATCAAACATATGACTAACATATGATACTTCAGCAGAGAAGCACAGAATATCCTGAGTTGGAAGGGACCCACAAGGATCATCAAGTCCAGCTCCTGATATTGCACAGGACACTGCAAGAGTCACACCAGGTGCCTCTTCAGAAGCACTGAGAGTGCTTGTCCAAACACTTCTTGAACTCTGTCAGGTTTGGTGGTTTAGTGCTGTGACCACTTCCCTGGGGAGCCTGTTCCAGTGCCTGACCACCCTCTGGGTGAAGACTGTTTTCCTAATATCCATCCTAAACCTCCCCTGACACAGCTTCAGGCCATTCCCTTGGGTCCTGTCACTGGTCACCACAGAAGAGATCAGTGCCTGCCCTTCCTCTTGCCTCAAGGGGAAGTTGAGACCACAATGAGGTCTCCCCTCAGCCTCCTCTTCTCCAGGCTGAACAGACCAAGTGACCTCAGCTGCTCCTCAAACAGCTTCCCCTCAAGGGCCTTCACCATCTTCCTTGCCCTCCCTTGGATGCTCTGCTTTATATCTTTCTTACCTTGTGGCACCCAGAACTGTCAACAGCACTGGAGGTGAGGCTGCCCCAGTGCAGAGCAGTGGGACAATCCCCTCCCTTGCCTGGCTGGTGATGCTGTGCCTGATGCACCCCAGGACAGGGTTGGCCCTCCTGGCTGCCAGGGCCCTGCTGACTCATGTTCAACTTGCCATCGACCAGGACCCCCAAGTCCCTTTCCATGGCACTACTTTCCAGCATTCTCATTCCTCAGTCTGTGCATTCAGGGTTGCCCCATATCAGGGGCAGAATCCAGCCCTTTTCCTTGTTGAACTTACGCACTTGCTGATTTCCCAGCTCTCTAAATGGTGAGGTCTCTCTGCAGGGCCTCTCTGCCTTTGAGGGAGTCAACAGCTCCCCAGTTTAGTATTATCAGCAAATTTAGACTACCTTTCAGTCTCATATTCAAATTGTTTATGAAGATAGTGAAGACAACTATCCTAAAATAGAGCCCTGTGGAACCCCACTACTGACTGGTCACCAGCCAGAACATGTTCTGTCACCTAAAACCACACAGTGGAAGAAGAAAAATAATTCATCCCAGGGAACAGCATCTTAGTAGCTTTTTCCGGTGTTACAACCAGCCTCTTCCCTTTGGAGATGGTGGTCTGGGGAGCCCCATCTTTCTTCAGGCTGTTCTCAGATGGTCTTCCCTCTACCCTGCTCCTGGTTTGCCAACATTCACCTCCTGGGAAGAGAGAACCCTTTACATATTAGCAAGTGATGAAAATTGACTTTAATCCCTGCACCTGAATCATCACAAGTTATCCTATCTGTCTAGTTTGATAACTGGCAATCCTATGTGAAGAAACTCACGTGGGGACAGAGTTCTGTCGCAGCAGATCTGACTTACTGGGCTGGGCTGGGTTGCACAAGGGAGGCCAAGGGGAGCTGCCAGCAGCTCACCCCACTGCTCTGCACAGCTAACTGAATAACAAGGGAGGAGGATGATGAGAGATAAATATTGAAGCTGTGAGAGTAACTGGTTAAACACTGAAAGTTTTTCTCTGGTGTCTGCTGCTCAGGCCTGCATAAAGCTGTTTGTATGCAAATGGTGAACTTGCCCATGCTTACTGCTGCTCAAGTTCTCTCAGCACAAAGCCCCACTCTAGGGAAACTACCAAAACACTGCAATCAGCAGGAAGGAAATACAGCATTCTATTAATGAGGCACCCAGGAAAATTTTGACAACCATTTTATACTGATGGAGTAAATCATGTTTAGCACCACTGACATATACATAGGATACCCAGTGGCAGTTGGATAAGAGGTAGACTGAGAGGAGAGATCATCAAGTCTCTCATGAAGATTATTTTCCCAGAATTTTTCTGTCATCTTCCATTCCTTTTCTGTTCTCTCTTTTTTTGCTTTGGAATCCCTTCCTCCACTATTCATCTGTTTACATGTGGCCAGGATATACACAGTCAGTTTTCTGCATATTGCTATTTCCTCTTGCTAGTGTTTTTGTGGAGGTGGAAGCCACAGCCTCCCGTTTGTGTTGGTCCTGTGATCAAAAACCTATAGGAAACATGTATTTGCTTGACAATTTGGGATGAAGACTGTCCAAAGATGATCTCATAGAAACTGGTTATTAATTCAGCACCTTTGCAGGTTGCTGTTACTTAGAGTGTGTTATGCTGTATCTGTCTGCAAGAATTTGGTTTGAAATAAGGACAGGAAAACAAGTGGCTGTCTGCTATGATGGTACTCGAGCAAATGCGCAGTGAGGAGCACTGGCAAGCAGCACAGACAACACTGCAAGAGATGCATTTCAGTTCATTTGCTGTATAAAAAACAAGCACCACTTGTGGCTTCAATCGTGTTCTTAATATCCATTCATCAGTATAAAGTCAACTGCTAAATAAACAGATTCACATAAAATCAGAAGGGGCACATGAAGTGATGTTGATATGTTCTATGTTTTTGAGATATTTCTGCGGCATGCATCAGCCAATTGTTATAAAAGCACTTCAAACTGGTTTGACAGCTAAAAGCATTAATGAATCTGGAAGTGAAATTAGGAGAGTGCAGGGCTTTTTTTTCCCTTTTGGTATCTCCATCTTTTTTAAAAGTATCTTTATTTAAAATGTCATATTAGTCAGACAAGATTGTTCTGCAGGATGGGAAGAAGACTGTCAAGAAATATGTTGATGAACTAATAGACCAATGAACACTAAGGGGCTGTTTTAATATTCATTTTAGATAACAACCAAGGTAAAAAATCTGTGCTGTCCTCTTGACCATTGTGACAGGAATGGGGAACAGGAAAAGCTGGTCAAGGATGTATATGAAAGGCTGGATGGACACAACTGTGACTGATGGCACCTGGAAAAGAATTGCTTAATTCTAAATTACAAGTGTGCTATTTTTATTAAGCAATGATTTTCATCCGCAGTTTTTTAAGTCCCTGCATTGCAAGTTCTGTTACTTGGATCCTCACCTAACCTTGACCTATAGATATTTTCCTTTTTATATGATAAACACAAATTACAGCTTTTCATTACACCATATGTGTAGACTACATAAGCTGACCAAGTCATTCTGCTACTGGTGTCAGCACTGGAGCCTTTAGGCACAGTTTATGGTCTTTCTTTCTTTCTTCCTCTTTCCATGTGAACTGGCCTTGCTACTGCTTGCATCTCAAACCGTTCCCAATCTGTTGTGGAGGAGGTCTTAGGAATCACCCTAGTCATGGCATTCGCTTTTGCAATGTAAATGTTTGTGGTATTGTTATATTATTATTTTAGACTTTCTCTGTTTGGTGGTGCTGCCTGGGTGCCTCTCAGCTGTCTGCAGAGAAGGGCTGAGGCTTAGCAGCTGATACTGCAGGCACTGACTGCATGGTGCAGGGCAATAAGCAGGAGGAAAGGTACCATGGCTACTGTCACTCTTGGTCTGGGGTGTTCTCTTTCAGACCAATACTAATTTTATTTCACAGCTATTGGGCCTTTTAACTCCAAAACAGTCCATGTGAAACTATTGGAGTAATTCCATTAACACCAGAGGGCATTAACTTATGTCTCTGATGGTGCTGGAAGCTTCTATTTTCACTTGTTAACAGTTTCAGCCTACTCAATATTTTTCTTTAAACTTTCATGTTTATCTTGTTAATTTTCTAAAAATGGAGTTAAAACACTGAAGTGTCAGTACATCCTTTCTATGTTAATGATACTACTGATTTTTGCACTGAATATTTATTTTCATGAAAAATACAACTTTATTTTTTAAGACAGGTGATTTCTGAAGAAGTCTGTGGTTTTTCAGATACGTGTGGAATCAAAAGATTTAATTCACCTCTGCTGTATAGCTTCTGAACTTAGTGAATTTACATTAAGGTTAAATTTGAGCAAATATTTTTTCAGGCAGCTGTCAATCTGGTCTAGTCTTTAACCTCTCTGTTAAAAAAAAATCTAAAATAGGTTTTGGAGATCTGTTGGGTTAAGAGAGAGATTTCTTTATTCACAAATACTGAATACATATAAGAGTGTTTGAGTTGCAAAAATGTTTTGTAATGTTGATGTTCAAGCACAAGCAATTACCAGATGGGTGCCAGGAGAAGAAAGATCTGTAAGGAAATGAAAAGCCCCAGAATGTATCCCATGCAGCAGAACATGATGCAGGGAGCCCACAACTAGCACTAGCAAAACCTATGGAAGTCCAGGAAAAAAAAAAAGGAAAAGAAAAAAAGCAGTTTTCATTCATAGTTTTTATACAGACTCTCTTTACTGGAAGTTGCCTTGTTTAGCAGACCATGGGACACACCTTCTTTTTCATTCAAAGCACTTTTTTATGTGCCACTGTTGTGTTATCAAGCAGTGAGTGGGAGAGGGTGATAAAGCGTGGCCTCAGGCAAAACAGTTAAAGGGAGGAGGAAGACATTAAAAGAAAATTTAGGAAGAAAACCAGACTGATTTTCTTGATTTGATCTATTATACTAAGGCATAATCTTTCAAAGAAGTTGCATTAGCAGTCATCTTTAAATGTCCTGGCCAGAAAGCTCAAAGGAGCACTGTAGGGAATTTTCCAACCCTGGTAAAAGGAAGAAATAAATTGCTTAATAAGCTATTCTCCATTTGTAATCCTTATTTCATTTCACCCTAATCACTGAGCATTAACAGCAGCAGCTGTTATAGCAGAAGTCATACATTTTTTCAGGTCAGACAGTTTTCCCTCTTTTTCTGAGAACTTCATTTGCCAGTACTATTTTGGGATTTCGGGGACCTTTATTTAGCAGTGCAAATTTTAGTTTCCAGAAGCACAGAAGCATATTTTGTAATAAACTTGCTGAAGGCAAATTGCTGGTATTCAGTATCAATGAGATGCATTGTCAAGAAGTTTAAGATTTTCAGAAATTTAAAGGGCCAGATAAGCTCAGGTACTTTAAGTATTTTGCTAAAGAAGATTGTGTTTAAGACTGCTTCTTTTCCAGTGGAATTTGTACTCTTCAATGAGTGTGAAAGGTTTGTCAATGGAGTGCTACCCGATAAGCAAACAGCCAAATATCTAAATAAGCTCTTACTAAGGGGGTGTTGTTTTCCTGTGGTTCTCGGAAAACAACATGCATGAAAGGTGATACAATTTGACCTCTAAACATGCTGTGAAGATTGGTAAACAATCCAGGGCATCTCCCACAGACTGAGGAAAGCTTTTCCAACAGATAAAGGTTTGTTGCAGCAATACTAGGTTTAGATTAAACAGTGGATTTGAGATTTTCTACTATTTGACCTAGTTTTTACTGTCTTTTTGGTAGAAAGTAGTGTTTTCTCTATCTGACCTTTTTGGCATTTGTGAGCTGCATTTGGAAATGAACCTTGAGCCTCACCCCAGGTATCCCACTGGAGAAGTGGAGACGTGACCCTTCAGTTAATCACAGGGATGTCCTGTGCAGTGCTTGAGATAACATACATCCCTCAAACCAGCACCCAGAGTTGAGGTACGTCTGTACCATAGCCAAGTGGTTACTCTTCCCAGGCACATAGCAGGCAGTGGCTACCTTCCTTCTGCCACCAATGCACCCATGCCTGCTTTCCTTTGGGAGGCTTTTACCATGTTTTTCTTTTGTTTTCTCTGTTGGGTATGTTTGCTTCTACAGCATCAGTGTTGGTTTTGAGATGAGACATTTAATTGAGGTTTTGTAAGTTCTGCACATTTGTCATTCATCTTTCTCCAATGCTAGGAATTATCCTCCTAATGCCTTCAAAGGGAACCTGGGTTAAATCTGAGGGTTCTTCTTTAGATCCATAATAAGGTCACAAAAATACTGGTCTGACTATCCCATGCTAGGAGATTTGACAACTTTCTTCAGGATCTGGTCCATCTTACAGCTGCAGTTCACAGTCCATGAGAGACCAAACAGCGTGTATTTGACTTGGACTCACATGTTGGCTCAGCTCTGGATTTTGCCCTTCACCAGTGTTTCATTCTCCATGTTATACAATTTTGCAGTCTAAATCAAATCATCTATTTGGGGATTAAAGAAGTCAACAATTTTCAAAGGAGCAGGGGGAGAGGGAGACCCTTTCAGCAACAGCTTGGCATGATAACAGCAGAACAATGCTGACATGTATCTCCTCTGGAGATATTTAAAGCCCACATGGATGTGATTCTGTGCAACCTGCTCTTAGTGAACCTGCACTGGCAAAGGGGTTGGACTAAATGATCTCCAGAGATCGCTCCTAACCCCAATCATTGTGTGATTCTATGATGAAGTATAGAAAAACCTTTAGCACTGGCCATCTTTTCAGAGTATTCTCTGATTTCATGTGGACTTTGGCACTGCTCTCCTTCCTGACTCTGATTCACATCTGCTTTCATCTGCTGCTTCAGGTTCTCATCTGTGTTCACAGTATCAGAGTACTGCCATAGGTCAGTGTGATGGCTGTGCCTTTCTTTGGCCAGAAAATTCTCTTTGCTTTGTCCCAAGTTAATTCTGAATCTACCTGGACTATTTTGCTAAACTCTTATTGTCCCAAATATGAATTATGTCTCTTGTTAGAGGTTCACCAAGCTTCTTAGCCACAGAACTGCTTGCTGTTTCCCTTTTCTTTTTGTATTTAAAACTATACTGCTTACATGTCTCAACTTTATGAAGCACCTTACTCTTCTTTCTTTTTTACAATGTTTCACAGTTGACTCCATTTTTTTTTGGTCAGCTGGAAGCTCCTACAAAGTGGTTTTGAGCTGTCTGTTACCAGAAATTAGGCTGATTTGTGTTTGTTTTCCATTTTTCTGGGACTCAGGGCTTGTGGGTAAAACATAAGTTGTCTTCTCCAAGGTGATTCTCCTGGTTTCTTTTCCTGGGTTCAGTAATAACTAAGAGTTGTGACTGATGGAGATCTGTGTCTTTTGGTGTCTGAGCTGTACCTGTGCAGCACTAGGACTAATTTTACAGGAATTTTATAGAGATCTTTTTCCCTGCAAGCATGAGTGGCTGTTACTCTCCCACTCTTCACATGGATATGATGGGCAGCTCAGTGAGGACTGGAGAAAAGACAAGAGGTGTGAAGGCTTAAGAGGAATTGAGCTATGGAGGAGGTGTGGCTGGACTGATGTATTTTGTTTGGTAACAAGGTGAGTTGACCAGCCCCTGGAAGATGTTGATGGAACTGGTAGATGTTTTTAGTGAGACAGCATTTTATTCAGGAGCCCAAGGAGCAAACCTGGATTATTTTGACAAGTCAGCTTTGAAAAATAATATTGATCCACCTACAATCATACCTCCTTATTCTGTTTCTCTTATGCTTCAGATCTTTTCCCTTTTGTGGGTGTGATAGGAAAGAATACTATCCCAAAATGTAGTGTAAATGTAATGTCTTAGGAACTGCTTGAGGTAGGATGCCTAGAAGTATTGCCACTGAATTTTCTGACAGGCGTTTCTTTTGAATTATAGCTTTCAGCTAGAGACTCCCTGGTAAAAAAGGTGTGGTGAACCTCAGACCAGTTTGTTTACTTGATTTGAAAGTAGCTTTTAAACTAGGTACTTAATCCTCTCCTGTTACTCAAGAAACTGTCACTGAGATCAGGAGTTTCACATGAATCATTGCCATGATTGAGTCTGTCTGCACTTTGTATTTTAGATAAAATCTTAAAATCTTCACATCATAAGGTGAAATTTTTACTAGTAAGTCTTTAAATGTAATAAAGTATTTTAAAAATATTTTATTTTACAAATGGGTATTTGTAAACCTTAAATGTGTGTAAGAAAAAAGTTGGTTAAAAATGCCATCATGATATGGTGCTAAAACAGCTTCGGGGCACCTCTGCCTGCATACTCTCCCGCAAAAGTGTGAATCTCTGTTTCACATGGAATGGCAGCATTGTTTACAGAGTTTTTACAAATAACAGAAGACAAATAATCTTTACAAGCAGTAGACATGTATGACATATTTCAAAAGGATAATTGAGTTAAAATTGTATAAAGTGGCGTGAGCTGCACAGCTTTCATCAGCAATACATTGAGAACATTTTGTGACCTGGGAAAAAGGCTGTTAGAGGGATTTGTGTGGGACCAAAGAGTCACTTTAGCTGCCAGACAGTTGTGCAGGGGCTCCTTCAGTCTTTGACCAGGTTGTGCAAATCCAGTCTAATCTGGTTAGTCTTTAGCTATATGGGACCACCCATAAAATACAGCATATATAATTATGTTTATGTGGGCTCTGGGCCAACAGTGACAAGCATGGGTGAGTTAGCATGTTGAAATGCACAGATGTGAATATTAATATGCAAGATCATGAATGATTTTGTGTGAGTTTATTTCATTAAAAACTGTGCTCACTGAAGGTTTTTTGTTTCTTGTTTGGTTTTTTTAATGTGGAATCACATACTGTGCAGGTTGTACAATTATTGTGAAAATGAGAGTTGCCTTTTGTAACCTCCTCCCTTCTTTATTAGGTTACCTCTTGCCTCAGTGATCCTCTCCCTAATGAATTCTAATTCTCTGTACCAATGGGAGCAGTGTGATCCTATTTTGTCCCCTCAGGGTACCTCAGTATATGTGAATGGTTAACTCTGATCTCAGATAACTGATTGCATTCTTTCGGGAAGCCCAAGCCCCAGTGACATTATTTTAACCTTTTACCTACTTAACTGTTCCCTAACATCTACAGTTCCCTCTGCTCTGCCTACCTTGCACCCCCAGCAGAAGGCTCAGGTATTCACAGCAAACACATAACACATAATACATAACACATGCAAAGGACATATGCTTGTAACTTGCAAAATACTGTCATTCTCTGCCGTGTTACTGTCCAGTCTTTGCTGCTGAAGGAACTGCAGAGGTGACCATTTTAAATAGTTTTGCAGTTGGAATCAGGCATGTTGCTCCAACATGCAGTGTCACAACGGTGTTGGCAAAGACAGCCTGAATGCGAGCATGGGCCCGAATTGCTACAACAGTCTGATGAAATGCTGTGGAAAAAGCAGTGTTGCAAGTCAGGCAGAGGTGAGCAACGGGCACGGGGGCTGGGAGTGTGGAGAGTCCAGAGTCTGGGAAACCCAGTCTGCTGAAGTCTCAGAAGGTGTAGAGGTCATACAGTCAGCCTCCAGTGTGGGAAGCTGCCTCTTGCCCAAGGGTCACCATGATGCTGGTGACCCTGACGAAGGAGCCCAGCTCAGCCTAGCTGTGCAGATGTAATGTGATCCACAAGGTCAGGATGCACCTTAGATGTCTTTTGCTGCTTGGTGGGTTTAAAATACAGCTTGCATCCATGCCAAGGTTCATGGATCTGACCTTGTTGGCTCACAGAAACTCTGCAGGGTTTGATGGATGGTCATGGGAAGGGCACCTGGAATATCTTGGCTGCTGCACACGTAGATCATAGGGATGTGGCCATAGGGTTTGCAGTGATGTTCCCCAAGAAATCTGCCTGCATAACTCTGTGCAGAAACAGTTCTTGGGCAAATAGCCCAAGGCTGTGCTTTGATGGAACGTCCTGCCACTAAGGTGTGCTTGGATGGGTGGAGGACCTGAAGAGGTAGAGGGCCACTCAGTTAATCTGCAGTGATGTTCTTGTAGCAATGGCATCAGGAGTGTTTGTAAAAAATAACATTAAAGTCTGTCCTTTTTTTTCAACACTGGAAACCGGGAGAAAATAATGTACTATCCAGACTAAGGCAGCTGCTTGCAAACTACAGTTTTGCTTATAACATGTGGGTTGGTAAGAATGGGAAAAAAGTGGAGACACAGGAGTAATTTTGGCTTCTTCTTTTTTTTTTTTTTCCCCTGAAATAGCCCACAAATCTTCACTGGTTCAGAAAAAAACCCCAAACAAATGTTCCTTTTTGTTTTCTGTTTATTTTAAAATTAAATTTTGGTTGAAAGAGCAATTTGAAATGACAGGCTGAACTTTTGTACTGAAAACGTCAAAAGGAAAAAAGAAAATGTAGTGGTGAGTAATGGGTGAGGTGGAAGCCTGAAACTGTTGGTATTGATATAAATTTATGAGTAGTTTTGAGCTGCAGGGAAAAACACAGTGACCTACAGATCATGGATTTGAAATCTCTGTGTACTAGGCCAGGGATTAAAACAATAATCGTTCAGACACAATTATTTTCAGCATGAAGGCTGTTGTCTTCAAGGAATTCTGCCATTCTGCTTATTCATCTTCAGATTTCTGTGCAGTGTCCTCCTTTCCCCCCACTTTGCCTGAGGACCAATAAGACAGTTGAGTAAAACAGACACTTAAAAACAAAATAGGAGGGAAATACCTCCTCAAATAAAGTTGTCAAGCATGGAACTGTTCTGCCATAGGTGTCTGAATTGTTGTTATTAATTACTAGAGCAGAGAAGGTTGCTCTTGGACTGGGTGCTAATAGGTTCTGAGCAAACAAATATTCCCACCCTGAGGAGCTTGGTCTGGGTCAAAGCCCACCCTGAGGAGCTTAGTCTGGGTCAAAGGCTAAAGGCATTTTGGCAGGATAGGAGGAAGCTAAGAAGCTGCAGTACAGCCTGATAGATGATGATGCCAGCAGACCTCTTCTAATGGTCCTCCTGAAGGCCTTCTTAGTGTAGTAGTGCTTTAAAGAAGCATTAAGATGGAAGGAAAGCATGGAAGCACCTCAGGAAGGCAGTGACTAAGTGTGGATGCCAGTGGCTGGGGGACGCTTTTAGGTTTGCACTGGAGGGAAGAATGGCAGGTTAGGACCAGGGAGAGGGCAGGGGATGGGCACAGGTGTGAGCTACATCCATCTCTCAGATGGGGTCACCAGCACTGAGGAGTTAAAGAGCAATGTAATAGAGAGAAAAAGCTTTTAAGGATGAAGGGGAGCAGCTGGCCCTGTGCCAAACAAGTGTTGGAAATAAGCCCAGAAACATGATCCCCAGATGATATACTGGGCCCAGTACGAGTGGAGCAGGTAGGGTTTGAGGCTCTTCTCAGAACTGCTTGTCCGCCCAAGGAAGAACTCTGGAAAAGCATTTGTAGCTAGTGGTTCCCCTCTGGATTATTTTGAGGGAAGCACTAATGCTTGCTTGGAAAGGATGCTGAGGTATTTTGTTCAGGAACTGAATCTCTTTACACTCTTTTGCTTATGAAATAAGCTCTGGCTGACAGATTTTGTCGGCTTGGTTTCTTTGGGAGTTTTTTTGGGGGGTGGTGGTTGTGATGGGATTGTTGGAGTTTTTTTGTTCGTTTTGTTCTGTTGTAGTAGCAGTGGCATTTGTTGTCCTAGGCTGGAAGCACGATCAGCCCCTGTGAACATGAAAAAATTCTAATCTGGTGATATGGGAGGATAAAAGGAGTTGTGGGAAAATGAATATGGTCAATTTTTCCATAGATTAAGCCAGCAACATCATTTGCAAAGAGAACTGGTCAAAGGGCAGAATGTCAGAGGCAGGAGCCAAACTGTGACAGGGGGACGGTGTTTCTGGAAGAAGACAGAACACTTGTTGTGATAAGGAAGACCATCCTTCCTACAGGATTTCTCTCAGAGATGATCTGTAGTATGAATCCAGGTGACAGGTGTTGATGAACTAGTAGGAGAAGTTGTAATAGATGAAAATGGGAATAAAACATAGAAGAGGATATGGAATGGTGAGAAATAGTACTGTGCTAATGGATAAGAGAAGGTGAAGCCAAGAAGGAAGGGCCAAAGTGTAACGATTCCTTGCAAACCACATCTCACAGGATGGAGTGTCTTGCAGAAAACCTTAGGGAGCTGGAGGCCAAAGAACAGCTGTACATTAAATGAGGAATTGGAGGTGGACTATTCGCAAAAAACATCTTAATTCAAGACCCATCTTTTGAATGGAAGAAAAAAGGGTTGTGAATTGCATGAAGTTGTGATGAAGATAAAACATAAAACTGAGGGATGGAGTGGTTCCTTGAGCAGAAAATGGAATTGCTGTGGATGAATGTGACAAATTGAGAAGACAGAGGAAGAAAAGTCTTGAATCAGAAGGCTGATGGAAAATAGCTAGGTGAAGTTCAGGTAATAACATGGCAGAGAAGAGACTGTACAGAGTTGCATGAGAATGACAGAGAGAGTGGAAATTCCAAGCAGCAGCAGTGCAGCAGGGACTACCCACCTCCTTAAGTCTGTTCTCCTCCCTTTCTTGGGTTTGATCGAAGATGAGAAGGATGAGAAAAATTAGATACTGTACTGGATTTTCGGGTCAGGGTATATTTGCCTTTGTAAGTCTATCTGCAGTGCTTGAAGGCAGAAGTATTGAGTTTGATTAAGCATCCCTTTCTTGACTCATTTTCAAATACAGTGATTGTCTTTCAGACAAAGTGGGTGGGGGTTTGGCATAATTTGGGATCACTTTGAACTTTAACTGCAAACAAAGCAATGTCTGGTTTCCATTTTGACCTCACAATTCATAGGATAGTTTTACTTACTCTTAAGTTTTTCCTGCTCATTTTTGAATCATAAACAGAACAGATATTTTCTCTTTGTCTCTCTGAAACCATTCTCTTGTGATTGTTTGGGGAATAAAATAAGAATCTAGATGCTAGCTGTGAGATAAAGCATATCTGTGGTGACATGTAAGAGAGCCCTAGTGTTGAGAACACATACACTGATATGTCACACTCAGCTTCCTTTGGAACCAAAGTAAACAAATAAGATTATGCAGTGAATTAGAATCAGTTTTGCAAGAATACCCATATAACCATTCCATAAACCAACTTAATGCAAAAAAGATGCAGAGAATGATAAAAGCCAGCACTCCCTTGCACTTCTCTTTCCCAACTTCTCTTGAGATGAAATCTGTTTTAATAAAAGAGTATCTGCAAATACATAACAGCTCAACAACAGCTCCTCCTCTGAGAAAATACTCTGCTGTTGGTGTATGTGATGCCAGCCTAACTGTTCTTAAACTTTCAGTAATATCCTCATAGGAAGGTTGTACAGATTTGTCAAATGAAACCAATTTGAAAACTATTGTAGTCTAATTAATATGAATTCTTAGTGCAGACAAACTGTCAGTTTTCATGCAGTGCCATGTCTACACCATACTCTGTCAATGCTCTGAGACTGGTGAGCACAAATACATGTATGCATAAAATTAATGTCATACTCAATCAACTACAAAGCCAATCAATAAATCAGGGAACGTGATCCCTTTTGAAGGTCAGACAAAATATGTGGTACTTCTGTGCACTCTGACACCAGTTTGTGGGATTACCTCATCATCGTTAGGTAGTATGAGCACAGTAGCCTGCAGAGGAGAACTTGCTTGTTGCTTGAATTTAGAGTAGGGGGAACCTGAGTGTCTTGCTCAGGATTTCTGAGATAACCCTAGGTCTCAAGATCATACCCAAATTTCCCTGTCTTCATAGTATGTCAAACTACTTGGTGGCATCTAAATCTGGCATTAGATGCAAGCAAAGTTGACAGTTGCCCAAGTTGTTGACAGACACGAGTGGGAAAATTATGTCCTGACAAAGGGGTTGGGGTGGAAACCACACACCAAGCTGTTTTCCACTTCTCTTTTCTCCCCAGGTCAGCAGCACCATATATATGTATTTTGACGGTGATGGGGAGCAGAACAACAATAAGCTGAATACTGCAGGCATTTATGTATGCAAAGCGCTGAACTAGAATGTGGCCTCCTGTTCCTGGAATCGGGGAGCTCACTTAGCTCTAGTACCATGAACTTCTCTGAGGCAGTCATGTCTGTCAGAGCCCTTTTGCCACCACTGTTCAGTTGAATTTTGACCTCTCCAAAGAGGAGAGCAAAGTGTGCCAATCTGCTTCATCCTCAGAGCAAGCATGGTTCAACTTTGCCTAGACTGCTGAGAAGTGCTGAGCAGGCATGTCCGACCCTGTGCGATTCGTACAATGGGGCTGCCAGAGCAAAGTCGAATCTCTGGCTACATAGAAGAAGTAAACAGAAACCTTTGGACTTGCAACAGTGGACTTCAGCACCGTTACTTTGCGGTAATAGACTACAGACCTAAGCTGGCAGAAAATCCATGACAACTTTAGTTAGCAGAGCTTAGAATAAATAAACCATACTTTGAGAGGCATTGCATTTGAGAATGTTTGCAATGCCTTATTCCACGTTTCAAAAGACAGTCAAGGCATTTAAATGAAATATTTGTTTTCTGAAGATATTCAGGATCAAGAAGAAGTCGTGAAGCAGTAAAATATCTTCATAAACAAAATATTCTTAGGAGGTATACAATGTAATATAAAAACATACCAATCTGTGTAACATAAAATATTTTTCAATAGCTGACCTTCAGAAAGTTAGCATTCTTTTTGCAACAGAAAGAATCCCTCTCAACACCAACAAATTTCAGGACAATGTAAATAAATTTCATGACAGCAGTAGATCAGGAATAGAGGCAATTTAATCTACTCCTCTGAGAATGTTATAACACTGTACTCAGGATGAGAAAGTTCATGTCATTGGAAATGGTCCATGTTTCATTTTATCTACCATTAGTTGATCGCTGCCATCCATTGATAAATCTGTACCACCCTAACACAGAGTGGATCAGGAGAGCCAGGTATCCTATGGTAGTTGAGTTCTGCTAGACTATGGAGTTGTGTGGCCACCCTACCCTTTTCACTTCTTCCCTGGAGCTGAAGGCAGAAGAATTTGAAAAATCTACACAATGGATTTCATGACCTGGATGAAGTAGAGTATAGGATATATATGCATAAGATCCATGGATTCTGATGATTCTGTAACAGGAGAAAGTGGCTTGTAGATAAAACACCTAGCCAAATAAGAAGTGTCCTGGAGAGGTTCCATCAAGAAGTGTCCTCAAAGCCTGTAAGATGGTTCTCTATGAGATCAGGGCTAGCTCTAGGAAAGAGGACCCTGCCTGGGCAGCAGAAGAAGGATCACTGAGGGGCTGCAGGTCTTGGAGGCATAACTTGTTCCTCATCCAGCTCTTTTAGAGCTGTCTTGTCCTTTCTGCAGATTCTCTTCTTCCTGATGGCTGAGAGGACAAGGTGAGATCCAAGAGTTGACAGCTATAAATAGCTTCTGTGAGCCAAGGCTGTCAGACTTTGACTGCCATGGCTTGAAAAGCAGATGCTCAGTTGCTGTTAAGTAACCACATTTGGGGTTGTAATGAACTCTCTTCAGTTCTCAAAAGCCATGAGGGCCTGCATGATCCCTTCAGTATTTCTATAGTAGCTGCAAGTGATCCAAGAGACAGCTGGGTAAAACTGTAATTATGAAATTGCCCATGAGTTGCTAAGTACAGACTGGCACAGACAAGAGGCTTCAAAGCAATGCCTAAATATCTCTCAGTTATGTTTAAGCTTTGGTGAGTAAAACTGACATGTTCCCTACCATGTCTGTGTATGACAATTTTCAGAGCCTCCGAGCTTGAAACAAGAATAACTTAAAGGCAAATGGTCTCTCCATGTTAATTTGAAATTATTTGCTTTACACTTATTGGTCTAGAAGCTGTATTTTGATCATGTAAGTTACACTAAGAAATCTTTCAATTAAGTAAATTTTCTAGAAAAAATGGATGTTAGAACACTTGTGAGGAGGTGGGGAAAGTGTGGTTTACTTGAAATTCAGACTTAAGATTCAGTTCAAATTGTTGGTGGTTCTGTGGGAGGGAGAAAGGGAAAGGGTGTGTGTGAGACAGGCTTGATCAGATTTGTATTCAAATCAGATAACAGCCCTGGTGGCAGCGCCCTGTGTCAGTGACCATGGCTCTGGGGAAGGCATGCACACCGGTTCAGCGTGGCTCAGGCAGACTAAAGCTGCTGCGCCAGGAACAGCAGAGCACGGATCAGCTGAGGACAGACAGCTGCATTTTCATCCCGTGCACTGGAGCAGTTGACATGGAGTCTATGACGTCCGTGCTCTGATGCCAGTGTGACATAGGTGACCTGAGCTAGCCCAAAACCTGCCAGCACAGTGTTAACTTCTCACAATTTCTCAGAGAAATTTGACTTAGCAAACTTGAGGCTTCTACCATCTGATACAAGATAATTTTTGATTGAATAGCAGGAGTTATGAAACTCAGTTTATTATTGTGAAACCACTACAATATCTGTACAGCCTAATATCTAGGGTGGTGACAAACTGATGTTATGAAAGCCTTTTGAATGCTCTGTATGGAAACAAATATGGGATCAGTGCAGAGCAAGTGTTCTTGCAACTGCTGGGGCTGCTTCTCCACTGCACTCAGTCTTGCTGGGCACAAAGGGCAGATGCCTAGCTACATGAAGGCCTGGGTAGGGATGGAGGGCTCTCCCTGTGTGTCCCAGGAACCAAGATGGCTAAATATTCTTCAGGGAGTGCTTTACAGCTGTGCAGACTCTGCTTTTTAATTGCCTGTGATTTCCAGGATTTCCTGGACTGTGTTCTTGCAGACTTCAGTGAGAGCATGACCACAGTAATTCACTAAGACCATCAGCCCTGGAGAGCTCGCCGTGCTACAGCCACAAAAGCAGTAGAGTTCTCCATGTCACCTGGATTTTAAATAGGTATCTGTGCTGCACTGACTGATAGAAACCTATGTGTCAGATAAGAGTATGTGATGATTGAAAGGCCGCAGTGCAAGCAGGCAGAGGAAAAAGCAGGTAGAGTCTCTCTGTTACACCTGAACTTACTCTCTCTTTAGGAGCCAAGAGGTTTAAATTACATCTAATACCGGCAAGTAACTTATTTTAAATGGCAGTCATCTCTGTGACCTGTAGTATGTGAAAGAAGCATAGCTCACTTAAATGGCAAATCAGTATAATCTTGAATTAAATACTGAGCAATTTTATAAAAAATAAAGTCCAAGAGCATGTAAGAGGTGTGGAGTGTGTGTGGTTCGTGGGGTGCACTTGTATGCATGGACATGCCTCTGCTGGGGATGTAGAGGACAGCAAGGAGCAGGGAGGGGTAGGCTTGATTGGATGTGAATAATGGGCTTGATTTCCAGGCTTTTCATCATGAAGCCTCTTCCAGACTGAAAACTTTCCTGTTCTTCCTGTCTTAAAGCAGATTTCATGGCAAAACAATTCCAGGACTTTGGCTGTCATCCAAACATACTTGGAGCTGTAGTATTTTAACTGATCAGCAGGCTCCTTTAATTTTTTCTGTCATGCTGCCAAGATCTTGCTGTATAAAGATAATCCCCAGTTCAGCTTTTCCATCCAAAATTACTTTTCCTTAGGAAGTAGTGTTGTTGGAAAAGTAGTGTTTGGCCTTAGTGAATGTGGGATATTTCAGCAGACTGCTAATGGATATTGCAGAAACATAATTCTGATTTTTTATATGTTTCAGCTGTATTTATGTATGACCCTTAACAGGAGTTTAACAAATTGATAGTAAGTTCTGCCTAAAAATAGTGGGTGACTGATATTTACATAAATTTCTGTAGGCAGCAAGTAGGGAGACTCTTCCTTGTATTTTTATAAAGTCTTGTTTATTAAATCATAGATTATTATACACCTTCATTGTAGGCAATGCTAATGTGGGTTTGTGGAAAGAAAAGTCATCTGATGACAAGCTGTGTGAAACAAAGTTGCAAATTGTACTGTCACTACTTAACTTTTTGATGCAGACTACACGAGTCTTGAATTGTTTTTTGTTTAAGGGCAAGACCCTGAAACCTTTATTCATAAAAAGTAACCTGACTGCAGGCAACAGGCTTGCTCCTCATAAGCTATATTACCTGCAAGGGCACGATGCATATACCCTGAAATTACAGCAGAATAGTTGGATGGTAATGTATCAGAGAGGGCATTTTGAAGTTATGCAGGTCTTTGTAATTTGTTTTTGGATTCATTGAGCTCAGTTCCCTTTTTCTTCATCATAAAAAGCCAGGGAGGAGACAGCATGGTGAGCACAGCCTGGCAGGGCTGGGTGCTGGGGGCTGTGCCTATGCACCATACGAGCTTGGACCACCCTGACAGCCTGACAGTGCTGGGCAAATGTTAGATGCTTGCAGAGAAAACAGAAAATGTCCAATCTTTTCCTTTTTTTTGGATTGGTGATGGCAGGAGGGGAGCTTATGTCACTAAAACAATCAATAGTATCAAAGGATTTAAAATCACTTGATGCATGCCTTATTCTGGGTGTGGATTTTACCCCCTCCTCTAGCTACACTGCTCAGAATCTCAGTGAGCTTTTGTGTCTGTTTTGCTCGCTGATTGTTTTGCAAGGCCTTGGGCTTTAATTGTCAATGCATGTTGCAGAAAGCAACAATAATTGAGCAGTTGCAGTGATCTTTATTACAGGCATCTACATTTTGACAACTACTTTATTGTACAAGTCCCTACATAGTTTCTGTCCTTTTCAATGACTGGCTATGGGAAGACTACATTGCCTTCAACAGGGTGGTTATAGTTTCTGCAAAGCAGTAAAACCGAATTATGTTCATGTCCAAAATTCCTTTGCACTAATGTTTCCTGATGGATTGTACCAAAATCGCCTTATAAATGGCATTTGGGCATTCAGAAGGTACAGCTTTTTTTTTTTTTCTTCTCCTTTTTTTTCCTTTTTTTCTTTTTCATCTGGCCATAACTGTGTCACATTCAAAAGAGGACTGCTAGCTTTCCAGTAACAGCGAGGTTCCCACTGTGCACAATTAACTGGATGACATTTCAGTGCTTGCTTTTCAGCAGTGTTGTTACTTTGCAGATTTTTGTAAACAGTGAATGTCAAGTACGTGAGGAAATGCTGACAGAGGCATTGTAGTAACTTCGGGAAATTTTTACCACCTCCGAAGAATAGAGATTTTTAGTTCATGATCTTCTTTTTATTCATTAGAAAGTTTCTATGTTTTTAGAAAGATAATACTTCTGTTCAAACTGAACATGATCCTTATTCTGCTTGTGAGCAACCTGGTTCAGGAAGCATCACTGTGTGTATAAACTAAGTTTACATTTACTTACTTTTACTTCACATCCTGTGGGGCTGTGTTTGGCTTCCTTCCCATTTTCTTACCCATCCTCCCCCTGTGTCTTTCACGTAAATCTCAAATCTGACACATTTTTCCCAGGATCCTATTGTTCCACTGATAATCTCTGGTGTTCCTACAGTGGGCAGCCTAATAAAGTCTCAGGCCTGTTCCTGCTGTTAAGGAATCCTCAACACAGTAGTTGAACAAGTTCAGAGAATGCCACATAAGGTCTGGAGAACCTCTTACCATACCAGTGATAGCTGAGTTTTTACCCAAATCTTGCGTCTGAGAGGCCTTTTACTGCTGTTTTCATCCACTACAACTTCTAGCAGCACCGTGTTGCTTTTAGTGGGTCACTAAATGAAAATCACGCTGCTTATTCAACTCTGACTCCTTCTATAATTTACTCTCCCTCAAACTCCAGCAAAATCTTCATGCTGACCAGGAGGTTTGTCCACAGTGGATCAGTGCGAGATGGAGGCTTTATGTGGGATCCATGCAGAATGCCCTGCCCCCTTTCCCCTGTGTTCTGGAGCCCCGCCTATGTCCCGCCCCCCTGCCCAGAATCCTCTGCCAGAGTCCCGGGAAAAGTTTGAAGCTTCCCGGGCTCAGACTCTTTCGCCTCAGCCCCTCCACATGAAATGAAGCTCTGCTGGAACCTACACGGACTCCTTTCCGTTCTTACCGCTGGCATGTTGGGCCAGCCTGCCGGTGCCAGGGACACCGACCAGGACCTCGACAGCTTTACCCTGGAAAGAGACTAATTTGAACAAGTTTTCAATATATCTCAAGGTATTCAAATGAGCTTAAATTCATTAAAAAACAAATCAGCACAAGTGACATCCCCACATTTGCCATAAAGGTAGTTTATGGAAGGACAAAAATAAATGCCAACACTGGAAGTCCAGATTTCTGTCCATTAGTTTGAAGGAATAATATTTCCTGGAGTTCAGTGCTATTATCCAGCGGGTTTGTAGTGGCAAGAGGTAATCTGAGTCTGAACTTCAAAATGTGCATTTCATCACTCAATTTTCATTACTTTTGGGGAGTTTTTCTGTATTTATGCCTGTGCCTCTGACAGATCCTAACACTAGTTCTTATTTTTACAACTTGAAGGAGCCCCTCTTCTCTTCCCCAGCAGTGTGCACACAGAAAGCAGAAAAGTTTCCCCCCTCCTCAGATAAACTTTGACCCAATTTGGGCTAATCTGGGGAAGGGCAAGTGCTGCCAACAGCTGCTGGGGAGCTTCAAGAGGAAGAGGACACAGAAAATCTTTGTGTGACAGTCCAGTGTAAGTCAAAGCTTAGTCATGTATTAGTTCAGCATTGATGACACTAGCCACTCTACTATTCAGCATCAGCCTCATTCCTTCTGATGTTTTATTGTTATGGAGGGAGAAAGATATGATAAAACATCAGCTTCAACACATAATTACGCCAAAAATGCCCAGAGCATAAATTTCTGTCCTACTATAGCTTTTGTCTGAACATGGATATTGTAGACCTTTTTCTTGACAGTTAGAAGAAATAATGGTTTTTTTGTTTCCTTTTGCTATGATCGTCACATGGAGGTGAATGAGCACGTTTTGTGTTCTGACTCCAGATATGTGGTGGGAAACCTGGAAGGTTACAGAGGCCACAAAGCACCAAATATCATTTTAGAAATAAGACAGAAATAATTTGGTCTCAATGCTGATTAATTTCCCTACTTATTGCAGTTGGGAAAGCCCAAGGGTTAAGTTTATGATGTTGCTGTGCACTTGAATGTGAGATACGCTGGCTTTGATGCTGTGTGATTCAAGTTGTGGTGTCCCTACATAATTTCTGAGGATGTCTGCAAGAAGAGAAATTCAGGAATTTGTCGAGCTGTGAGCAAGAAGAGCCTAAAAAAAGTGAGTGCTATTGTTGGAACAGGAAGAACTAGTTTTTATTGACTTCTATTGCAATCATCTAAGATATCAAATACATTCTATACTATTAAAAAGCTCAAAACCGACAATTACAAAGTAAACTAGAGTACTGATATTATTCTGCTTTGAAAAATGTTTTATCACTTTTTATGTTCTTTAAGAAAAATATTTGATATTGAGAAATGTGTAAAAGAACATACAGAGAATGGGTGGGGGTTTTCTCTCTTTTTTTAAGCTACTACTCAAGAAATGACTTTAGCACTCAAGGGAGTTACGAAAACATCAGCTGTAGCAGTTCCTCCTGAGTGGAGCAGCACAGCCAGATCTGGTGAAGGGGTGTGTTGCCAGGACACTTAATAACCAGGGCAGACATGGCAAGAATCCCTATTTTTCTGGATGAAATAAACCATGCCAGTTCTTTCAGTCGTATTGTCACTAGGGGCCCTTACCAAACTATGTTGATATGGGATTTTATCTTTTTCCACCTTTCACTGAATTACATCAGAGAAGTTTTGCAACTTATATCTGACCTGTTTAATTCAAAATAGAAGTAAAGATCTTTTTTTTTTCAAGTTTATTCTCTAATGAGTACTCCGTGGAGTAACAGAGCATAAACACATACTTTTATCTTGCTGCTTTTCATTGAAGTCTTAGGCATAGAGGGAGAAACATTTTGGGGGTTAGCTCTTATTCCTGATATTCATTTTGCTCTGTGGGCAAATCAGTGCGCTTCTCTTTGCCCTTCTTTCTCAATCTGTGAAATAGAAATACTTCTGCTCTGAGATTTGAGATGGCTTGGCAGTGCCATTGTGGTCTAAATCTCAGAGCAGTTTCAGAAACCTGAAGGAATCAGCATTACTGTGACTTAGTTGGGAACAGTCCTGGCTTGGTCTAGGTATGTGTCAGCAGAAAAATTGACCTCAGGAGGGTGAGATTGAAACTGTGACTTTTCCACTAGTGAGGATAATGCTGTGAACTGCAAGCAAAGATCTACACTGTTAAAGGAGATGTGCTTTTGGTGTAATCAAAGATATAAGTGTCTTGTGGTTGCTTCTGTGGTAGCTGTAGGTCTGGAAGGAAATTAGGAAATATGGTTGTGAAAGAAAAAAGTATGCTGATCAGAGCACTAGGAGACAATTACTCTCTATCCTGTAGGATAACAGGAATTGACTGCTTTCTTTACGGATTGGAAATAAGATATATTCTATTTCAGAGAGTTCTTGAAAGGCTGGCTCCATTAGTTACAGCAACCTCTCCTCAATCACACTCCAGCTTGCCCTCTGGGCAGCCCTGTAAAGTTGACCATTATTTGTTTATCGTGTCACCACTTCCTGTTTAAGGCTTGGAGGGTATGCTCAGAGGAAAAATGGCAGGCAGTACCTGAACTGTGGGAAGTTGTCTTTCTGGCACATGGGAGGCTCTTAAGCCCCTGTACTATTGCTCTTGTTCCTCTCTGCTTTGAAGGGAACAGACTGACTCCAGGTTATAATGCAGATTGTATTTTGTTGTTTGGTTGGGGTTTTTTCAAAACTACCCTAGCAGCAAAAAGAGATCACCCAAAATCTCTACAGAGGAGATTTAACATACTGTAGGGCTCTTGTCTAATTTGACATGTCTGAAAAGTAAAATCCCAGAGAACACTGATTGGAGCAACAGGAGACTGGTGTCCTCACAAGTCCTTGTTTCTGGCTCTCCCATGCAAGCCCTGCAATGACTCCATGCCAGAGCTTTTGCTGCGTTGCTGCTGGCTGATGTAGCTGGTATATGCTCGCTTCTCTCTGAGTGGTGTTTGGGGTAGGAAGGAGTCATCAGAGAACTGATGCATACAAAGACTGAAATCATAGTGGAAAATGGTCACCTTTCAATTTTTTGCCATTAGGATTTGCCGGATCCCATTAATCACAGTTGCCTGGCTGCTCAGCCCCCAAGAAATTTCTTAACATACCAGAAACTTGTGCTGACACAGAATGGGTCAGGACTTCCTCTTCTCTCTGACTGCATCACATGCGTAAGAGGCTGATGATCCATTGCACCATGCAGTGCAAGCAGGTGGCTTTCCTGGAAGTGGCTGTTTCAGATCTGTCTCTAGAAGTTAGTCCCAGGGATACTCCTGTGTGGCACCTCTGTGCTGATCTGGAGTGGGAAGGGAACTAGGGGTCTCTTTCTTGAGTGTTACTACTCCCCTCTGTATGTTTGGAGATCTGCTTAGAGCAGGGGAAAAAAGGATGATGCCAAGTTTGTGGGTTGTCTCCTTGAAGCCGGGGAGTGTCGAGCATGCTGATGCTGTGCCTGTAAGAAGAGTTGGGTGTGGGAAGGAAGGCTGGGGTGAGCTGACTGCCATTTCTGAGGGAGAGCAAGCAAGAAAACTACTGCCAGGAGAGAGGAAGTGTATGCCTTGAGATAAATGACAAGGAAGAGGGAATACTTACCAAGAGAGGGAGACTGGAGCAGGGAGCCTTTGGTGTTGAAATAATATTTGTGATCACTGATCAGTCATAGCACCTGGGAGTAAGGGAGCAAAAAGCTCTCTGTTGACAAAGAGCCTGATTGGAAAAAATGTGTGCAAGCTCCATAGTAAGGTGGTTTGTGCTCACAGGCATGGTGGGGCTCAGGGGAAAGCCAGATTGTTTCTCTGCTGCTGTCTGACCATTGGCCAAATTACATATTTAGAACAAATAATACTGAACTCAGCCACCAAGTTTTATAGCCTAGATTTGTGCAAGGGTCAAGTACTACCCTATCTCCCAGATTCCTCATTTCTGGATCAGGTGTTATTTCTGTTCCTGTTTCAAAACTGTGATCAATACTTTATGGAACAGAGTCTGTGCACTTGTTTTTCAGATGTGTCCAAACTTTTCCAACCTTACTGTAGCTCATAGGCGTCTTTTGCTTCTTACTCTGTTCATCCTTCCCTGGTAGTATTGGAAGCTTTCTCTCTTCCTCCCCCACTCATGTAAATTAGCTGAGCTTATCAGAGTGCTTGAAGCATAGGCAGGGTGCTTTGGGCTCAGGATTGCAGTAGCACTACTTAATCCAGTCAGACCTCTGATTCCCCCCACCTTGCACCACAAGAGCTCTCTGAAGCAAAAGGAGTTCCTCCTTAAAGCAGCTGCAGTATTAGGATATCTTTGTGTCACAAAGGACAGCTCAGGACTTCTTGTTTCTTTAACACATCCTTGAACAAATATGCCAGTGCATGTATAAACCTGAACAAATACTATTTTTCTTGGACTTTCATAGGGAGCATAGATGAATGTGTGGCTCAAGCACTCACTGTATCAGACTGTTCTGGCATAAAGTGCTTCCCAGCAGCATGGCCATAAAGCAGCAGAGCTATAAAACATCACTGCAGAGAGAGGTGGTGAATTCATAACTCAGCTGCTCCATCCTTTCTGAAGAGGTGTCAGCTCTATAAGTGAACCTTTCAGTGCTAAGTTCCTCTCTCCAGACAGGAAGAGTGGTGAACAGTCCACATGGAAACAAATTAACTCTAAGAATTTTTCCCTTCCCAACTTATTAACATATAAAATCCTTGAACTGACCCTAGGGTAGATTTTTACCCAGAAATGAGGGCAGGTACCAAGGGTTTAGTGGACTTTTAGCACTATTGTTGGATTAATGTGGAAAATGGTCCGGTTTTGATGGCAGTGAGCTGTAGTGCAGAAATGTGAGAGAGTTGCCTTTGCATATAATGGCATGGAGCTGTGGGCTGGTGGAGTTCCTACCACCATGTGCACCTTTGTTAAGGAGAAAGGAAGCAACAAGTACGCACGTACTAGAGAGTTTGAAGTTAGAAACAGAAAGTAATTTCCAACCCATCATCTTTAAATTACTTTGTAACCTTCACAAATTCCCAACTCTGCCGTCTGTAGACACCGCACCTGCACAGTGTGGATGTGAGTGGGTAACCATACTAATGAAGAATTAGCAATCCACACTGAATAAGAGGATAAAGTTAATCCAGGGGAGCAGGAGCTATTTGAATACCTTCTCCCAAGATATTACTGTAGCTAACATTTTGTTTGGGTAGTCAGGGAGTTTTTGCTCCTAGCTGAATTAGTCAGAAGGTAGGAGACAGACTACTGCACACAGAGCTATGTGAGAAGGTAAGTCAGAGTTGTGTTTACTACCTATGGAGACCAAGGGCTTGTTTAGAGATGTGGTTATGACTGTCTTCACTGTTGTGCTCCTCTCCTGTTGTGGCCTGACCAGTTGTGTGGGGTGGGCTATGTCATAGATCTTAAAATATTTCTTTCCATCTCTTTATGGATATTCTCTCTGTTTTTATGTGTTTGCAGTGCTGTGTCCCTCAAGGGATAATGATCAAGCACTCTGCCACTGTTGAAGGGCCACAATTGGCTGAAAATCAGCCTTGCTTTTTATTCTATCCATCTCACCCAAGCCTCAAGTGCCCTTCTTCCTGTGCACTGGTGATTTTTAGCTTGTTTTGTTTAAAGTGATAAAGCCTTCATAATAAAATCCAGGCTTGCATTTTGACCTACCATGGAAAGGAGGTCCTAAATAACTGTTAAGATTGTTGACGGTTTGCTTAAATATAACACTACCAGATCAGCCCTTCTTATCAGTCAGAAGTTTCTGGGACCATCTGTGTTCAGGTCCAGCCTAGGACTGTATTACCCACTCTTGTCTCATTGAGGGTTTATTACTGATGCTTGTAAATAGCTCTGATGGTAAAAGAAGGTAGATGTTTGAGATGTGGATATCAATATTGTATTCAGAATTCAATCAACCTTTGTGTAGATGATTTGCACTTGTTATTTCCTAATGAAAATGGAAGTGCAACTCCTGGAAAATGGTAGGGGAGTAGAAAAGGAATATGGAAGCTTGCCAGCAATCCTCATGAGTCCAGGGGTTGTTGAGCCTTGCACTGTGTAACAGAAGTTGATGCTGGGTTTGGATATGCAAATGAACATGACATTTCACTGGAGATGTGAGGAACACAAGGCAGCAAAATAAAAATATTCAGATAAGCTACTATTACAGCACTTCCATCAAAATAATGCTCAGACATTTGGTCTTTCAACAGGTGATGTGTGCAAACAGCACTGTGCACTTGTGCATGTATGAGGTTTCAAAATTAAGTTGCTGTGTAAGTGAAGCTGGGTAGGGAGCTGGAGAAGAGTACCCTGTCACAGCAAAGGCTCAGTGTGATTTCATATGTCTTTGGAAGCCTGGAGGTGATTAAGCTTTGCTTTGGGCTCAGCTCATTACACGGAAGAGAGGATTGCTAGAAAGAACAATCATTGATCTTAATTTCTTCCAGAACTTAAAGGTTAAAGGAGAAGTTTAGTCTATCTTCGCATAAATGAAGCTTGCAAGCTTTTTAAGGAGAAAATGGTGTGCATTCTTGAAGGAATTGTGGAGGAGTCAAATGCACTGACACACAGTATTTGGCATTTTACTACTCCTGAAGTCATTGCAAGGTGTGGGATGCTGCAGAGGGTAGACAGAGTTGGAAGAATTCCCTGGAATTAGAAACTTCTGCTTTTCCCTTCCTGCAGGAGAGTAGGGATATTACTAGCCAAATTCTCATCTTCTGATGGCTACAAAAGATAATGAACAGCCCTCTGTGGCTGTGCAATGGCACTGGCTTGGTGCTCAAATTGTTCCTTTTGTTGCTGCCATTGTTCCCTCAAAAGTGATCCACACTGAGTTTTGTGCAGCCTGCTATGAGGAGTCTTGGCTCTTCTGTAATGGAGGGGAATAAAGCTAAAGCACAGACTGGGGCACAGGGACTGTATGAAGAGCTGCACTGTGCTGTTTTCTGCTGTGACAAGGAGATGAATGTCCACTGAAGGCTGAACCTCTCTAGCTCCTAGCGACGGCAGAGAGGGAGCTGCATTTGTTACGCTTCTCAGGTTATGCTTGCTCTGTGCAACCATGATGGATAATGAGCTATTCAAAGTCATTTGGACTCATTTGTCTAAGTAGAGTATCAGCTCTGGGCTAATCTTGCAAATTGTTTAATCATCTTGTACCCCTGAGAGCACAAGTATGGAGCTGTCTCTGGAGCACTTAATCATTGGGGTGGTGTTTACTCAGTTTACACCTGTGCTTCCATTATTTTGCTGTACTGTGTGAAGATGCACATGAGCTGCCTGCAGGGCCTGGCTGAACTGAAGGGAAAGGTTCTGGAAGCCTTCACTGCTCTGGGGTTTTGCACCCAAGGCATGGGGTGGAGGTTTCATCACGAGAATGATGATTTTCCCCTAGCTTGAGAAAAGCTTCTTGGTTTTCTTTCCTTGTAACCATGCTTAATCCATCAGCTGCTCATGAAAGTTTTAATTCCTGATTTGTCTCTCTTGTCACAGTCATGCTCCTGAAAGCCAAATTGGGGCTGATTCCCAGTTCAGATGTGATAGTAGCTTTCTGGGGAACCCTGCTGCCCTGCCACAGAGAGAGAAACAGAGTGTATGGATGGTTCTAAGTAACTCAGTGATGTTGGTTTCAGAAATCCTTGCTGGCTTGCTCTTTTTATGCAGCCTGGGATTTGGATTACCTAACAGTGTATGTGTCAGCTCAGCCCTGTTACTGGTTACATACTGCAGTCCCCTACAGGAACCTCAGATAAATGTTGTTTTAAGCACTGCATCTTTCAACTTGGTCCACAATTTCCCAGTGTGATTCACAGCCTGTGTAAAACTGTTCATTTCTAATCCTTTAAAATCTTTTTTTATGCCTAGAGTGACCTGTTGTCCTGGTGTGGGAGATGTGGAATTACTGTGCTGGGGTAGCAGTGTAGTGGAGGAAAGGGAAAATGTGATCATAGTGTGACAACAACATGCAGACTGTCAATCCACAGATTCACAACTGAACAAAAAAGTTAGGAAGTAATGATTAAGGTATTAAACCAAATTTTCATCAAGTAACAGGCTTGCCTTGATGATTTCTTCTCCCTAACCATGATCCAAATATTTTGCTGTTGCTATTGATTTTACCTGGAAAGCACTGTCGATATTATCAGGACAATTAGTCTGCTGAAATTTAGGATGGATATACCATTCTATGCCTTGTGCTTTAGTTTGTGAATACTTATTGCATCCTGTACTTATTTGCAAGCCCTTCACTCAAGGTAAGATGCCAATTGCATGCTTCTCAGCTGGGCAGAGATCTTTTGATCAGTCATCTCTCCATAATCTTTCTGAATTTCACTCACACTAGGTACTTTGAGCTGCTGGACATATAAATGAGAATATTTTCCACTTTGTTGGTCACTTGACAAAGGTGGATATTGGTTGAACACTTCTTTATCTTTCCATTTAACCCAAGTATTCTTGCAGCTTGTGAAATTTGTAGCAAGTCTAATATTATTATATACATGTAGTTTTCTTAATTAGTCTACTTCAACTGTATGCACACAAACTGTGTATGAATAAAACAGATAAAGGAAATTGAAAGTCTGCAAGATCACATCATGTTGAAAATGAATGTTTCATAACCATCCTGAAACAAAGCATATAAGTTCTGAACTTTTTCTAATACTTGCAAACAGGAAAGAGAGTAACTAATCCTGACTAATATCCCCAAGAAAGTGCTTTTCTATGACCTGAAGGACTGAAATAAAATCCAATTCTTTTGCTTGCTTTGGAAAAGAATCAATTTTTCTGCACAGAAGGAAGCAGGACAGAAATGTGGCTTCTGGGGAAGAAAGGGGAATTTATCAGAGGTGAAATCCCTTTGGTTCTCCCCACTGATCACATATTTTCACTCTTGATCCTCTTCCTGCTTAGCAAGTAAAAAAACCCCAGGTCCTAATACAAGTTTTTTTTAAAAAAAAACCCTCACACTTTCCCTAACTGAGAAGCTCAAACACTTTTATGCCAGAAGGTTACTGAAAGAGCAAGTGTACACTGAGCTGAGCAAGAATGTCTGAGGAAGAACAAACTCTTTTTACGTTTCTTTTATTAGGGATTTAAGTCTGAATTTGGAGTTGCTGGTTTAAAGAGAAAACATTAAGCAAATTGTTGATGACCTTCTTTTTACCAGACCATACCATGTGAAAAGCCAGGGGAATCTTGTCCTGGATTTCAGTGGAAGTAGGGCTGAGAGAATCCCTCAGCATCAATGTTAACTTGCTTCTGTTGGGCTGGGAGTTATTTGCAAGAATTTTGATGTGCAAAAATAATCACATAAATCTTTAAACTGGAGTATTATCTGAAAGACACTAGAAGCTTCTTATTAATGGAAACAGTATTTTTGACATTTCACTTTGAACTTGTTTCATGTTTTTATTTCCTAAGGATAATGAACTAATTACTTTTAGAGTTGTTGCAAAAGACTAAAAAAAAAGACACTCCCTCCAGAAAAACATAGCTAGAGCTCTGCTTCTGTAGATTTAGACTGCTCTTTTTCTAACCAGGATCTGTGGTTGTGCATCTACACAACTGCAGTTTGGTGAGGAGGCCCATACATATTTTCACATCCTGCAGAAAAGGCCCTGCTTGGTGGGAGGGTGCTGCTGCTCTGTCAACATATCACTTGCTTTATCAGTGGAAAAGCTCAGTAGAGGTTCCTTCTTAAGAAATATTTTTGATATCATGAAGAGTTTAGATACTCGAAGGTTTTGTTTTCAGAGACACTTCGGTCAAAGCCATTTGCGTGGGGACTGTAATACTCGTTGGGAATCCTTTGTGGATGCTGAAGGGGATTTTCTACTTGCTGGAGAACTTGCACTTTAAGACATACAAATTCTTAAATTATCTGTGCATTTAAAATCTGACTGTACCAAGGGTAAATACAACTGTGGAAAACCAGTGCCATTTTACTATAGATAAAAGCTCTCTAAGCAGCAATAGATCTTCTAGCCAGTACCCTGCACCTGCTGTGTATTATTAATATCCTAATCTAGATTTTGTTGAAGCTAGGGGAAAGATTTTCATCAACTCCAGAAGTTAAATGAGGTTATTAGCTGACCCCAGTGTTCATGTGCGCATGTAATCATGCTAAAGGACTTCAAAAAATTCAGTGCCGCCTTATTAGTTATTACAGTGATAAGGAGGAGACCATTACTGTATATGGCCTATTTGGACTGGTTGAAAAAAGGTTGAAGATGATCTCTGCATTCCTCCTGCTTCTTTTGTATTTCTATTTCACAACCCTTATTGAATTAACCTGTCAGAAATGCCTCTGTGGTTCACCACCCTATGCTACATAAGGTGATAACGCACATCAGGAAACATCTGTTGATGTGCTTCAGTTGGGTAGCTTTTCCTGAAGTTTAGAATTATACTGCTTTCACTCTGCGTTCTGAAGGATTGCACCATCCAACACTGACATACCATCATGGCATTCCAGGCAAGCTCAGACCACCTTCTCATGGGAGGGATAACTCCCTCTGCATGGGGCAAAGCCATGCCCTCCACCCCTTTCTGGGAATATGATAAAGGTCCTTTCATCCCTGTGAAAGCAAGATCTCTGATAACTCAGCGTAGTTTGGGACTGTGGCTGCTCTAGGGCTTATAGTGTGAGCTTTGAAAGATTTTTTTCTGTGCTTAGTGGGGTAGATAACAGTTGAGAGGAAGTTGCATTCAACAAGCCTTTGAAGGCAAAAAGAGAGTATTGAGTGTACTGAAGGAAAATGAACGAACCTGTATTTTTACAAAGCTAAAAGCTACTTTCAGCTTTATCACTTACCATCAACAATCCAAGATCAGGCTGTGCTTACTAAGAAGGACATGCTACTGGACACTCCTGCTGTAATGTTGCTTTCTGGGCCTTCTTTCTGAAGGGGGTACAGAATGTGGGGATCATGCACCCTGCAGCCTTGCCCAAAGAGTCCATAGGCCAGCTGCAGGCAGAGAAGTGCCATTATAGACAATAAAGCATTTGCCATGGAGGTGAAAATATTATCCCACTTTCTGGAAAGGTTATTAGCTATTGGAATTTTTTTGTTGTTTTGTTAACAGTTAATTTTAAATTCCTAATTTTTCTAATTTGTTACCAGCTAATCTCTAAACTGTTACTGAAAAGTTACCTCTCCTTTATGTTGCCTGTTCAGGTGTGTTAGCCAGATAGAGCAGAGGGAATTTTGTATTTGCCCTCCTGTAATGGGAAAGAGCCTATGCAAGCTGCACATTTGCAATTTTTTTGATGTCAAAACCCAAAGGGGAGTTATGGGATATGGAACTTTTCACCACATTTGAGATTTGCTAAGGAATTCTGGAGTTTGTGGTTTCACTCTAGGACACCCTGGGCAGTATTTAACCTTGTAGGCATGCAGTTAACAACCTAAGAACAGAAACAAGTAAGCAAAGGCTTCCTTGTCTGCGCTCATGAAATAATTTTCAGCTTGTCATTAACTCTGTCGAGCCAAACTGATATCTGTTGCAGTCTTCAATGATTTGTGCCAAATCATACATTTCAACCCTTAGTAATTTCATCTAGGAGTGGGTTTTAATCTTACTTTGGGATTTGTTGGGGTTTTTTTAAAATGTACTCAGTGCTCCAAACTAATATCCCTGGGTTATCATTCTCCATAGTCACATCAGGAAATTAAAATTTAAAAAAAGGAACTGCCCTAAATGTGTGGGGGTTTTAAAGTTCTGTCAGCAAATGCTTATGTAATGGAAACTGCATGTGTAACTCCAGCAGTACCTGCTGCCATGCAGGTAAACTGGGAATGGGAAGGCAGTTTTCCTTCCTGGGCAGCTGGAAGGCACAGCCTTCTCCATGACCTTGGGGTGAGCCTTGCCACCTGTTGTCCTTTTTATACGAAAGTAACCTGTGCCAGCCAGCAAGAGCAAGCACTGACCTCTCTGGGGAGAAGCAAGCAGAGCTCAGGAGGGCAGTGAAGCAGCCTGGCAGAACAGCCTGTTTTGGAGCATGTGAAATGCTTGTGAGTGGCACAAGAGCCCCGGGGCTCACTTGCTGCCAGCGCTGCTCCTGCCTGCTGGCACTGCCAGCACCTGCACCTGGTACTGCCCCTACCACGGCTGGATACACCAGGCACTGCTGGCTACTGCTGCAGGGAGCCCAGGTTAAAATTGCTCTTTCAAACCGATTGATTGTATGATTTCTCTTTAAGCATCTTTGTAATATTAATTAACTTCAAAACACTAATAATGAATGGAGGATCAAACAGGAAAAGAAACTGCAAAACGTTTATATAACTTGAAGTAAAATAATTGCCTTCAGTTTAGCTAATCTAAAGTTTGGCTAGATCAACTTAAATAACTTTTATTTAAAATTAAGCTTTAAGTCTGAACTTAAAATCTTTGCTCTTTTCACCTGTCATATTCACCTATTAATTTCTTAGCTTCTAACTCTGTTTACAGCTCTCCTGAATATATATATATATATATGCTGTCATTTCCTTGTGGAGAAAAAGAGTCATTATCTAAATAGTAACTGCTGGTTATTCTGCCTATATATCAGCATTCAGGCTGGTAGTGATTCAAGGATCAGAAATACATACGAGACTTAGATAAAATTTGCATTATCACACAGAGGTTAAACAACCTCGCAGTAGGATCTGTCACTGTTTCATAGAAGAAAATAGAAGGAAAAAACTTGATGTATTAATTTTTGAGACAGATGAAGTTTGGGGGTTTTCTCTCTAGTAATTTTTTGTTGCTGGTAGATATCTCTGGACAGAGATTTTGAAAAAACAGTTTTCTAAAATACCAATATGTAAGTGTCCATGAATGTTATATAAAAATAAAGCGAAGCACTTCAAATAATAATTTTTAGTACCATTAGGTGGTTTCTTACAAGAAGTAGTTGTCAAATATTCCTACAGGCCCATCTCTATATAAAGAAATGGGAATTTCATTACTAGGATGCATAGTAAAAGATATATTTCCAAAGATAAATAAATGTCTTCTCATCACTCTAGGAGTTTTGCATCTTAAAATATAAGAAAACAAAATAGACAATAAACTCTGCTCCGGCTGGGCTGTAGTGTTACATGAGGCAATGGAGGGTAGCATGGATGGCAGACCATGGCTGGAACAAGGAAAGATCAGGGATATGATAAAGTGAGATCTCCCCAGTAGGTAATTGGAGTGGCAGGTGTTGTAAGTGGGATGGGCTGGGGAAGCAGAGGTGATGGCCTGAACAGCTTGTGCTGCTCAGGAATGGGGTAGGGAAGCTTCATTTCAAGAACTTCTTGGTGTCCCAGCTCTAAAGGTTTCTTGGGTCCATGCATGATGGCAGAGCTCATGCTAGCCAGCACTCACCTGCAGGGAAACAGTGCCAATACCTGGAACCTATTTTGTGTAGACAACTGGACACATGTGCTACAGGTAACTTGATTAATGGTGGTTCCTTATAAAATAGACATGGCCAAACAATGCTTATTTTCCTCTTATAATCAATGTTTTACTAAGGAGAGGCATATTTAACCCGTTTTTCATCTCTATTTCCCATAAACGTAAGTTTGCATAGGCAGGTTTGCCCTTCACCAGCAAGACCTATTTTTTTCCCGTGCAGCAACTCTGTGAATCACCCCATCACAGTGGAGGAAGGAGGGTGGAATTGTTTCCACGCATTTTCAGAGACAATGCAGGTGATTTATGATGAAGGGCCTTGACAGGTTGTTCAGTTAATCCCCAGACTGGCTTTTATCCCAAATGAAGATGTAGTTTACTGACATACCTTGCTGTGGAATACTTTAATGGGCTGTATGATAGCCACGCTGATCTTATCCATATCCTTCAAGCCTTTTATTAAAAGTATTCCCAGGACTCTTCTTCAGCACAACATTAACTTGTGAGTTGGCTCTATCTCTCTCCCTGTCTCAACACTTCTTTGCACTGAAGCAGGAAGGAGCGTGCAGCCTCAGTTTTGCAGGTAAGAAGGAGCATTAACTAATATCTGAGCTACTCCAATTGCCAAGCTGAGCTCCCTGCACTTAGTCCCTCATTCCCACAGAAGCTAAGCACTGGAACAGGGCTTGCCATACATGGAAACTCATAAGTTTTTTCCAGAAGCCTGTGCCTCGGCATCTGTTTGTGCTTACAGGGGTGGCTCCTGTGGATCTTCTCCATTTGTTTAAGGTAGGCAGCTGATAACTTCCAGCGCCTGCTTGTCCATTGTTTTGGTCTGGCATCTGCAAGCTTGATTTGTTTGGCATTTGATGGCCCGGGGCAGATGAGATGTGGGGCCAACCTTTCAAAAGCAGAGCTCTGTTTACACACATGGTTCAAGTGTTGTGACATAAGTGTTACATGTAAATGCAAGTGACAGAATTAATGTACATGTTCCAGTCTGCAGATGTGTTTTGCAAGAAATAAGAGGCTTTTTTGAATGCTAGGCACTAATTTAAAATCAGAGCCTCCAAATCACTATGTACAAGCCTGTGGCTTTGGGAAAAAGCTTGGTGCTCATTAGTTCTTTCTGTTTTCCCTTTCTGACCCCTCTAGGCACTAGCATTGAGTTGGAGGAGCCCAAATGAATCCTTGCAATGGTAGAGCATGCTTTTTAGCTGACAGGTTTGGGGAGGTGAGCACACTCAGCCTGAGATATCCTTGAAAAGCAGATGTTCCTTGCCATGACATCCAGCCTGCTCCCAGGGCTGAACTTGTGCTTGTGCATCAATTCTCATTAGAAATAGTTGCAAGGAGGTGTGAGTATGTGAAGAATATAAGAACATGCTGTGCATTTAGAGGTCATTGCTGGCGAGGGATGTTCAGTATTCTGTAGTCTGGAACTACCTTGGGTTCTCCTGTTTGGTTTTTTGTTAAACATGTGCCAGTGAACTGTAAACTCTACCAAATAGAACAACTTACTCCTTCTGTCAGCCAGAAAAGATTGTGACCAGGATATGTTCCAGCACAAGAGACGGTATTTTATTTTTTCATACACTTTGTTTCTTAGTTGGAGTCTAAACATAATGAATATTTAACTTCTGAGCCTTCTTGCTCTGATTGTTTCTGTGTAATATTTTACTTGATATTCAGTTAAGCAGATGGAACATTATTGATTGTTCATATATTTCAGTAATACAGCTTTATACATGTCAGCATCTGTTCTCAAGTAGATGTTAGAACTAAAGAACATAAACTTTATCTTTTTTGTGTGATGCCTTTAACCCTCAAAAAGATTGATATACAGAGGAATGGTGATTGGGGAAAATTTTTACAAGAGAAAAAGTGAACAAATTGGTTTGTTCGTATTGCATTGGCATAAACAACCAGCGGAACAGTCTTGTTATGTTTGTCGCTTCACTTAAATAATTTTCAAATTTGAAAAGCTTTATGTTGATCATTTTGATGAAGCAAGTATTAAACTTGCTAGTAAACTTGCACATGTGTACAGCTTAGAGGAGGAAGGGGGTGGAAATGTAGCCTGTGAACCAAAGTTCAAAGAAAGAAGAAGGACTGGCCACAGATAAAAAAAATTGTGACATTTCTATGGCACAACAGAAAAGAGACATGATTGATATATATATACACACATACATACATACACAAAGATATCTAGAGATATCTTCAGCAAATGAACTGGAACAATTTAGTCTGTTGCTCTTTTAGGTTGACTTTTCCAGTCCTGTGTCATTACATAGGCACCTTGTCATTTGAGGAAATAACATTTTTGTTAGCCTGACATAAGCAAGCTGAATCAGTTATGACCAGATTGTCTTGTTTTTACTGGACAGAACACTATTTCCAAAGGACTCCCCTGTCTCCTTCATATCTTCTGGGATTCAAACTGACACCTTAATGCTGTGGGAAGGGCAGTTCCTGTGTGCTGAGTGTGAACTAAACAGAGACTTTGTCAGTTCATACAGAAGTTCCTCAGAAGATCCCAAACCACAAGATACACATTTATCTTATAGAGGGTAGGGAGCAAGAGAAGGAGAAATATTTGATAAACAGAGACAGTAGTAGAAAGTGGAAGGAGTAGTAAACATAGCTGAAAAATCCTTCCTGTATTTAAAGAAACCCCACAAAATCCTCAAAACCCAACAAAGTCATTACATGCTTAAAAACATGGAATTGCTATTTAAATTTGCTTTCTAGTTTTTTTCCATTTTTTTTCCTCAAAAATCTCTCTAGATATCTTTGTGTATGTATGTATCTGTGTATATATATATAATGTCTCTTTTCTGGTGTGACACAGAAATGTCACAGTTTTTTTATCTGTGCCTTTATACAAAAGATTTTGTAAATATTTTATTTTCCTTGTTAGGTATTTCAGTGTTCAGAAGACCTGTATAACATGGAACTCAATACACTCATGACTTCCTTACTTCTGTCTTTCTAAGTTGAAGAGCTATTTAAGGTAACACACTGAGGTTGACTGAAGCAAGCTGTAGGCTGGCTCTGTGAAGACCTTTATCCAGAGC
Organism: Aleadryas rufinucha; assembly: GCA_013397815.1. NCBI lineage: Eukaryota > Metazoa > Chordata > Aves > Passeriformes > Aleadryas > Aleadryas rufinucha. The sequence continues at coordinate 648,888 of VZTH01002660.1, forward strand.
CCTGCCAGTACAGCTCATTCATTAACTCAGTTTGTTTGAGTTTGTGTTCATCCATGTGAAAGGAAGGCAGATGACTGTAGTCTGCAGGAATCCTCCTACATATATTTTTCCTCTCACACCTAGGACAGAGTTTTTTACTTCTGGGCCTCTCTTACCTTTGGGATGTTTGCTGCAGTGCCCACTGATGCAGCATCCAATATGATGCATTGTTTCTTAGACGAAAATGCACTTCTATGATGACATAGACCTAGGGGAAGAAAAGGCATAGAGATAATCAAATTCAGTTGTCCTCAACAAACCAGTTCATCTGTTGCAAGCCTACAATATCTTATTCTAATATCTTCTTCACATACTACCTTTTTATCCCAGCTCTAGTTGTCATAGAATCATGGAATCATTTAATGTGGAAAAGACCTCTGAGGTTAAATCCAACCATTACGTAACTGTCATGTAACCTCAAACTTAGGTCCCCATGTCACCATTCTCTTTCAATATGTGGCAGGAATATGTGCACTTGCAGCCCAGAAAGCCAATCACATCCTGGGCTGCATCAAAAGAAGAGTGGCTGGCAGGTCAAGGGAGATGACGTATGTCCTAGCCTTGTCTTCGGTCCTAGTGCTGGCTCCTGCTGTTCCCTACTACGTCTCCACTTGGACCCCAGACCCGACTTGTCACCTCAAATTGCCCAACGCTGTTGGTTAAACCACTTGGTATCATCTGTCTGGGTGCCCTTGGGGACAGCACACTTTCCTGGGGAAAAGCATTGCTTCTGCTGGAGTTGTCCTCAGGTCCTGCTGATTCCTGACTATGGAGGGACCTCACTCCCCCTTCCTGCTCCCTGGCGTTTCCTGTCAGTACTGACATTCCATTTCTCAAGTGTATGAAAGTTACAAATGCAAAATGAATATGATTCCATTTCTCACTAGGAAGAGGGTTGTCAGGACATAAGTAACTATTCCTGCTCCATGGACCCAGTAGCTCACGGTTTTTAATTGCTATATATGTTAGACATTTTGAAGTGCTTATTTACATAACATTTCTTTGGTTTTCTTCTCTTGAGATTGCACACAAGTGTTAGCAGATGCAGATACAGTATGGTAGAAGGCTAAACAGTCTGTTTTGTGTAAAAATTATACACTTGGGATGGTTCTGAGATGATACACTTAGGATTACCTGATTCTGCAGAGTGATGTGCATACCCTGTAAAGAAAAATAAAAAGAACACAGGTTTTTTTCTGTCAGATGCTTAATTTATTTTGGCAATGACAACCAGTATATGTATATAAGAACAGTACTCTGATCTCAATATTACTGGGGAAAGAAAATACCAAGCTGAAAATTCTATAATGTTCATATGCTGACATGGAAATCCTCTGTTTTGAGTAATCTCTTTATGGGATAATTGCCCTGTTAACATCATGGTCCTGGAGAGAGGAGGGGTCCAAGAAAACGGATTGATTTTCTAAGGATCACCTTCTCCAAGCTCAAGAGTGTTCCATCCCCGCATGCAGTCAAGCAGAGATGATCATCCGCCTCTACTCAGCACTGGGGAGGCCACAGCTGGAGCACTGTGTCCACTCTGAGCTCTTCCATACAAAAGAGACATGGACATACTGGAAAGAGTCCAGTGAAGGGCCATGAATATGGTAAAGGGACAGGAGTTTTTGTCACACAAGGTGAGGCTAAGCAAACTGTGATTATTCAGCCTCATTCAAGCCTCATTCCCTTCCCATTCAAGAAGGGAAAAGTTGGGGCTAGGGGAGGATCTTGCTGGTGTGTAAATACCTATTTTGGGGGGAAAGGTGGAGGCAGACCCTTCTCAATGAAAGGATAAGAGGCTGTGGACACAGACTGGAACACAGGGAACTCCCTTTAAACAAGAAAGCCAGAATGTCCTTTTGGATGTCTTTATTTACTTATTTGGTTTATCTGACATACTTAATGAGCAGATTTCCCTAATGAAACTGGTTTAGAGCCTGTATACCCCGTATACCAATAAAAAGAGTTGGTGAAACTTCAAATATAATTAAAATGTGTATGTAGTTGGTAAAGGGTCCTAGACCCATTCTGATCCAAAGGAACAGCAGGTTCCTTTGTTCCCCCAGGTAAGACAGTCCAATATTTTCCCCGTATATTTTGTTTATGCTCCTACTTCCGTGTTGTCTGTGTATGTTTCTTTACAGAGTTTGGTTGAGACTGGGTCTCTATCTTTTCTGATCAGCTAGAAAAAAGCTGATTTCAGAGAGTAATGTAGTCCCTGGATGTATAATGTGGTGAGTGTCAAGGAGCATCAGAGGAGTGATACCTGGCACTACTGAGATACCTATTTAAATATTGTGTAGCTGGGACTTTTGCAGTTTCATGTTGCTGACAGAATTCATGATAAGGTATGAGACACAGAGAGAGAGAGAGAGAGAGATTTTTTAGAAACTCTCTTTCCAGTGAAAGACAAGAGAAAACCAGTTCACTGAAGTTCCTTGGAGAAAGCACTAAAATGTGGTGTATGGCCTTTAGAAACCTAGATGTGGAGAAAGGTGTGCTAATAAAGGATTAATTAGCATAGTAGATAAAATAATAATAAGCTTTGGTGTTTGGCAGATGGAATACATTCAGGACAAAGCATGGAATCACCAGTGCCTGAGATGGTGTATGCAATTCTACCTCACCTGTTTCCTTCATCCAAAATCCTGGACAAAATGCAAAAATCACTTGGCAGAGTCTGGCTGTGTCTATGTGAGCACAAAGTGTGGTGCAACAGGAGCAAAGCAGAAGAGCCCACCCATGGCAGAGCAGCTGATGTCCATGCTGCTTGTGCCCTGGGGCTTTACTCAACTAGATTTGGAGTGGTGCTAGATACTCCATGCCCATTAGCAGCAGCAGTCAATCAGACACACTCCTGGATTATGTGCTTCCACGTCCTTTCCTGAGAAAGGAATTTATTTTGCATTTCTGAGCCACTCCATAGTGTGAACCCAAGTGCAGTTAAGTGGGGACTCTCAGCAGCATCACAATTGCCCTCCTCCTTCATGCTAAAAAGTGAATATAGGCTCCTTCCTTTCTTAAAACTGTTCTGCAGGAAGTCCTTTGCCTGGTATACTCCAGTATAAACTGAAGCATTAGGAAATAGTAGTTGCCTTTATGTAAAATAAAAGTACCTCCAGTAATTTATAGAATATATAATTTATATGTATATGAAAGTGTACAGCCTTAACACACGTACACACACTTAAAATAAATAATACCCAGGAAACACAGAGAAATTATGGCAATGCAGAATGTGCAACATAGTGGGACTTTGACATGTGGGTTGATGATTTACAGGTCTAAGAAACTGATGCAGCAGGCAGCCAAACCAAAACCTGTTGAGGTAACTTAACTGCCATCCAGAGGGACCTGAACAGACTTGAGAAGTGGGGGCATGTGAACCTCAAAGAGTTCAACAAGGCCAAGCGCAAGGTCCTGCACCTGGGTTGGGGCAATCCCAAGCATGAATACAGGCTGGGCAGAGAACAGATAGAGGTGTAGCCCTGGGGAGAAGGACTTGGGGGTGTTGGTGGATGAGAGGCCGGACATGAGCCAGCAAAAGTGCACTTGCAGCCCAGAAACCCAAAGGTCTCCTGGGCTACATCAAAAGGAGCATGGCCAGCAGGGCAAGGGAGGGGATTCTGCCCCTGCACTCTGCTCTAATGAGACACCATCCAGCTCTGGGGTCCTCAGCACAAGAAAGACATGGGTCTCCTCAAGCAGGTCCAGAGGAGGGCCATGAAGATGATCAGGAGCACCTCTCCTCTGAAGACAGGCTGAAGGAGTTGGGGCTGCTTAGCCTAGAGAACACTCTGGGGAAACTTTACAGCAGCCTTCCAGTATCTGAAGGGAGGGTGCAGGGCCTGCAGGACAACTGGAGAGGGACTTTTTACAAGGGCATTTAATGATAGGGAAAGGGGTTATGGCTTTAAACTGAAAGAGGGTGGGTTTAGATTAGACTGAACAAGAAATTCTTTGCTGTGAGAGTGGTGAGACACCAGGACAGGTTGCCTGGAGAAGCTGTGGATTCCATGTCCCTGGAAATGTTGAAGGCCAGGTTGGGATGAGGCTTTGAGCAACCTGGTGTAGTGAAAGGTGTCCCTGCCCATGACAGAAGCATTGGAACTAAATGATCATTAAGGTTCCTTCCAATCCAAACCATTCTATGATTCTGTGATAATTAGCAGGGGTCCTGATAAAGCCCCAGCCACCTCAAGATGCCCCTCAAGTTCACAGCACCTCACAAAAAAAGTTTAACAGAAGTAAGCAACAAATTGCAACAAGGTCGTTGTCCTCTTCCAACACTTTCATACTGAAACATATGTCCTTTTAGCATATTTATACCGGATGCAGATGTCCTTTTGGAAGGCGTAAGAAAGCCCTTCCTTTGCAAGCTGTCACCTCAGACCCCTAAGGGGTAAGTGGCAGTAGCGCCAGTGCTCCACTCAGCTCCCTGTGCACCTCTGTCATTTGTGCCCGCACAGTACAAAATTTCCACCGCTCTCCCCGCGGGTTTGTGTGCGTTACTGTGGGCAGGGGAAGGGACAAGGGAGGGGGCAGGGACAAGGGAGGGGGCAGGGACACGGCCAAGGGAAAGGACAGTGACTGGAGGCAAACGTGGAGAAGGCCGAGGTCCAGCGCCCGCCGGGCGGCGCGGACAGGCGGAGGAGGCGGAGGCGGAGGCGGGCTCGGCACACGCACACGCCGCTCCCGCCGTGCTCGGCTTAAATAGGGCGGCGCCGGGCAGCCGCGCACAGCCGTAGTTGCTGCTGCCTCCGGGAGGTGAGCGGGGTTCGGGGGCGCCGCTGCCGTCGGGGCCGGGGCTACGGACCCGGCCGCGCTGAGGGACCGGGGGCCGTCAGGGACGCGCCGCCGAGGGAGGCGGCTGGGCCTGCCGGAGCGGCCGCCGCGGAGCTGGGGTGGTCTGCGCGGCCGCTGTCACCGCGGGGCCGGGCGGTCCCGTCCCATCCTGCCCCGATCCCTGTAGCTGCCTTTGCGGAGCCGCGGGGCTTTCCTTCCCGTCCCGCAGTGGGATCAGCGTCCCCCGGAGCCGGCTCGGCTTCCTCTCGCACAAAAGCCGTCAGGAAAGCGTAGCTGGCTGTCTCTGGCCTCCCCCCGGCACTGCGGCAGCTCGGGCTGTTCGGGCATTGTTCGGCGCCGGCGCTGCCCTCCTGCCCGGCTCGGCTCGGCCCGGCCTGGCGCGGGGTGAGCAGCTCGGTCGGGCCGAGCAGCAGGTAGCGGGCTGGGCAGCGCAGTGCTCCCTGCTGACCTCGGGGGTTTACGTTTGTTTAGCTGCCGGACTTTGCCTTCAAGTAGGTTGTTCTTTCGGGTACGAATGCAGCGTGTACTTGAAGCAGCTTTTTTTTTTTTTCCTCCTTCTTTTAAAGCAGCTTAGAGTGCATATGGAAATGCAGCGTGAGCCAAACTGGCCTAAAATGGAAGGTTGAGTGGCTTTGACTTTGCAGGCCTCCTCTGCTGCTAGGTAGGACTTGCAGTGCTACGGCACAGAAATTTAGCCTGGTTACACGACGCTTTTGTTCTAGGATGCATACATTTCTTGTTCCTGTTGAACAGGAATTGCAACACTTGAAGCCTTCTAAATTCTAAAGGGCCTGTCTGTGAGCTGTCTGGAGTATTACGGACACCTACTTGGACTATGTAATCTAAACATATGCCTCACTTGGGTTAGCATCTGAGATATGATGGTCAGGTTCTGTGATAGGAAAGAACAGAGCTATTCCATGTGGTGGTAACAGGTTTCCTTTTTCATCCTCGTTGCTTTACAGGGGATTGCGCAGTCTCCTGAGCCTGATCAGGAGAGTTTATATTTGCCTTTTTGCTGTGGAACGTACTCTCAAACTCACAAGCTGAGGTTTCTCAGCCGCAGGATTTGGATCAGATTTCTTGGATCAAGAAATTGAGTATAAGAGGGCATTGAGTTTACTGAAAAATACCTTTCTCTTCCTCTTGCAACAATAGCAGTATTAATAATGCAAAAACTGATACATGAAGTTCCTCATGGACCCTTGCTGTTACTGCCTTTTTAAAGTTTAAGGATATGTAGCTTGCTTATATTGGGATAGGGAAATGTTTGAAAGATGGCTAATGGGAAAAATCTAAAGCTTGTCATTACAAGTAGCTGTTGTGTGTAGTGTTATCAATTCAAGGTCTTGAGCAAACAGCCTTAGCCTAGTCTGAGGATGATTACAATGAATTTACAAAGGTAGCTTCTAAACTTGGCATATGTTGTTTTACAAGTATAACTTGGCAGACATGAGGTTGGAAGTAAGTCTTCAGTTTTTGAGAAGGAAACCCCGAAGTAGCCTTTTGCATCAAGGACAAGTACAAGGTTGGTATTGGTAGAAAAACAAAACCAGCAATTTAAAATGGAAGGAAGGACAACTTTGAAATACTTATCTGGGTAAGTGACTTGCCTATTTCTTGAGCAAAGTCTGTGTAGCTGGTTCTCGTATCTCGTTGCTTCACTAGAAGGGAATCCTTCATGGGATTTTTGGGAGGAGACAGAGGTGAGTTGTACCTTCCCTGTTTTGTGTGTTGCTCTCCAGTGGGGCAGAGTAAAAGGTTTTTTCCTCTTTCTTATCCCTCCAAGAAAACAACACTTTTACTAATGTGAGCAATAGAAGGTAATAATAGGTTTTTGTGTTTTGTTTTTCTTGATAATGTGGCTGATGGAATTGGGTAGAATGAAGAAAACTAATGGCATGACATTTTTTCTATGTGCAGCAGAGATGAGAGAGATGTTCTGGCCCAAGGGATACATTGCTTGATAAACTGGGCTTTGGCAGTCTTATGAACAGACTGCCTGCCATATCCTGCTTCCTTACTATGCTAAATTACAAGTTCAGAGTTGTTAAATATTTCACTGTGGTAAACATAACCAGTGGTAACTCCCTAGAAATCCTCACAAGTAAGAGGGATGATGGTTTGTTCATTGGTGAATGGTTTTGTGGGGGAGTTTACAATGCTGTGTGGCTCAGGGAAGCTCTGCTGTACAGCATTGACCTTTACAGGCTGTAGGCTGAACCCTGTCTGCAGATGGGGGGCTTGCATTTCTGCAGGTCCCACCTGACTCCTGAAACAAGGATGCTTGATAACATAAGGCTTCTGCTCTCTTGCTGCCTTTCATGTCGAGAGTTAATCATCTACACAGGGTAAAATATGATTCCCTGCCCCTGGCAGGGAGTTTGGAACCAGATAATCTTTAAGGTCTTTTTCAACCCAAAGCATTCCATCACAGTAAAATGCTTCTTTTTGGTTAGGATTTGAATCTTAGTAGTACTGGTAATTTGCTCAAAACTGATTGAAAACAGCTTGCATGGTTTTATAGAGATGTAGAGGAAAAATGGTTTTTGATTTTGTAGTTGAACTGTTGAAGGGCTATAGTAGAAGTGCATGATGTCCCATTTCCAGAAAAGGATTTCTCCCTTTTTTTACGAATTGTTCTTGAACCTAGAACTCTTAGTTTGATTAGTTTGATACTGCATGTGCCATGTTTTGGAAATTTGGCTTCTGCAGTTGGACTGCAATAATAGCCTGGTAAGGTTGAATTAGTTTCCTAGGAAAGCAAGAAAAAAATGCTTACTATCACTGGCTTGGAGGAAATGCAGCCATACCCTAATACCTGAGGTCAAAAGGTTGCTGTGTTTGTCATACTATTTTTTGTGCTGCTGGTGTTGGGAGGTCACTCAGTGAGCCAATTGCTTCTCATAAGTACGTACTGATCTTCCAGTCTCAGTGTTAAGGGTTGTGTTTTTTGTAACAACCTGCTGGATGTAAACAGGTTGTATCTAGCGTGATGCAGTGGGGCTTAGTGTGCCTGACTCAGGTTGCCTTCTGCGAGACATCAGGTATCAGAAGTATGAGTGAGAAACTCCTCACAGAGTCTCAAGCGAGCACTTAAACCATGTGTTAGCTTGATATTGCATACTGGGCTTTCTGAATAGTAGCCTTTTCCTGGGATGAGTAGAATGAATGAGTTGGTATGATCTACTCAGGTTCTTAGGCCACATGAAAGCTGTTTGTTCTGTAGGGTGGTTTTCATCTAAATGGTGTTTGGAATGATGCTAGATTAACAGAGTAGTGCCATGATGTACTTGCGAATCAGAGTTGCAGGAATGCAATTCTAATGGATAGCAGTGTAGGCCGAAAAATAAATATTTGTAGGCATCTTCTCTGGTTTTCAGAGATGAGAAACTGGTAAGACTGCTTAGTGACACATTGTGTGTGCATAGGCTTGTATTAAAGATAACTTAATTGATCATTCTCTGAAAGGTTTTAGTGGTAAGTGTTGGTTTTCCATTATACACAGGGCTACCAAATGTTATTGGACTAATTGCACAAAAGGCATTGAGCAGATTCTTGTCATGTGTTTCAAGTCCTGAACTTGAATAAACTCCAGTGACCTCACCAGTGTGCACTCAGATCACTTACTGGACATCACTGAGAGGCAAGAATCCAGGTGGAGTTCCACTTGATTGCAAGGGGACTGAGGCCAAATGTCTGAGGACAGGCCCGTGACTTTCCTTGTTGATGTGAACAGAGCCTTGCCACACCAGTTTCAGATTCAGTGCTCCTTAAAGGTTGCAGCAGGAGCCTTAACTTTGGTTGCAGTTTATGAAGTAAGTCACTATGGCCTGATGGGTCTGAATCGAGCTTGTAGGTTGTTTCCCTCCAGTTGTGCCTTGTCCCAAATGCAGGAACAGAAACTGAACCAGCAGAGGCAACCTACACCCCAGTGCATGATGCCCTTTGGTTGCTTAGAGCCTGACAGGTAGAGCTGAAGAGGAGTTGGATGTCAGACATGAGTATTAAGGACCAGGTGGTTCATCCTGCCTGGGATGTGTTCCTTATTAACAGCTCTTTAGTTCTTCCCTCTTTACTCTTGCAGGAAGAGTAAATATGTCAGTTACTGCTTTGAAAGAAGGGTTTGTGGCTCTCATGCTTGGCTGGGTGAACTAGGTGTTTTCTGGGTAAGCTAATATTTGTTTATTTATTTTAGTTGGGGAGGGGGCAGAGGGCAAGGTGGAGGTAGTGGAGGAGAAGGTCATAGTAGTGGATTAGACAGTTCAATGTACTTGGTTTGTTCAGACAAGTCTTCTCTGGCTGAGGAGTCATATGACCCCTCATATATGTCATGACAAGCTGCACCACAGTGGGTATCTTGCTGTCCTGTTTGTTATACAGGGCTTAAACCTTTCTCCTTTAGGTCTCAAATACCAAAGCTCCTTTGCTGTATCTTGAAAGTGGTTGTGGTTTGCGTGCTGGCTAGTTTGGCTGTGTCACAGGTGTTTGCAAGACCTCAGTCAGATTCCCCTCTTAACTGCAGGACAGGCAAAAAATCCTGGGAGGACTTGCATGCAGTGTTTATAATTTTGTGCTTAATGTGTAGTACTGCAGTAGTCCACCCCCTTCCCCAGCTGTGCTGTCGTATTTCCTCCTGGGAGCTAATGGCTATGTGGTCATTGAAACAAGAGTTGATGTAGCTGAAAACTAGCATCACGACTAATGCAGAAAGATGGTGTTTGCCAGATCACTTCCCTTGTGACTACCTGGCCAGCATGGAGAGAGTTGTGGGAGCATGTATCTAGGACAGGTTGGACTGACTCAAATTTAAGATGATTGTAAATGGCCTATGAGATTAGGATTATGTATTCTAATCAGACAAAAGGATTTCTCCAGTTAATAGCCAAAGCTATTTGTTCTACCTGTTTTTTATACATCATAAAGGAGCTAGAACATGATTCTGCACTTGTTCTTTCAAAGGCTGAGTGGAGAAAGGCTTAAGGAAAAAATGAGATCTGTGGGAGCTGTGCAGTGTAACCTGTAAGAGTAAGAAACAGACTGCAGTGGCAGGTAGCTGTCAGGATAACTCAGGTATGTGGGTGGCTGGTTCCCTGTTTCAGCATATCATAAGGAAAACATCTTAGTGCCTTATTGCTCATATTAAGAGATAGGCAGCTTGTCTTGTACATTTCTCCTCCCTGCAAGAGGCTGTAGAAATAACACAGCCTGTTCTTTTACACCATGTGATGGACCTGCCTTTATGGCAGTGCTAGTGTGTTGTTTATCTAAATATTAGAATAGAGAGAAAGAGAGGCCATTGGTTCTTGGGGTTGTTTTCTTTGCAATACAGAAGCTGACGGCTCTCTCCTGTTCTCTTCCGTTGCACTCGAACGATGTCTGGCTATGGATAGACAATAGGCAGGCTGCTGCCCACTGTAAATAGACCATTGTACGCCGAGAGTAGGAGCAGCAAAGAACGGCAGAGCCCTGCCAACTTGGGTCGTTGCCTTGAGATACTGGCTCTGCTGTAAAGAATGAGTCTTGGGTGCTGCAGGGTGTGTGTGTGCGTGAGCAGAGAGAGCTGGCTTTGTCTGAAACTTACAGAACTCCTTAGCCAAATTGATATGGTGAGTTCAGAGGGGTGCCTTTTTGGGCTGCATTGTGGGAACTGTTTCTCTGGAGGTGGTCAAGACAGATAACTATCTCTGAAGCAGTTTTGCCTCCTTACCCAAACTTCTTTCCCTCCAGTCTTTTAGAAAAAATACCAAGGTCTCCTGATTGCATTGAGAAAAAAGCGCTTTTGACCTCAAATGTCAGTTCTGCTCTTTCCACCCCTACATGTAGCAATCTGAGTATCACAGACTGGTTACTTTTCATTTGGGATCTTCTGCCTTTGGATCTTCAGCTGTGTCTCACACTGGAGCTTAGTTTGAGTCTGTTCCTTGTGGTCCCGATCCTGTCTGGTAAGATGGAATTGCAGGACCATATTTGTGAAGAGAGTATGGCTTTTTTTACTCATCTTGAGTGAGCAAACTTAGCTGGGTCCTTCCTTGAGGAAAACAACTGAAAGCCGGATGCAAGCTCCACTGTGAAGATTGTTGTATCTCAGTCTCAAGGCTCTAAACCTTTCTCCTTGGTCATGATAAAAACCCAGGATGTCTGATGTTGTTGGAGCATGAGCCAAGTAAATTCTGAGATGACTTAAAGAAGGCTGGAAGGCATTGAGGCCTCTTTTCTTGATGGGGCATATTTGGATGCATATGTTAAGAATGTGAATTTATTCTCTTTCTTGCACCTGGTTTTGCCTTAAATACAGAAAACAAGAGCTGATATTACTTAACAGATAGTGTTAAAGCTTGGAATTGCTTAGTCTTGCAGAAAACTGTGTCCTCACCTTGTTTTTTGTGCAGATGAGGCAGAAGGTATAATAAAAAGATATTATCTCAATATGAACATAAGCAGCAAAATGTGTCACTGTATACCTGATAACTTGTGGTATAACTGCTCAAGAAAAGTTTTATGTTACAGGCTTCCCTAAAAACAACTGGTCAAGGAAATGAAAAGCAGAGGTGTGCATCTCTTCTCTTCACCTAAGCTGAAATCATAGCAGATCCTTGACTATAATGGGACTGTTGTGTGAATTAAATTAATGATGTTTACTTCAGTTATTACCTGTAAAGGCATCACAGCACTTTGAGTAATTCAAATTACATTGCATTCCTAAATCATAGTATGTGTGCAGGACACTTCATGACTAATGCAGACAGGAAAACAATTTTAGAAATCAAAGGTGCTCACTGTGGGGCTTGAGGAAAGAGCTAAGCTTGCTCTTAGCCATTGCACACATCATAGCCCCCCTTGTCTAGTTTCATAACATGGTGTCTATGATATATGCAAAATTAACTTGTAAGTCCAGACTTCCTTGTTGGTGTATGGGTTTTTTTTTGTTCTTACTGTTCAACTGTCTATAGTAAAACTTAAGTAGCAGCTTTCACACCTGCAATGCTAATGAACATGATTAGGTGCATAAAAAGCAACTGTATGGTGATCCTAACTATTAAGTCAGTAACTGATTTTTTTTTTTTTTTTAGAAAGGGTAGATGAAGAGCTTGTTTATATATTCAGTTCTTCTCTGCCTTCTATTACTACAAGCCGATGTGTTGTGGATTTTGATTATAGTTTGCTGTATATCACTGTAAATAACAAAAAGGCATTTCTGTAGTGGCCCTGCACTGCCTGTCGAGGTGATGCAACCCTGTGCCCTAAGGCTATGCCAGAAAAGTGGGGGGGAGAGAGAGAGCAGTGCCTGCCGGCTGGGGATTACTCCATGGGTCCAGGACTGTTACAGAGGTGGAACTTGATTTCATCGTGACACTGCCCCCATCCATGACCTTGCTTCAGCCTGTCCTGTTAACATTGTGAAACCATGGGCCCTTTGAACGAATTTTATTACTATTTTGCTGTCTCTAGCAAATCTTATCCGAATACTCGTTAGACTTTTTGTGGACTAGACCACGCTTCAGTTGTCTGGCTGAGTAACTGATTGCAGCAGTAAAGATTTCAAGGTCAGACTGTAAACTAGAGGTTTTCCTGTAGAAATATGAAATGTTAACCGGGTATACTTGGTTTTAAAACTTGTAATTCTTCCCGTTTGGGTTTCAGAGTTTCATATACCACCACCCTGCTGCGGTGGCTCCTTACACAATATGTTGTAGCTACATCTTTGACATTCTCTAGGACGTTTGTTTAATTCCTTGCCCATAGCAAAGGGCTAGAACCTAAATTACCTAAGTAAATACGACTCTTTGTTTTTCAAGCAAGCGAGACAGCGTTGCCAGCCGTCGCTGGGCGTCGGGCGGCCGTGGCGGTGTCAGGGCCCGCGGGCGCCCTTGAGCGCGGTGGGGTGAGCGCTGCGGGCCGAGCGCTGCCGGCTGCCATTGGCCCCGCGCGGGCCGGCTGCTCCCGCTCACCTCTCACCTAGTGGGCATCGGCCGGGGGGTTTGGCATGTGACAGACGTCCCGAGAGACCTTGGCTGTAGAGGAGAGCATCAGCTGAGCTGACTGCAATCCCTTTTTTTTTTTTTTCTGCAGCTGGTTCTTGCTGTGGAATATCCGTGTCAGTGAGTGCTGGCGGGGAGCAGCCTCTTGTAGCTCTTCCTTCTGTGTGAACGTGACAAATCAAATGTGCTTCCTGTGCTTGATTATATTGCTGCGTGCTGCTGCCTTGGGCCTCATTTGCCACTGCTTTAGTCTGCCTCATGACCAGGGATAAATTGCTGGCATGGTGCTGGGAGAAATAGGAAACTTGCTAAGTACCATAGAGAAGCTATGGGAGGATATCGGCTTTGAAAGCAGCTTGCTGTACTGACCTTTCTGTGCATGTCTGAAGGGAGAGTAGAAAAGAGTTTATTTTACTGGATTTAGGAGAGGAAAAATCCTGCTCCTGCTATGCTACTATAGGATTAGGATGCTCTCTGTTACATGCAGGCAAGATAACATATGGCCCTGCCCTTCATTTCCCAGACTTCCCTGCTTGATGATTAACCATTTAAACAATCTTACAGTACATCTACTCTACAAATAACTATTTTACATTTGTGAAATTCTCTCTTTTAACAAAAGGTCTGCTTTTTTTTTTTAAATTTTGAATGCAGTGTCTGCTGAAAGCAATACTAAAACCCTGAAGAAATTCCCTCTTCTCAGCCCCACCTATTTTTCTATGAACTAGTAATTGCTTGCTTACTAATTGCAGCACAGATATATAAAGATGTTGCCTGCCTAGTGGCAGATCAAGTTATCTTGATGGTGGGAAGCCAGTAGGACAAAGCATACATCGCTGTCCTATAGCAACAGTGAATGAAAAGGGGATTTCAGATTTTTTTGTGCAACTTTTTTTTCATACAAACAGATTCCAGCATTTGAACAGCTGCACTGAACTGCAATGCAAGCACATGAGTTGTTTAGATACCTACGAATGCCAGAACTTGGGGATGTCAGACAGTATGTGCGCACCCTTCCGACAAATACGCTGATGGGCTTCGGTGCTTTTGCAGCACTCACGACCTACTGGTATGCAACAAGACCAAAAGCACTAAAACCACCATGTGATTTAGCAATGCAGTCTGTGGAAGTAGAGGTAAGTGTCACTTGATGGATGCTGTACTTCACTGAAATTTGAACCCTAAATGCAGCATTGAGAGAGACTAAACACTTGATTTACATTAGGGTAAATGTAATAGTGGGGAGAAATACATTTCTGAAATGTGGCTTGAACTCATTATTTTGGCTTTCTGAATTTGAAAACCAACTTGAGGGCTGAGGTCACAGTGGAAATAACTGTCACAGGAGAAAAAGACTCTGCTGAGACAACTGAGCTTCTGATTTCACTAGTGACAAAATTTGTTGTTCATGTTAGAATTGGCACAGTGTAGTTTTCAATTCCTGGCCACGTGATGACCTATTAAATTAGGTCTTGGGGTCAGAGTATGTATCCTGGTATATACTGATTAGGCTAATACTCTTCGGTTATTTTTAGTGTATAATAGCTGACATATGAGACTTTATATTGTGTTACAAGCATGAAGAGGGTACTAATTGTCCTCAGATGATCTGTGGAAGAAATATTAGTCTGCCAAGAGATCCCAGCTGTAGAGTAAGCTGAAATTAAACCAGCCACCTGCTAAACTCTGAATATGTTAGCTTAGCTTTTGTTTTATGCCTTTTAGAAGCAGAGTTACTTTTACGTGGTGGCTTTTTAAAAGTGAAGTCAAATATGGAAAGAGTCTGACTGGGAGAAACTGTTGCTTTGTGAGCAAATATAGACAACTGATTACAAGGCTGGCATTTCTGGGAGTTGTGGTTGTACTGATTCTCCTGCTCACTACAGAGTCAAATACTCTTGAAAGAGTACTTCTCTCTCTTCAGGATAGATAAGGTGTTTTCTCCTTTTGAAGTTTTGGAAAGTTATGATTTTTAAGGGAGATACTTATAAAATGTAGGATTGTAAAGCTGACAGCTTCTTTCCTTACTCATGATAGTCAGAAACTACCACTATAGGTTTTTTTAATATACATATATACTTGGAACTGAAGTCTCCCTTTACACTACATTCTTCTGCGTGGATAGACTGCATCTAGTTGTCCTGTATCAAATGAATTAACATGACCCTCGTGCTTAAGAGCACAAGATGTGACTACAAACTGATGTAAACAAATGTGGCAGAGCAGTTTGAAATTTACAGTAGGTTAACTTCATGAACTTCAGCAAACTCCTGTCATTACTTCAAGTTGGGCACTTTTTTCAATGTTTCATGATACTGAGATTAAAGAATGACATATTAGTTGGCCCCTTCATTCACAGTTTATTTCCTGATCTTCTCAGTATGGCATACAGCAAGCTTACTGACACATCATGTTACTGTAGCAAATAGTGGTCTGCTACTGGAAGTACACAAAGGGGAAACAAAAATATGCACTTGCAATGAAATAATTGCCAAAACCAACTCTTTTCAAGCAACATGTGAAGAGTAAGGATCTAGAAGTTAGATCTCAGTTCTCTTGGTGAGCTTTTCTGATTCTGAGAGCAGACATGCAGACAATGTCTTGTAAACCAGCACATCTTGGTTGCTGGAATGAGCCAGCAGTGCAAGTTTTCCAGCTGTGGAGTGCCTCATTAGGAGTGTAGACTTCTGCAGGATTTTGGGGGGCATTGCATTATAAGATGGTAAAACAGTAGCTTTTAGCTGTCCATAAACCCCATGACATGCTTATTTGCTTGAGACTCTTGACAGCAGTCTCAGTTCACTGCCTTTACTTCTTCAAGCTAAATTACTTGTCACTGCTGGATTCTGAGATTGAAATCCTTGTTTGGTGGCATGAGACTTCACTAAGCTACTTAATGCATCATTGATCCAATTATACTAATTGGCTCTCTGATCAGAGCAAGGTAGGTATAACAGCATTATTTTTTAATGCCTCTTTAGAAAATACGTTTTAATGGGAAGACTGAATAGTAGTAAGACTTAAATGAAAAACACCTGAGTGTGTTAGCATGTCGTGGTGATGAGAGCTCAGACTTAGAGGACATCTTGAAATGATTAAGATCTGTCCAATTTTGTTTTCATTAACGGCTGTATCTGAACTGTTAATAATGTTTAAAACTGTAATCAAATGAGAATGTATGTTTTGAATCAAGTTTCAAGTGTCTGTTAGAATTGCTCTTGTAACAGTGACAAGACTTTAATACAGTGCTCAGGATTCAGGTTCTCACTACATTTTGCTTAGAATTTAACTTCATATACTCCATTTTCTTACGTATATGTTAAGATTGTCACTTCTACAGGGAAAAAAATTAAATACTGCTCTGGAATTGTCTTAGCACTTTTTTCTGCCTAAACAATGAGATATTAAAAGGCCTGAGGAGTTGCTCCAAAAAAGACATG
Source organism: Aleadryas rufinucha (assembly GCA_013397815.1). Taxonomy (NCBI): domain Eukaryota; kingdom Metazoa; phylum Chordata; class Aves; order Passeriformes; genus Aleadryas; species Aleadryas rufinucha. Next base: position 665,155 of record VZTH01002660.1, read on the forward strand.
GCAGAAGGCAATGCCTCTCTGGTACCATTTTACTCTCTAATCTACCTGTTCATTAACAATAACAAATTTGAACTAGAAATAGGCTTATACATAATTCTTACTTGTGACTTAACTTTGTTAGATGCCAAGGAAATGAGTGAAGTCATTGACTGGAGTAGGGTTTCTACGTTTTGATAACACATCTTCATAATTTCATGTGGGAGAAAAAAGATCCTATTTACTGTTGTTCCAGGTCACTTCCCATCTCTCGACAGTTTTGATTTGGTAGGCCAGCACCCAGTGACCCATTTTAACCATCACTGGATGAGCATAAAGATTGCACATGTAGTTGCAAATGGGTGCAAAGAGTTACTGAAGTGACAGGGACACCTTGCACTAGACCAAGTTGCCTAGAGCCCCTATCAGCCTTGAACACTTCCAGGGACGTGTCATCCACATCTGGATCTGCCTGCCTGTAGATTGCTCCTTCTTGCCACTGGTGACTAACAGCTGAATAACTTTAGCTGTTGATTTTGTTTGCAGGCTGTCAAGTATATTAAATCTTGCTTTAAAAACTTTCATTTGTCCCAACTTATGGCACGTAGAAGAATAGGATAGAAATAAATACTAGGATGTTAGTATTTTCTAGGAATAAGACTTTGGATTTGACTGGCTTTTTTGTTCCCCTAAGAAAAGACATTCAAATACAGAGAGAAGTATTCAACTCATGAAAACTTTTTAAGCCTTCTTACATTCTTCTGATACATTACCAGAATTCTAGCATGCCTTGTCTTTCAATAGTCACATGACTAGACATGTACTTGTCTCCCTATGAATGATCAGTTTAAGTGCTGTATGCTTACTTAGGGAGTAGCATGCTTAAAATTACATGGCTCGTTTGAAAACTCTGGTTTATACTTATTCTGAGCAGCAAGTAGTATGTTGGTGACCTGAGCACCACTTGCTAGTATACTTTCCCTCTCAGGTAAAGGGAAATTTCTCTTGACTCTGAGGCATGGTGGAGCCTACAGTATGTTTTGACATTACTGCTAATCCTAAGCAACCTGTGTCAGCAACAAGCAAACCCATGGCTTGAACAAAAGCAGTTATTTTATATGACCTGAATAGGTGTTGATAGAGTAACATATGCTCTGTTGTAGAATAAACCTGTTTCCTTCAGATGCTGCTATTTTTAACCAATACCAAGGTTTTTACTCAATGACCAGCACTTGATGTGTGATGGGTTAATTTTCTGCAAGTCCCTGAGCTGCTGCAAGGGCTGTGTTAACACAAGTAACTAGGAACTGTTCTCTAATTAATCATATTTTATTGCCTGGCTACTTTAAGAATACTTTGTTAAAACTGACAACCCTTTTGACTGCTTATCTTTTTACTGGACAGATATATTAGATGCCATTCAACTAACCTGTGTGAAGTCAGCCAAACATTCCAGTCCTGAGGTTCAGATACTTGCTGATAATGACCAGTGATTTTTAAACAAGTTTGCTGCAAACAGAACTTCCCTGATATTGCACAAATATTCTGGATAAGGACCATTTGAACAAGATCCTAAAATAGTTCTTGCTGCTTTCAAGCAAAATGTAGACCAATTCTATTGCTTAGTAGATGAGTTAATTTAGACCTTGCATTATGCTCCTGGTTTGACCTTCAACGTATCTGGGAATATTTCATTGCATCAATAACATTGAACTTCTTATGGCCTTCACATAAGGAGCTGGGTGTTTTTCAGAAAAACTTTTAAGATTGTTGAAAGTCCAGTTAATTCTGCTTTACTATGGGAAAAAGAACAAAATAAGCAAAACTGAAAGTTGGTTATGTTTCCCCTTACCGAAAACCCCTAAGAACTGATGGGAACTTTTTAATAATAGTCTGTTATAGAGTTTCTTTTTTCAGAAGGACAGTGCCATCAGTCCTGTATCTAAGCAGTGTACTGTCTGATAACTCACCTTAAGATTTGGTTAGTGCCTCAGGCCCTGAGAAATTGCTTTTGTGGCGCTGTGTAATAGGGCATATAAACAAAACAGTAGTAGCCCACATGAGAAAAAACAAATACTTCCTGACTCTTGCTGAGGAATGGCTTAGGCTATTGTATTTCACCTGATGTAGGAATTATAGCACATCAGCCGTGGTACATGTGATACATTGCACTTGTTGTTACCCATGGCCACGGTAACAAACTTTGATCACAGTGTGTGATCACATTGTATGATCTTTCTCAGATTAGCTCCAGAGTGGCAGCACTGGAAAATCTAGAAGATGACCTTGATTATCCAAGACCTGAGAAACCAGTGAAATAAAGCAAGCAGTCTTGCTTTTCTTTCCAGGCAGAGACATGTACTAATGATGTGTTAATTTCCTGTAGAGTAGATACTGGTCTGAGAGCAAGTATACTCTTGAATTTCTAATGTTACAAATTTTTAGAGTTAAGCCACTCATTAACTTGTTCTGGGTCGTGTTCACAGTGTACGTTTCTGCTTACTGTCAAAGGAGTGGCAAGCACTGCATTACTCATATTGTTTTGCTAAAACAAGTTAGACTTGTTTTAGTGTAAAAATATTTTTTTCCTCTCTGTGCCTTTAATGTGCTAGGTGATTTCTATAGACATAGGTAATATGACACCTTCTGTACATAAACCTGCATTTATGTAGCTTGTACATGGAACAGGTGATGTCTGGTCCTCCAGGATGCTTTGAAAACAAGAACAGAAACCAGTGGTAGAGAAGAACCTATGACTACATATGAACATGTTTTAGCTGTGGTTGATAGACTAACTAAATCTGTGCCTGAATTGTTTAGGGTTTCACTTTCTGCGAGAACCAGAAATTGATTATGCTGATAAAAAGAAAATCTATGCAGTGTTTATTCATGACCCTCTGTTTAACCATCTGGGCTGTTCCTGATAAGAACTTGTTTGTAGGTGTCTGTCATCATAACAGGACTAATTAACAACTGTGGCCCAATAGTAATTGCATAACAGCAATTTGTGAAACTTGATTGTTCTCTATAAAATGAGATTAAATAATCACTCTAAAAAAGGCAGTGTTAAAATTGAACTATTAAGTTCTCGTACTGACTTCCAATTGTAGCTTATGTAAGTGCTCACCAGCTGAAAAATGGTGATTTTAATTCTCAAGATATTATTGTCTTGACTGCATTTAAGTAAATCGGGAGGAAACCCTTTTTTGTAAGATGGAACTTTTAATTGGTTTAAAGGACTCTATTTGGAACAGAATATTTTGCTTATGAGAACACTCGTTTAGGGTGTTGGTGACCATTCTTAAAATCATTTAGGGTTTGAAACCACATATTGAAGTGTGATTATGTTCTGTAATCTTAATTAGAAAAGTAGATCGGGATTGCGCCATTAGTATTCTGTCTAGAGAACTGAGGCTGGGTTTAGAAACCTTGGTGAAATTGTTCTATACTGCACTAATAGAGTAAAATATTTCTTAAGAAAAAGTGGTTTTGACAAAATGCCTTTTGGCAGTCTTTACTATTCTCATTTGTTCTGTGCTATCATAGGTAGCTGAGGAATAAGATTTTGCCTGACAGGTTTTTGGTAATGTAGGAAGCAGTTTGACTCTTAAGAGTGTCCTGGAAAACGTTGCATATCTCTCAAGAAGAATATTCTGTCAAGCAATTCCCATTCATTTATAGCCAACAAGTGTGCCTAACCTTTCTAATTGATTTTCTTAGGGCGGTGAGCATGCTCGAAGGTCCTCTCTTCTCAACAGCGATGAACTGTTGTCGTACTACTATGATGATGTGAGAACAGTTTATGATGTTTTCCAAAGGGGTTTGCAAGTATCAAGTAAGTCTAAAATTGAAGATAATATTTTAAATATGTCAAGAGCTACATATTTGAACTCTTTTGGTTTTTAGCTGGGCACAGGGGATCTCTGTCTAGCAATATGATGAATGTATTGGATGTCAGTTTTCTTGAAGACAAATTAAACTGGTATCTTGTGAAATAGAGTTCTGTGAATAAAGTCAATGCTGTATTCCTTGGCATAAACCAACCTTGTTGCTGCTGTCCTTTCCCAGCTACCTTTCCTGCACCCCTGAAAAAAACCAATTTGTCATCTGAAGGTGTCTGCTGAGAATCTAGGGACTTAACACCAAGGGTGGTGTCAAGACAGAGGAGTTGGGGTTAAATTTTGAGTAACTTTTATCTTTTTTAGATAATGGTCCATGTCTAGGTGTTAGAAAACCAAACCAGCCATATGAATGGATCTCCTATAAAGAGGTGAGTAGTCTCTCTAACTTAATGCTAGATTTGCTTTTGCTTGCTGAGACCATTGATACAACATCCAGTAATGTGATGTAACAAATCTCAGTTATTTATAGATGTTTTAAAGTAGTAGCAGAATATTGCAGAAAGGTTCTAGGTCCTATTACAGTGTCTTAAGGGAACAGCCTTAAATATGTGCAAGGGAGAGAAAAAAAGAGATCTCCCATGCTTGGTTTGTTAACCCCAAAAAATTCTGAAATAAAACTGTTATCTCGGCAGTCCTTAGCATCTCAATGCTGAATTGTTTAGAACTTGGGCAATGCCTCTGAAGAAGCTGCAGCTTTGAAGTAGTGTTCAGGGGCTCAGACTGCTACTTCTTTATGTGCTTGCTTCCAAGAGGCTTACTTTACACTAGAAATTCTATCTACAGGTGTTGTTTGGGCTTCCTGACAACTTGTTCCCAGAGTGCTGAATGATGGTTGTATACGATGCTAACAGATCTGCTTCTAACTAGCAGCATGCTGCTTCTTGATCCCTGAAAATATCTGTATGCAAATCTCCATTAACAGCTGTGCATACTGTTAAGGTCATTAAACACCTTCTGTATGTAACAGACCTCACTTTTTTCCCAAGGTGACTTTGCTGGGAATTTGTTTGGTGCAACCTCTCTTTTATTAAAGCTTTGCTGTTGGGGTCATGTGACTAACATGGTTTCAAGTCATGTGCTATATAGAAAGAACTTAGAAAGTTGCCTTCCCAAGCTTTGTTTATAAAACTGGGTTTTGCCTCATTGTTCTCCTGCTTTTTGAAGGGAGAAATGTTATTCCCATATGCACTGAAGTAGAAGAATGGCATATGTAGTGCTTGTGATTAAGCAGAAATAGTATGTTTAATCATTCCAGGGTCACTTCATGGGTTTAACACAGATACAGCAAAACAGCCTTTTCTATGTATATGTGGTTAACTTTTAAACTTAGGCTTAACACTTTCAAGTGCTACTGGATCAAGTGTTTCTTCTGCATATTGAGTGCAAGTGTAATAATTACAATCAGTGCAATGTAATGGTGCTGCAATGTTTAGATTATCAAAGTCACAGAAGGCATCCAGAATATCCTAGAAAACTTCTTTCTCATTCATACCAATTAATAATTGTTGAGGAGAGTTTGCAATTATGAGCTTGCTCATATTTTTTTCTCCTCCCTCTTTTTTTGCCCCTCCAGGTTTCAGACAGAGCTGAGTGTGTGGGCTCTGCATTACTCCACCGAGGCTTCAAACCATCTCACATTCAGTATATAGGAATCTTTTCACAAAACAGACCTGAGGTAATTTAACTGACATTTTGTGTATTTGTGGTCTGGCTGTTACTGAAATGGCCCACTCCTTTATCTCTTGGCAGTGTACTTCCCTAGTGAGAGCCCATTTGGTGTCAGGAAAAGCCTAAAGGCTGACATTGTAGACCCATAAGCCATAGATATGGCATCTTTCAACTAAGAACCGAAACTGGTAGTTGACACAATGGTTAGTGTCTTATATTGTTGTTTTGGTTTGGGTTTTGGTTTTTTTTTCTCCCAGAGCTAAATGCAGAAGGCTGGAGAGCAAAAAAAGAATCAGGGAGTTCAGAAGAACTTAACTAATTATCTTCTATTTCCAGGTTATAGAGGTGGCTTGTTTAATGGGAAGCAAATGTAGTTCTTAGTGAATGTAAACAGTACTTGGTTTCTCTTAAAAAGTAACATTAGAGAACCAAGGCAGTTGAAAGTGACAGGAAGTCACAAGGGGGTGTTTAAACCTTTAAAACACAAAGGAACATTTGGTGATTAAATATTTGGACAAAAAGAAGGACTAAGATGATAATTCTGTTTCTGACAGAGGCCCTGGGTACAAAGATTCTGGAAGGGAAAACTACTGCTGAAGGCAAAAATTAGAAATTAGTTTAATAAAAATGGGTAGAAAGACTGAAAGTGACATAATTAAAGAAGATCACCTGAGACACCTATGGGGATATTCAGGTTGATAGTGCCTATCCATTTTAACCCAGAAGTGGTTTTAATTGCCCTTTCTAAAAATATTATGAAATATTCAGTAAGTATGTATTTTCTAGACTTGTTTATTAAATCTGTTTAATAGGACTGAATTTCTCTAATCTAGGTTTGTGTTTAGTAGCTTGGCTGCATTAAGCTAGTTCAATGTAAACCTATATTAAGACAGGGGACTGGTTCTAACTCTTTGTCAAAAGGATTCTGTCCCTCTTGATTAAACACTCCCATTTGTGTTTGCCATTATCAAAGGACATCTACAGTTCTGACAGGGTTAGAAGTGCCTTGGTCTCTTGTCACTAAAATGCAAGCTGTGTGACAAGCGTCTTTGGCTTCATTCTTCCTCTTTCAACCTACACCCCAAGAAAACCTCGAGCTCTTGGGTTTTCCTGCTGGAATTCTAACAGCTGTAGATTTATTTCTGTAATAAAGGCTGGAATATATTCAAGTAGGAAACTGTTAAATAACATGGAGTTACAGACTATGCTTCAGTTTCCTGTGCATATAACATGATGAACTGGAAGTAAAAAAGGGACACAGGATTTTGTTGTGCCAGTTTGAATTGTTTCTTTATAGATCTTTGGGTGCAAAGTCTCTGCTGGGTTAGTGAATTTTCTGGAGGAGAGCATGGGAGTGTGTTTTGCTCTTGGATCACAGAGATAAAATGCTGAAGTTGCATTGCTTCGAGTTGGGTTAGGAATGAGCTGAAAACACTTGTTTAAACCAGCAGTTTTAAATCTGGGATTTTCCCTGCTCAGGACTACTGGATGGGTGTTGTGACATCCCAAGCATAATCACTAATCCAGACAGGAGAAAATATGAAGGTTTTTTTTGTGTGAAATGATTCACATTTGTTATTTCAGGGAACAACTGCTGGGGAAATCCCCTAATGGGAAAAATCCTAGCATCTTACTTGGTTAAATGTGAAAAAAACAAACTTGGATTTGTAAATAGAAGTATTACTTTCTCTTTGAGTTCCTGGAAAAGTCATCCCTTCTGGAAGTGAGGAAGTTTTTTGGATTGAGAAAAAACACAACAGTGAAATATAGTTTCCCCTAAAAGATGATCAGAGCCATGTCAGAAAAGAAACTGAAAGTCTGACTGTAGTCTGTATTCAGTGCTAGTTGCTTGCTTGGGCTTTGAGAAAACTCAAGTGTCAGGATTTGATATTTATATTTACTCTTAATTTTTGAGGCAAAATGGGAAAAAGTGTGTCTTGGTAGCCCAGAAAATAAAGATGCTGGTTGTACCATTGAGAATGATGGTGTGCAAGAGTTGTTGGAGGCCGCAACAGGAAGCTTTTATCACTGTGTGCAGCTTCTGAAGTCTTGCTATAGTAGACCCCCACCCTATTAAAATAACTACTAAACTTCTGGCTGCTGAACAGCAGCACAGCTGCCTCCTTGTTACATGTCCTGGAGGATGGTGTTTAGAAAGAACTCTTTAGTGGACCCTTTCATAGCTATTATAAATGTGCCTGCTTAGACTTACCAGTATGTGTAATGTCTTTGTGAAAGTCTAGTTACCTGTTAGCTGCCCTTGTACTAGTTTTATAAGAACTCTTTTTGGGCAAGAGGTGTACAAGTTGCCCATTGCGTGAATGCTGTCAGAAAAATGTTCTGTGTTTAAGGCTGTCTCAGTCTGTAGAGTACTTTGGGAAACTGGCTCCTAATAAACAGTTTGTAAAACTGAGATTTGGCAGCTTCAACATAGTATCTATTAGATATTTTATGGAATAATCAGCTGAATCATGTTTCAACTTGTCATCATACTGCGGTGAGGTAGCTGGCTAGTCCTGAAAAAGCACTGGAAAGTGTAACAGCTTGGGGGAGGGAAAAGGAAACATTCCTGTTAGTGCAATTCTTGTTGAGTTGTAAGTTCTGGTAACTTCTAAAGATGCATGCTATTTTGTTCCTTCCATTGGGACTGACTAAAGGTACTGAGAATTTTTGTCACTTTTGGATGAGAAAATCAGAAATGTTCCAGTTCCACTGGCTTCTTCGTGTGTCTGGAGGCTCCCATTTGAGGGGTTGCATACTATTCTGTATCTTGGTGTAGCTAGTTGATGATAAACTACACCCAAGAGTTACTATCAGAAAAAGAATTGCATTACTATCTTACCTTGATGGTACTTTGGATGAAAATAGGCTGGCTGTAATGCATTGCCAGCTCACATAACATATAAGGCTGCAATATTCATTATATTTGAGTACTATACTTGTTAGCAGGTAAATCCTTCTTACTTCAGCTTGCAGGGATGTAATTGCATTTTTTTATAGAAGTCTTCCTATTAGATTCCTATAAAGAAGAATGGTTAGTGTTGAGAAGCTTTCTGGGGCCGACTCTCCAAAGGACTTCTACTTTAATGCATATATTGCATGTCTGACCATCAAATGAGATGCAGATAATGTAGGGGTAAGAATACTGTGTGTATATAAATTTAACATGTGTCAAGACATAAGTGAGTCCTTCACTGATTCATGGTAATACAGAATATTGAAAGCTTTGCCTACCTCAATAACATAAAACCAATAAAAAATACTGTACTCTTGCTCAAAGTCTTTGTTAGTAGGTAAACTAAGGAGACAGTTAATGTTAACTGCTTTTTTCAAAAGTATTTAATATTACTTTTAGAGATAGAGTTGAATTTTATTGGATTGGATTCTTTCCTATAGCTCCTTATTATTTGAGGATTTTTTCCTCCTTCCACAGATAAAAATTGAGTAGGTCTTCAAAGTGAAAAAACGATAGAAACTGCCACTTACTTTTTAGAAAGACTTGTCCAAGTGAGCTGTGTCCTATTAGCTTCCTTGTTAGAATTTAAATATGGATCTTTCTTGGAGGACTGTTACAGTAAGCAAAACATAGTGACTTCCATCTCTTCTCTTTGTGCAGTGGGTCATCATTGAGCAGGGATGCTACGCATTCTCCATGGTGGTGGTGCCACTCTATGATACACTGGGAGCTGAAGCTATTACGTACATTGTGAACAAAGGTAAGACACTTTCAGTAGCTCAGCAACTGAACAGATGATGACAGATCTGACTGAGGGCAGAACTGTAGCCTTCTTTGGAAAAGTCTTCCATTGTGACATACTGAAGTATGTATGGATCTAGTCTAAAATGAACTTGTCATGTTCATAATATAGTTCTTTTTCATCAGCTGACTTGTCATTGGTTTTCTGTGACAAACCTGACAAGGCCAAACTTCTGCTAACCAGTGTGGAAAAGGGAGAAACTCCAATACTCAACACCATTATTATCATGGAGTCTTTTGGTGTGGATCTTGTGGAACGTGGCAAAAAGTGTGGCGTGGAAGTCTTCAGCATGAGAGAAATAGAGGTGAGAATGCTTAACCTGCTTAACTGCTTTCATCCCATTTACTTGTGATGGATTAGTTTCAAAATACTTAACTATCTCTCTTGGATTGAAGTTTACACAAAAATACAAAAAATAATAGGAGAAAAACAACGTGCTAATGGTATTTCATCATGCTCAAGGTATAAAAGTGGTTATGCCAAGATGACAGAATGAAAGCTTATTAACATAGTCCAAGACTGAACACTAGATCTGAGTGTTAAGGCTTGCCCATGTGAAGCATAATGTGATATATAATGTTACTAATATTTTAGAAATTCTTATTTCAAGAAGAGCCGGTGTAGGTTTTGGTCTTGCAGAAAGTGGCATTTTTCCCTGTACACTGAATCTACAAGATGTTTGCTGAGGCAGAAGGAAAATGTCAGTCAGCTTTTTACAGGATAAGGTTACAGTGATATAGGGGAATGAGACTTCCAGGTTTTGGAAGTAGAAACCATTTTAGTTAACCACCTGATGTCAGGTCTTGGTTTTTCTTGTAGTTTTTGTCTGCATAGATCTCTTAAGCAAGTTTATTTCATAACCACTCATGTGGAGAACCCTCTTCCAGGATCAAATGGCATGAAGTACATCTTTACTGTGAGATTATGAAACCGGGTTTAGCCTGGTTTCAGCTGTAGTTCTGAATGAAGGCTTGGCTCACTAGGCTTTGAGGATCTCCAGATAAATGTGCTTGTCTTGTGCAGGTGTCAATAACTGGTGTGAAATGCCTCATTTCACTGAACTTGTTTGCGTAGCAGTTATGACAGCTATGTTGATAGGGCCACCTTCTGGTAAAGATACAAAAATGTTAGCATGCCTTCCTTCAAGAGACGGTTGACTATACCGAAGCTAACTGGCCTCAGTAAGAGTGCCAGGTTAAAATGGGGCTAAAAACATGAAATGAGGCTAGAGTTAAGTGACTTGTAGTTCACTGGCCAAAGGGTTCGGTTAAACTTAGAGAAAGAGCGGCCCAAGTGTAAGTTAGACTAAAATCAGCTTCTTTCTTTGAGTTCAACTGCAGTTTTTGTCAGAGGAAGATGCTTTCCACTGGATCTTCTAGCTGTGAGAAAACAAAACTGAGGGTGAATGTTGTGTTTACATAAGATGTTAGTATGCTTAAGTAGTGACTTTCAGTAGTACTGTGTAGCTCTTATTGCATTAATGCAAACAAGTGTTAAGTAATAGGTGTTCCAAGAGCCTTTTGTTTAAATCTCTGAAGAGAAGTTAGAGGCAAACTTAAATATTTCTAATAGTGCTTCAGTGAACAGGAAAGTTTTGTCACTTGTTTTTTCAAGGGGGTAGAGACTTTTAGTGACTCCTGAAAAGTAACTATGAGCTGTTTAGGAGCTTACATTAGAATAGAATGAGTATTTCTACCTTCAAGTAGTTGTTTTCTGGATTTCTGGCTTGAGCTTGCTCAACTGTGCATGGGTTATGTGAACAGTTCCTCCATGTATCCCCTAGAAGCAATCAGTGTAGTTTCTGATGCCCAATATATACATGTATCATGTGGTTACTTGTAGCTGAGTAACTGTGAATAAATGGCTCTTAAACAGAAAGATGGTGGAGTTTTGTTCTAAGAGATCAAAACAAGTGTCTGGAGATCTTAGCTGTATGTTCAGCAAATCCCAGATTTTACTCAGAGCAGGTTGTCGGGAGGTACTGAGCTTATAGTAGTGCTTGAAATGGAGGTGCTGTTTTGAGCAGACAGCTATGTTGCTGTGGTGGTAAACCTTTGCATAATGCACCCTTTCAAAAAGGCAAGCCTGCCAGTATGGGAGTGTTAACTGTGTTTCCAGACATTCCCTTTGTCTTAAACCTCCTTGGGTAAATCTAAGAGGTACATGACGCTAAAGAAGTCTAGGGCTCAAAGGAATGCATATGCTATTACTGTGTACTTGGAAGGTAAAGGCAGTGGTGGAATTGATGTCTGTCCTCAAAGGGTGCTACCAAAGCTACACTTAACAGAAGGTCCTCTTTAACTTGCTTAAGTCCTTAAGCTAGTATTGTTTCTAGTCTTACATGATAGTAGTAAGTCTTGGTTTGAAACTTTAAAGCTCATAGATACTGAACATCAGCTTGAAAATATTTCCACTTATTCATTATATCCTTGGTGGTAAAAGGATAGTTTTGGTATCCTTTCCCTTCTGCCTGAAGATCCCTAACAGTGGTGAGGTCTGAGTAACTAAGGAGGGAGAAGGGTTCTGGATGAGAGTTTCTCCTGTGTAAAAGGAGTGCAAATCAGCAATGAAACTCAGTCTTCCCTGTCACAAGCAGTGGTGGAGGTGCTTGCTGAGATGAATCTTGCTTCATTTATTCAATAATTGTTAGTGGCACATCTTCTGCATGAGGTATAGGATTGATTGTTTGTTGTCTTATCATAACCTTGAGCTTCCTTAGTGAGTGACTTCTGTTTATTAGCTGGGAAAAAACCCCATGAGTTTTAGATAAGTTATCACCTTTGTATTTGTTGAACATGGTAGTTATTTTATATATTTTTAAAATATGCTTTTAAGCTTTTGTTACTCTTACATTAACCACAGAATCACAGAATGGTTTGGGGTGGAAGGAACCTTAAAGATCATCTAATTCCCACCCACCTTCCAGCCATGGGCAGGGATTGCTGCACTGGGTGGCTAAACAAGTTAAAATACCTTAACAGAGAGTCTAAATAACAAAGTATTACAGTGTTTAGTCATGTTTGATAAATTTAAAGCAAGAAAGCTACATGCTTATGTCTAAACTCTCTCTCTCTCCCCCCTCTCCTTTGTGTAGGAGCTAGGAAGAACACACAGGCAAAAACCTATGGTAAGTGAGAAATTGGTTCAACTGACAATGTGAAGCTGGTTAGCATTCTTTAGATTAAACTAGCAAATCTCCCTATCTCCCATAGCTCAAAAGTAACACTAGTATCCTGATGTTTTGTCCAGGAAAATATTTTTCCTTGCTGTCTTAACCATACTAATACTTTCTTAACTCTCATAGCCTCCAAAGCCAGAAGATCTAGCAGTCATCTGTTTCACCAGTGGAACAACAGGTACACCTCATTACATTATGTAAAATTTATTATTCTGTATGTGCAAAATTAATTCAGAAGCCTTCCTACTTTTTTTTTCCCAAGAAGTCCCCCTCCTGCTGCACCTTTTGGCAAGTAGTAGCTGGGGTAGTGTTATGGTAAGGTTCCCTTGGATTTTTAAAGGGGTTTTTTTTCCCCATTTATTAAGACAGAGTTGCAGTATTGGGGGGTGGAGGTATTATGTTTTTGGGATTGGATATAAATACTGAATTTGTGTTTACATAATAATAAGGGCTCTGTATCAGACTTCAGACTATCAATTCCTCCATAGTCTTTTTTTGTACTTTATCAGCAAAATTGTTCCACAGGTCTAAGCAACCTTGCTGTAAGACCAAAACAGACAGTCTAGATGTCACTCACTTGACATTTGTGAGTTAATACCCACTGGCATGGAGCATAAGGATAGAATACAGCAGCTAGCTACATTTTTAAAACAGATGTGAGAACAGAAATTAATCTGGATTTGGTAGCTGCATCTTCATGGAAGAGTTGAATTTTGAATGAGAAACATATCCAAAAACACGGCGATTTGTCAAGGTTCTGGGCTCCTTAAAAAATTATAAGACTTCATCACAAACTTATTACTTAACTGTTGCCAATTGTTCTTGACAGTGTTTTGTTTAATTGATACACAAAGAAATGTATTAATATCAAAGAATGCTATCACATTAGTTTTGCCACTGCTAGCTTAACTTTAAGCATCTAAATTTCACTGTTGAATCCTGATGTCCTTCTTCCTTAGGAAACCCTAAAGGAGCTATGATCACTCATCAAAACATAGTCAGCAATGCTTCAGCTTTTGTGAAAACTACAGAGGTAAACTGCAAAGATAAACATTGTGGACTTGCTTGAAGGGAAATTAATCTCATGAGTACAACAAACATTGAAATCTCTAACTTTGGTCTTAAATTTTAGTAAGATCCAAGTGAAAATGCAGCTTGACAGCACTCTGTGCCCACTATGTTTACTGGTTGTTCTGTCACAGTCATGAAACTGACAGATTTCCAATCTGTTCTGATGTAAGCAAAGTGATAAAATAATCTTGATATGAATGTACATTACATTCTGCCATGGGCTTACAGTGTATCTCATTAGTGCAAGGAGAACTGTTTTTAAATTAAGCAACTGGTCTCACAATTAGCTCATGTAAGGCACTTTTGATATCAACCTTAGGATAAATTGGATAAACAAACTTCCTAATCTAAGATGAAAGTGTATGTTTTCAAACCAATAGTATTTTAACCTTTTTTGTCCCCCTGCCCTCCCAGTATATGTAATGGAACTCTCTGTGGCTTCTATCAGAATTTATTTCTGTTCAGACTCCTATGAATGATAAATGGTAATAATCTTCTGCTGTGCATCTTTACTCATGCTAGAAAGTCATTGTTGTAATCTTTTAAATAAAAAAAGACAATGCAGCTTCATTACAAACAAAACTGAAGTTAGGGGCTGTGCTCTAGAGGTTAGATGCTAGATTTCACTGTTGTGTTTAACTTAGGCAAAATAGAGAATCAGTGAGAATTAAACTTCTGCTAACACTTCCAGAAAACATTTATGCCTTCCTCTGATGATGTTCTGATATCATTCCTGCCCCTGGCTCATATGTTTGAGAGGATTGTTGAGGTAAGCATCTGTTTGTTGTACTGAATTATTGAGAAGCTTACTTTTCTTACAGAATGCTTTTCCTTCTTGACTCTTGCAAATGTGTATGAAAGCTTGAAATAAGGTTCAGGAAAGCAGTGCTCCATAAACAGTGCATAGTGAGCACGAGGCTGTTAGTTTTCATGCCAAAATATAAACATTAACCTTTGAGCTAGGGTTAATAAGAAACTGGTTTACTGGAACACAAGACAATCCCTTAGCACATGTATACTGCCTAGAAATTCCCTCCAATAGAATTAGTGCATTATTAAAAATCCATGCCATTCTTTAGTCTGCAAACTTCAAAAATTTATTTTATAATGAGGCATCCTGTTTGCTTACACAAAACTAATTTTAAGTCGGTTAAACTTGCCATTGCTTCCAAAAAAAATCAGTTAAGAGGAAGGGATTTTGTGAGGGTGGAATTTTCTTCCAGGAAATGGAAGCGTTTTATAAAGCCATTTCAATGACAAACTTTGAAGTTCTCTTGGATCACTTGTTTTACCATATAGCAAAATCTGAGGCTTATTTTTTGAGAATGAAAGGGCTGAGGTTGTCTTAATACTGGCAGTCTTGAAGACATCTGAGCCCATATTGGGTGCTATGCATTATTGAATGGATGCAATTCCCTTGTGCCTCTACAGTATGTAAGATGTTCAGGTATTAATTACTTACTGAAGTTGAATTAACACCTCTTCCTCAGGTGAGATTGCAAATACATATGTTGAAGGTTTAGAGGGAGCATCCATGCAAGCAGGAAAAGGCATATGAAGCCAGAAATTGTTGTATGACTTCCATTAGGAATCCTAAGTTTTTTACTGAGTGTGTGTATATATATATACATACAAAAATGTGTATAGATATATATATATGTATGTATGTCATATATATATATGTATGTATGTATATATATGTCTCTATGTTACAAATTTTTGGAATAGTACATTTCTGAGGAATGCCCCTGGGCGTTCAGCACTGTCTTCTGGGTAACCTTGATATCAGTTATACCTCAGTGTCTGTTTTACTCCCCTGCCTTGCACCAGAACATACAAGCTCTGTAGGTCACAGCTCTGCTCTTGATTATGCAGTAGAAACAGGATGGGAACTTGTATTTTAAAGGACAAAATGAAGAGAATGTTTGGATTGCAGTATTCCTCCACTGTTAGAGGCCTGTACAAAATTACTGGTGTATCTGCATAAGGAAATTAACCAAGAACATTACTGGTAGAAAGGAGATTTCTTGCTGTTTGGGGTAGAGATGAACACAGGCTCTGTGGGAACCAATCTTTAGATTTCTGTTTTAAAGTTGATGTTTCCTTGTTTTTGGCATCATTTGGAAGTTAGAGGGTCAATGAACTTGACTTGACAATTATGTTCCCACCTAGTAAAGGCAGTTGCTGCTCATCAATCCCATATGGATTGATATATTTGCTGCTTTTGGTAGATGGTGGCAAAACACAGGTGGAGGGGTAGAGGACATTTTAGCATGCCTCATGCAGCAAATAAGAGGATGGATAGTAGGGAATGAAAGTGTAGATTTTATGGAGGAAGGAGAAATAAAAGCAGGAAGGTATAAACACAAGAAGAGGAGAGATGTTAAAAAGTCAAAAAAATAGGAAAATAAAGGGAGGGGTATAAGGTAGATGGTGAAGCTTCTAGCTTCTAGACAGAAAATATAGAACACAACAGGATTAAGTCTGCCTACCTTTGTGTAGGT
Organism: Aleadryas rufinucha; assembly: GCA_013397815.1. Lineage (NCBI taxonomy): Eukaryota > Metazoa > Chordata > Aves > Passeriformes > Aleadryas > Aleadryas rufinucha. Next base: position 681,212 of record VZTH01002660.1, read on the forward strand.
CTGAAGTGATGCCGAAATAAGCTCTGGTTCTGCTAGAATCTTCTAAAGAGTGTCTTGATCACCTAAGAACAAGTCCTCTGCTCACATCAGTCCTGTGAAATGAGAAGGAAAACCAGAGTGCAGGGAATGGAAATGAAGTAGCATAAGGCAGAAATCCTCACTGGACTAGTAAATAGCCTGTGCTGACTATAAATACAGAATTTCTAGGTATAAAGCAGGGGACAAACAGAAGTCTAATATTTTTAAATAAGCTTGTTAAATATTTCAAATGGAGAAGTTCTGCTTTTCAGTCTTTTGCTACCTCTTGAGTCACTGACATTGCCTTATTTGACCAACTGCCCTTTTTGGGTTGGGGCTTTTGTGCTAAGCTTGAAAGTCTGGTTTGTGTATGCCAGACATGTCTTGCTACTTGGTCTTTCTAGTGCCATCTTATAGTGTGTGAATGCTGCAAAACTAGTCCAGAAGTTGAGAGGATTTAAGGTGGATCTACACTGCATAGGATTGTCATACATATAGAGCTGGAACACATTGTACCTCCTGCGTTTTTAGAGTGTTTACTTTTTTTTAACAGTGTGTGGTTCTGTGCCATGGAGCCCGGATAGGATTCTTTCAAGGGGATATCAGACTACTAATGGATGACCTAAAAACACTGCAGCCAACTGTATTTCCTGTAGTACCAAGACTGTTGAACAGAATGTTTGACAAGGTAAGTCTACAGGCATGAGTTCAGACCTGTGCAGGCTTTTAAGAGACTCCATAAAGTTTGTGCTGCCAGAGTAGGAGTAACTGCTATGCCCTGGGATATTAAATTGGCATGCTAACAAATGTGTGTATCTCTTTCTAAAAGAGAGCTGAAAGTGCAGGGAATAGTACTGGTTGCATTAAAACATTTTCAGGCAGCAAATACTAGTGTTCAGAAGCCTGACTAGGGGACTTGATTCTCTCTGTCTTGATTAACGACGTAGTGTTTTGCTCTGAGCAAGTTATTTAAGTTTAGTCTACAACACGAAAATGAGGCTTGGCATCTGCATGCCACACTTTTAGCATCTGACTCATAGAGTGGAATTTGCAAAGCAAGGTCAGGTGTTTGCTTATGTTTGCATGGACACATACAAATTTCCTACACAGCAGCCAGTGTGTCCTAGCTGGGAAAACTGTAAACCAGCCAGTTGGAAGTGCTGGGCAGAAGGTGTGTCAGTAGCCCCACTCTCCTGTATGTGCTGCTTGCCTGCTCAGGGTCATCTGAGATGGGAATTTGAAAGTAGGCTCTTTCTTGAACTTCAGGTTTTAATTGGCCTTTTGCATGTAGGTGACTGACTCCTTTTAGGATACAGCCAGGGGAGCTAAAGGATATAATAAATCCTGTGACTGCTAAAGAAATGGCAGAGCTGTCTATGCTGTCTTAGCCAGGACATTTCTCTGATCATGAGACTAGAGGAACACCAAGTAACACAAGGTTCTGTTTGGCTCAGGAACAAATAGTGCAACTGGAATCCATTTGGAGAGGAGGAAAACCTGAGACCAGGTTTTAGTACTTAAAATGTAGCTCCTTATTCTGCTCACACATGCTCTTACTGGAATTTGAGAAGCAAGGTTGAAGATTGGGACTTTCTTATGATTTCCTCTTGCTTGTTTAGTCTGGGAGGCTTTCACTGTTTCAACCTCACCCACCCTTGCAGTAAGCTAGCATGTGAAGCCAGCAAGTTGGGGAATTGGTGTGGCAGGGGGCCATAATGCTGCAGACTGCATGCTTCCAGTCATAATGCTGAGTCTTCCTCTTTCCAAATGAATATACTAATGTGTGGGTTGCTGTTGAGTCTGCTCTCTGGCTTCCTGAGAACAACCAGAAGGAGCATTTGAGAAGTGATCTAAAGTGCAAATTTGTATATGCAAGACAGATCTCCATTTGGTGTTTTTGAAGTGACCTGCATCTCCTCACAACACCCTGTGTTACATTGTGTTATGATAGGGTGCTTTTCAGAAAATGCTGAGGATTATGCTCAATTTGAATTTTGATGATACTACAATAGAGAAGTAAACCATCCATTTTCATTCATACATTTTAATGAAGAAATGATGCATTGAAACAACATCACACAGTTTGATGGATATTGAGAATTAGTTAAGCGCTGATTTCAACTCTTGAACTGAGGTCAAAATAAAAATGCAGAAGTATTTCTTACTAGAATTAGGATGCCTATCAATAAAGGTTGTTTTAATTTATTTGGTTTTCACTGTTAAGAGTCTATACATGCATCTGTAAGAAAAAGGGAATGGTAGTCTATGAGGATTCTAACCATAGTTCATCTTTCTTAATAGATTTTTGGGCAGGCCGATACTTCATTAAAGAGGTGGCTGCTGGATTTTGCTTCCAAGAGGAAAGAAGCAGAGCTCAGAAGTGGTATAGTTAGAAATAACAGCTTTTGGGATAAAGTCATCTTCCGTAAAATACAGGTATGCTTGAAAGCCTCTGAGTTGAAGTTTGCAATTGTTGAATTTCATAGGAATGGTTCATATTTCATAGGAATATAATCTGGTATGGCTTTTGCACTGATTAAAGACTACCTGGCTACTCAGAGCAAAAATCAGAGCTGTCTTTTTATTTTCAACCTAATTTTTTCAATTCCCTTAGTTCTCATAGTATCAGCTAACTGTATTAAGGAAGTCACTCTGAAACAGTCTGGTACTTCTCTTACCACTTTGAAAGCAAACACTGTCCTTCTGAAGGAAGAATGCTAAGTATGACACAGTGCCACATGTAGCCCCCACTGTCTTCTCCCTGTTGGTCACTAGTAAGTTATGCCTGCTATTATATCTCACTTGCTATATGGCCTTAACCTTGGCTGTACCACATGCCCATGTGGCTAGTTTTTATAGCATTCAGGATGTATGAGAAACTGATACAAGGCAGTTAAAAATAAAGCCATCACTGTAAGGCCATGGCTTAAGCTCTTTTTGGCAGAGTCTGCATTGCAGTGACACCATAGTCTGTACAGATACTGTATGTTTGAGATCCCATATCTTCCAGCCACTAATGAGACTAAAAACACTGCAGGAAAGACAGCTTGCAATAGCAGACTAAACTCTTACCCTCTAACATTTGTGGGTGGCACTGTAGGTGAACAGTGGCTAAGGGTATAATAGAAGATGGCTCTGGAAATATTTCTAAAATGCTTTTGGTGTCCACAGTATTTTGTGTCTATTGTAGGCAAGTTTGGGAGGAAAAGTAAGGCTGATGGTTACAGGAGCAGCGCCTGTGTCTGCAAGTGTACTGACCTTCCTGAGAGCAGCTCTTGGCTGTCAGGTGAGTTGCCTGGCCTTAGTCCTAAACCCTAAATATTTTAATACCTGGCTCCAGCTTTGTTAGAGTTTTTCTAGCAGTCTGATTATATGATTAACTCTTTCTGGTGTTCTTGGAGACTATACAAGTTCATGCTCTTTTCCCAAGCTTCTCTCAGTCCCCTGAAATTTCTGTATTCATCTCTAAGTCTTTTAACTGAAGTAACCAGCTGACCTGTCTTAGAGGAAAGATTTTTTTTTTTTTGATGGGCTGCAGTAAGCAATAAATTATATACTTGATTTAAGTTTCTGGAGTTTGCCTTGCTTACAGAAGTATTTGTAATTACTGTAGAAAATCTAACAATGTGATGATATTGTGTTGTTGTTTGGAAGAGGAGGCTGGGGTGAATCAGGTTGCACACATTGCATTTATCTTCAGAGCCTCTTCCAAGTATATGCTTTTGGAGGTAAAATTTGAACAACAATGGCATAGAACAAATGTGTTGAAATTAAATAAATTTCAAGGATAGAAAACAAATACTCTAAAATATCAGGCTTCCATAATTTCTTGAAGATTTTCAGTGGTGTGCTGGTGTAACAATGCATTTTGCACAGAAAAGGGAAGCCTGTCTTGTGTATAACAATTACAGAGCTGTGATGGGGCATAGGGGTTCCATTTCTGGCTGTCTCAGACAAACCTATTTTTAAATTATGTGAATGAATTCACTACTAGTGCTATGGTTCTTCATTTCTTCCTTGCTTCCTCTGCTGCTTTCTGTTTTAATCTAAACAGATGTCACATGCTGTGTGAAACTGAGTGAAACTTTGAGTTAATATTGGAACTGAAGGTGGAATATTAGCACTTAAAATTATGTATTGTGATAAAACTAATAAATCAGTATTTTTTTTAGAAGATGCTGAGGGTTTTGGTGCACTCAAATTTAAACAATTAGAAGAAAAGAAAATGTTACTTGCTTTTTAATGAAGAAGCTTTGTGTTGAAAAGTAATGGTCTTAGATTATATTTTGATTTCACCTTCTAGTTCTATGAAGGTTATGGACAGACTGAATGCACAGCTGGATGCTCTCTGTCATTGCCTGGTGACTGGACAGCAGGTATGATGTTCAGCTGTCTACTTGTCTATTAAATTTTAGGGTCCTGAAATTTTTTAGAGGTCCCTGGTCACTTTACTTAAACTTCAGTAACACCTATCATGAAGGATAAGATTGGTTTTCCAGTGAAATGAAAAAAGCTTTGAAGGGATCCCTTGACATTTCTACCCCTAAATAGCTATGAATGTTCAGTAATTCAAACTTCTAATAGGATTTGTTCTTGTAAGTTGAAGTAGCTTTACGAGAAGGGAGGTGACCGTATTAACCCTTGTAGTTTCTATCGAACAGGAATCTTCTGTGTATAAAGGCAGGCTGGAAATGCAAATGGCATTTTTTGGTGTTGGAATCAATAGTTTGCACTTCCCTCAGCTGTTACATCTCTAGCTCCCTAACTGAAATAATATTGCTAATTGAAATTATAGTGGGACTTCTGCTGCTTAAATATCTCTGTAGAGTGAGGATCCTGATTATAAGAAAAAGGAAGCCTGAGTACATGGTTCAGCTTGTAACATTCTTAGGGATACTGAGAATTTAATGTTTCAGTCCTGGCAAATTTAAGCTACCAGAAATCAGTTTTCCATTTTTCTTCAGTGTGTAAGCAGCTTTTTTTTTTCAGAATCTGACTAAAAAGCACCAGGCTATTGAAGTGTTACTCTGTTTAATAGGTCATGTTGGAGCACCGATGCCATGCAATGTCATCAAGCTTGTTGATGTACAAGAAATGAATTACTCTGCTGCCAAAGGAGAGGGTGAGGTAAGTAATTTCAGAAAGTCAGTATGAGCCTCTTGGGAAATCTTGGAAAATGTTTTTTTTGTTCCTGAAATAACTGAGTTTAGTAGAAGTGCTAAACGTGGCCTGCTACCTAAAATCTAAGATGTCTGCATGCAGTATCAATTAATGATTCACAGAAGCAAACCAGGAAACAGCATACTGGAGGGGAGAAGAAACAGTTTACATAGTAATCTGTTATCCCACAGGTTAACAGATGGTTATATGACCATACATAAGGTTGTATGACCAAGGCAACATCTTCCAGCCATGGAATAGCTGGGAAGTGTAGCCACCTCATACTGCAGTTATCCTTTGGCAGAATGCTGGCAGAGAGCTTCCTTCCCACTCCACTGCCAAGGGCCAGAGAATAGCTGATGCATGTAGCCAGTTATCCAGCTTGTGATGTGTGAGATTAGGTAATTTAAAGTGACTTGAAACTTCTAAGAGAAATGGAGATCAAGTGCCATGAAGGCTGATGATGATTTGTGGTGCCTGCCTGCACATTTTTCGGAACTTTTTTATGCAGTCTGCACAAACGGAACATGTATGTTTTACAAATTGCATTTTGAGGACCCAGCTTTATATATGATGCAGTATGCTGTCTCTTAAAATATTGTTTTGAAGTAAAATATATACAGATTTAACTTTGTGTATATACTTTGAACAGATGTTCATATAGTAATTTATTTTCCCCAAGCCTCAAAAGCAGATTAACTGTGGTGTCTTTCATATGCTTTCAAGAGGCTGTCAGGGCAGCTGGAGGAGCGAGAAGTTAAAAGTAGCTTAAGCAAGTAACTAATTTGTGGCTACAAAGGATTTATCATCTTTATTTGTTTTGCTTGTAATTTGTATGAGAGACAAATCATTGGGCTTTAGTTCCCAGGAATACTCAAGGATTTAGGTGGTCTTGGTGGTGGAAAACTGCTTACAAGTGGAAAACAATGTTAAAATTCTTCTGTCTTGGATATGACTCCATATTTAGTCTTCATCACTCATTTTTGCTTCACTTTCAGTATGCTCTTAAAGCTTGGTCTGCTGGAGGAATTGAGTATAAATTTTTATAATGAGAAATAGTTAAATAGTTTTTAAAACAAAAAAACTCCTAAATGTGTTTTGCTTACACTTAATGTGAAAGTTTGCTGCATTAGGAGTTTGGACTTGAATAAAAATGGTAGCACCTTAATATATCAGGTGTCATCTTAGTCTTTCAAGCCTAACTTCCTCAGTATAAACTATTCTAAATATAACAAAAAAGTGTTGTAACTTGCTTCACAGAACTCAAAGTCCATGGCTATGGAATTTGGCTCTCCTTATCTATTCGCCTGAAATAAATATTCCTCCTTATTTTCTGCTTTTCTGGGTTAAGCATTTCTAGTCCCCTTCTCTGAGAGTAAGCTTTCAATAGTCTCTGCTCTGTCAGCCTTGCTTTTCACTCTTGCCTGTTGTCACTGTTCAAGAAGAATAAATTTGTGAATAGAATTATATATGAGCATATGCAGATGAGGTCTCAGTGCCAGATAGCAGGATACAGATAAATGATTGGCTGTCTCTACTGGGAAAAGCTGTCACCTACTATCTTCCTGTGATTGTAGGACCATGAAAAATTAATGTTTGATCGGCCAGTCTTTAACTTAACTGGGACATGTAGAGTTCTCTTTTATTCGTATCCTTCCAGATAAGGTCTGTTTTATAACAGAAATGACTTGGTTTGTAAAATATGACTTTGGTTTGGTCCCAAGTTTGGTACTGTCTCCATAAGGTCATCAGAACCCTCACTAATACTCTGATCTCTCTCCTGTTGACAACATCTCACGTTCATTATACTGTAGTTCACCAGCATGCTGGGTAGGCACTGAAAATGTGGGATGAGTTTTTCAAGAATTGATTGCTGGACTACTTTAGTAATTCCTTCTAGTCTAATTTTTGGACAACAAATGTGCTTTTTGCTTGATACACAACTTTTCTTTTCCCTGCTAGTTTTAGCACAATGTCCCTGCTGTTTACCAAAGCTGAAATGAACATGTTGCCAGGCTGAGAGATAGTATTTCTGGATCTAGCAGAATTTTTTCACATAAATAAATAAACCCAATTTTTTTCTGATAGGTTCCAGCTATTAAAATAGTGGGTAGGATCACTGCTGCTAGAATGGAAGAGAACAGATAATTCCAATTGCTTCTTATTATATTTCATACCAATGGAAAACATTAGGTCTCCAAAAACCATGAGTAGAAATTGCTGTATGAACACAAACTTCCTCTTGCCTTTTTAATGGGGGTTAAGAAACACTGGAGAAGGCATTTATTGCTAGTAGTGATTGCTAGCTTTCCTTCATAGTAGCATATATTAACAAATGGCTCTTTTCAGGTGTGTGTTAAAGGGGTAAATGTGTTTCGTGGCTATTTGAAAGATCCAGAAAAAACGGCAGAGGCTCTGGACAAAGATGGCTGGCTTCACACAGGAGATATTGGGAAATGGCTACCAGTAAGTTAACTTACATAACTGGAATGGTACTTTTATAGTTATTTACAGAAATTTTATAAATATATTAGAGAACATTTGGTGTTGAACAGAATTAGTTAGGTGAAAGACAAGAATTTGTGGATAATTACTGTTGTAGCTAAATCTATGTGCCTGGGGCTAAAAAAGTATTGACAGTGCCAGTCCTGAGGCTTTCCCCAGTTTAGATGAGATGGATACATAACCTATTTCCTTCTAACATTAGTTTGACAGTTCTCTGGCACTAGCACAGTTTTACTGTGCCAGTGTGGCGTGCCTAAGCTGTGTAGATTGTTTTTTTCACTTGAAGTGCCTCCTGTGAGTGAAAGTTATTTCTGTCAACAGAATGGTACGTTGAAGATCATTGACCGGAAAAAACACATATTTAAACTAGCCCAGGGAGAGTACATAGCACCAGAGAAAATAGAGAATGTGTATCTGAGATGTGAAGCTCTTGCTCAGGTGTTTGTCCATGGAGAGAGCTTGCAGGTAAGCATTTTTCAGGTAATTTTAAAAAGTAATGCAAAAGGAGACTGCAGAAAAGTCTTCCTTTCTTCTTCCCCCCACCCCAAACTTTGGGACTGAAATTCAAATTTTTATCTTAAATTTTTATCATTATGCATTTTGGTTCTGATTGGATTCCAGCAGTTTGGATTTAGTTTCAGATGAGGTAGTGGAGCTGAACTAAATTGCGTATTAATGATTGAATATAAATTGCTAACAGTGTGCAGGGGGAAAAATCCAAAAAACAAACAAACCAAAACCAAGAAAAAAACTTCCAAACATGCCAAGAAAGAACCTGGATATCTTGGGGGTTTTCAAGTGTAAAGAGAAATGTGGGTCTTAAGAGTAATTCTTTCAGTTCAGCTTCTGAACTGCACTCCTGCGTTCATGTAGCAGAAAGCTGCTGACTTGACAGCAGGATCAGAAATGCTCCCCCAAGACTAGTAAGAAATGTGTAGGAACTAAAGTGTTGACTTAGGAATTTTTGTCAAGCTTTTTTTCTTTTTTTTTAGGCCTTCTTAGTAGCTGTTGTGGTACCTGATCCTGATACTCTGCACAACTGGGCCAAGAAAAAGGGAGTTGAAGGCTCCTATCAAGAGCTATGCAAAAACAAGGTAAGGTATATCTAACTGAACAGTTAGCTGTTCTGCATCAACTTTTTCAAGTTGATGCTTATGCAAACATGAAGCTATACAATGTATTTCTGTATCCACAGGATGTAAAAAAATACATTCTGGAGGACATGGTGAGAGTTGGGAAAGAATCTGGTTTGAAGTCATTTGAACAGGTATGATACTTGAGAGAACCAAATACCTAATTCTTTAAACTTCTTAAGTGATGGGGTTTGTTACGATGTTTGGGCATGTTTTTAATAGTCTTGTCTATTCCAAGGAATACAGCTTGGCTAGTAACTTTTTATTTTCCAGGTGAAAGACATTTTCCTGCACACTGAAATGTTTTCTATTGAAAACGGGCTGTTGACACCAACACTGAAGGCAAAGAGACCAGAACTGCGAAAATACTTCCAGTCACAGATAGATGAACTCTATGCTAATGCCAAAATGTAATTGTGAATGGAATGAAGAAAGTGGCACATGTCTGTCTACTGTTGGCCTTCATATCTGTATTTTGACTACAGCAAAAATAGGGAAGGAAACTGTGCAATCATTAACTTGTACAAAAATGGGTACTTGCCATAGGAACATTGAAGAAATGGAACACTGCCTTACTGTCGAGTTGTGTTGCATACTGTTTTTATGGTGACCTACAATTTCCAAAAAGAGCCTTAACTATAAATGGTAACTATATGTAAGTTATTTAATATTTCCTTGGTCAAAAATGGGACTCCCTTCACCAAGGAACTAAGGTTTTATTGCCAGCATGTTTGCTGTCTGCAGTGTGTTTTGCAGTTGTCAATTCCACAAAGGATTTGGCAGCTTTGAAAATGCCTCTGAGTATCTTGCATCCTCAGAAAAATTACTTAACCTGTTCAAAAAAACCCCACCACCCAACCACCAAAAAACCCAAACCCTTACAGTTGCATAGCAGGTATCACATCTTTCGTTAGGCCCAATATTAACTGGGGCAAGGCATCTGAGCTGTATCTCCCTTCTGCATCTGCAGCCAGTTATGAGATGTACTTTTATAAGGTAGAAGTCAGCACTCCACACAAAGAAGACCGATGAATAGAAGTTCCTCAGAGTAAGTCTGCATGTGGTGGTTCTGCACCGTGTGGATGCAGTTCATTCAGCAAGTGTAGCCTCTGCTACATTAGCATGATTCTGGAGTGGTGCCAGCCCTGCAAATGAACAGATCCCAACTCTGGCAAAACACTAAAGACCTAAAAACCAAATCAGGAGGCTGGGCTATGCTAACAGTCAGGGTAAACATTGCACCTGTACTAGCCACTTGTTTCCCTGTAAAGAACTTGTATTTAAAATGCATTTTATAAAAATGTGCCAGCTGTCTTCCTCTAAGTGGAAGAGCTTCTGACATAACCTCTGTTTTCTGTGCTTTATGTATGAGCCACTGAGTATTCTTCACTGAATAGCAAAATAGGTCAGGTAGAATGTTTTTGCCTGATGCTTGCAGCAATTGGAATTATTTATATATGCCAACAGAACTGTGCGTTGGCCCAGGATAGGTATTTGTTCAGGGATAAAAACCTAATTCCCAGATAAATTGCAAAATAATAACTAGTTATCTTTTGTTTGAAAAATCAGCAGAAATGAGCCTTATTACAGCATAAGTCTTTTGCTGTCCGTAACGGAGTTGGTTTTGCATTAACATTCATTGCTGTTTTTTGAAAACATGGATATATGTAAAATACAAGCACAACAAGGTTTGCACTAAGATTTGTGTGTGATTGTAATGCACTACTCTGTAGCATAATTTCATACGTGTATGCAATTCAGGTACACAAATCCGAGTCAACTGATAGAGCAGTAGTTTGTTACATTGAAATTCAAATGTTTGCTTAGTGTTGGCTATTTCTATGTTTTATAAAACCAAAACAATTTTCAAAACCAATGAAGGAAACCAAAATAAATATTTCTGCATTTCAATGTTGTGATGTGTTTTTTTTATCAAGGAAAAATGCTGCTGACTAACAAGCCCAGGTGTACTATTCTAACTGACAAGTTGTAAAACCCCACTGCTACAGACATACTAAATACAGTGTAAAAGCTGGTTGTTCACAGTTTTACTTTTGGAAAGTGGCTTTTTATGTTTAAGGTGTTGGCCAATATTTGTAAGAAAGGGATGCTGTTTTATGTAAGTTGCTCTAAGTACACTACTAAACAAACAAACCTTTAAAATTTTTTGTCTTTTTCCTGGCAGTTGTGTTCTTACCATCACCTCAAATTACGTGAGTGAAAGCTGGAGTTTTCTGAAACTCTTATCAGCTCCTGGGTGGTAGTGGGTTTCCTTATTCCTGCTCTCACACCATCGATTTGACTTAAATTGGGTATGGTATGAAAGATTTCAGGGGCAGAGTTACCAGACCAGGGCAGATGAAGCACCATCACCAGGACACTGTTTAAAGCTCCCTGTGAATACAGATGTCATTGTGAGATACTAAGCAAACTTTTGTTCTTGCCTGTTGTGGAGTTTCTCCTCTTAAGTAATTTTGTATGTTCCTTTATATATTTCTTCCATACTGAAAGGTAACCTAAACCAGATTTGTCACTTCTTCAATAACATATTCAAATGTGGGTATGCTGCTTGGAAAGACAGGGAAGTGTCACCACACCTCTCCTACTAGAGATAGCTGAGAGAGGGATGAGAACTGGATCTAAGGTTTATGATCTTAACAGCATTCTATTGAAGAAACCTATCATTACAGAAACAACATTGTACTGTCTTATCTGTGGCTTAGGGGGCTGGATGCTATAGCCAGCAAATGAGAAGTCTAAAGAGAACTTGCCACCTCCTAAGCCTAAAGTGATTATTTCACTGTTCTAGCTTATTTGGCTGGCTAAAGCCAAAGGTGTATGTGGGTGTCAGTGTCACCATCCCCGGTGGATAAAGAGGTGTGGCATCAAAAGGGCCCTTTGACAAGGCTTGACAAATTGCTAAATCTCCTCTTAATTTAATTGCCAGGGATGGAATTAAGTTTTCAGGCTATAGCCTACTTTTTTTTTTTTTTTTGGCACGCTATTAAAGCAAGTACTGGTTTTGTGCTGTTTAAATTAATTTCTTAACTGTTTTTGACCGTAGCTTTCATTTTATCTTTGCAGAAGCAATCTCATTCGCTTGCTTTTCCAGACGCACAGCGTCAGTTCAGGGAAAGAGAAGGGAGAAGAAAAGGGGAAGTTTCTGTGGTTTATTTTTTGTATTTAATCAGAGTAATTGACAGAAAACCACGCAGGGGCGGGGTCCCTGAATAAATTCTTCGGAACACTGCCTTGACTCCAGCCGGGGCCGGGCCGGGGCTGTGGCAGCGCTCCCCCGCTTCCCTTTCCGGCCCGGCGGCTCCGCCCCGCGCCTCCCCTTCCTGCCCGCCGGCCGCGCGCGCTGTTCCAAAGGCGGCGGCGGGAGGTGCCCGGAGGGGCCGGGCCGGCGGGGACGGGGGCCTGGGGCTTCTGCGGGAGAGGAGCGAAGGTACAGGCGGGAACTGCAGCGTCGCGCTTTGTCCTTTTCATATGCCTGGCTCGCTGATACGTGCTATATACATCCATCCATCAGTATATAACCTCTACGTCGGTCTGGGCTGAGGAAGTGGGTTTTACTGCTTTTGAAGTGAGCTGAGCATAATAGCTTGAAGTAACAAAGAATAGTTTGCAGTAACAAAGATTTCCCGTTCTCTCCCAAGTACAGACACACAGAAAGCTGATTTGTGTCGGGGACAATTTTTCACTGACTTTATCCTCGGTTTTGTATTCAGCAGCGTATAATGAACAGCGAAATGTCCTCAAAGAAGAAAATAAAGAAGAATCATACCAGCTCTAAGCGACAGGTAAGTTTTGCTAGGTTGGGCAGAATTCAAACAGCCAGTGTTTTGTTTTTGTGGAGAGTGTCCAAAGGAGGGCAAGGAAGGCGGTGAAAGGCCTTGAAGGGGGGAAGCCTTGTGAGGAGTGGCTGAGGTCTCTTGGTCTGTTCAGCTGGAGACTGAGGGGGGGACCTCATCGTGGTCTAAGCTTCCTCACCAGGGGAATTGCACAGGCAGACACTGATCTCGTCTGTCTGGTGACCAATGACAGGAGCAAAGGGAGCGCCATGAAAGCTGTGTCGGGGAGGTTTCCTTTGGATATTAGAAAAAGGTTCCTCACCCAGATGGTGGTTGGGCACTGGAACAGGCTCCCCAGGGAAGTGGTCACAGCAGCAAGCCTGGCGGAGTTCAAGGGCTGTTTGGACAGTACTCTCAGGCACATGGGGTGTCACTCTTAGGGTGTCCTGTGCAGGGCCTTGATGATCCTTGTGGGTCCCTTGCAGTGCAGCATATTCTGCGATTCTGTGCTGTGTTGCTGTGCATCAGGGCATTGGCTCCGGAGGTGGATGTGCGGGGGTTAGTGCAGGGCTTGCTTTGCACTGGGAGCTGCTGTGCAGTCCCTGCTGGGGCAGGCTTCGGGTGCTGGCGTGGGGGTTTCTTTTTTCCATTTAGGAGTAGTACAAATGGACCATTGACTTTCAAACAGGCAAAAGTTTAAAAACAGTCTCATAAAAGAGGATTTATAGAGAAAGTAGTTAATGTGTATATTTGGTACCATAACAGAAATGCTGGGGCAATGCTAAGCACTGGTAAAATTTAAAAGCTCCAGAAGTTGGTGTTTTCTGGTTATAATTACCCTATAGGTGCACACAGAAATGAGTGAGGAAAGTCACTTGCATGTGGTGTGAGTGGCACACAACTGTTTCCACAACTGTTTCATAAACTAGTGTCATTCTCACTTATCCTTCTGCTTTACAGAAGTGTCTCTGTAATCCTTGATTTATGAATTCCTCTTTTTTTATAACAAGTTACACTATAGCTTTTCAGTTTCTTAAAGTGAAAGTGATTAAATTGGACAAGGATGGAAATGTATGTGAGAGAGAATGAAAGAAGAAATATTTTAATGCCTGAAAATAAAAAGACTACAGATCATAAAAACCAGATATTAGAGTGTTATGATTCCTACGCTTGTGCGCTTTTATGAAATTAGACAAAGCTTGCAGTAGAACACAGTATCAAATAGCAGAATATACACGTTTTATACCATCACTTCTCTCAGGGGAAAAAACCCGTAGCTTGAGGAAAAAATGTGCTTCAAGTCCTTATGCCATAGCTGAGGAGTCAATATAGTTCTGGTTAAATGTATTTCTAGCCAGATGTTCTTGAAAGTCATTGTCATATTTAAGCTGTTGTACACTCAGAAAAGCTGGATAAACTGGCTCTTAATTTCATACCTATCCAGGACCACAAAGCCAACTCCAATCTTCGTTGGAAATCAGTTCCGCTTGAGGAACCAGATGTCTCAAGGATATTGAAAGTAGCAGGAACAAATCAACTTGAGGAGCTTGATGATTCCTTTGGTTAGTATTAACTTGAATGTCATTTAGTGTATGCTTTTCACAAACTAACCACATGGGCAGAATACTCCAGTGCTTACCTAGGAAAAGGTTTTGGTTCTTTGCAAGAGAAAGTAATGGATAGCAGAGACAGACGGGGACTTTGTGTTATTTTCCGTAATTTAGGAAGTAACAAGGATAATACTGTAGTACGTGCAAATAAAAGTCAGTGGAAAAATACTGGCTATTCTGCCTTTATAGTCTGAATGGTAGAATTTCACATGTCATAATATTGCAGTTGTGTAAGAACTTACAGTTAAAAACCAAAGTTCAATGTCTTAACTTATTCTTTATTAAATTGCACACATTATGAAGTGAAATTTTTGTCATTCTAGGAGTATTCATGGCAGCAAACTTGGACATTCTCAGGGATGTCATTCTGCCACTTTCAAATGTTCCTTAAAAAAATAGCATCAGACTGTACAGTTTTTGGTGAAGGATTAAAACCACTTCTGTGCTTTGTATTGGACTTGTGTAATGAAGCCTCAATACACAGGAAGAGAATCAATTTAGATGGAGTAGATGCTCCTGTGCAGAGTCCTCTGTTATATCTATCTGTATATATGTGCTTGTGGTTTTTTGAAAAACAGTGTAATTAGAAGCTGTAGAGAACATGTTAAGAGCTGTTTCTCAACTGTAATAGTTATCACTCTGAGAAAATCGTGGAAATATAAATGTGACTACTGGGAACAGCATTGAAAATGAGCTATAAAAAACAATTTAGCGAAAGGGTTGTTTATAAGGCAAGGCTGCAAAATGAAAAACACTTTTCCTTATTTCTGTGGTATGTATTTAGACTACAAAAAGGATTCCCTCTGACAGTCATGTAAACGTAACGAAAAAGTTCTTTGGCGATGCCCTTAAAAAAGAAATATATACTATGGAAGGCATGCTAAAACCTTAAATTTCTGAGTTCTAATCTATTTTGGTAGCTACCTTCAAGAATTCTACATTTACAAATATAATTTAGCAGCAATAATTGCCTTCTTATAGCATCCACTAAAGCAGCTTAAAATCTTTATTAAAACAAATAAGAAAGTAGTTGTTTAAAGGTGTAGAAGGTTTACGTCTGCCATAGCAAAGAGAGACTTGAAACAAACTGTACCAAGTATTTTGCTTGCTCCATGCCATGAGTACATGCTGAGCTACCTTTGGTTTGGGTTTGTAAAGAAATAGCAGGTGGATGGGTACAGAAACGATGAAACCTTTCACTGTACGTTTTTTCATAATCCTCAAATAATACTTGTAACGAGAACTTCCTTTTTATTAGTTTGCAAACCACAAATATTCTAACTAAATGCTTAATGGCAGGCAGTGCTCTTTGCCTTAAAAAATGGGAGCAGTGTTCATACAGTTTATTTTCTGTTCTTTATAGATCACCCTTTGCACAGTACTGCTGTGGATGCTTATGGAGAGGAACATTCACAAAACACATCACTCAGTTGTGTCTCGGCGCCACAAAGGCAAAATACAGACAGAAGGTCTGGTGGAAAAAAAATAAAATTGTCAGCATTTAATTTAATCTTTAGATTTTTAGATTAAAAGGGAAAAACGTTCTAGCTAATTTATATGTAACAAAGAAAATTATTTTTAAAATATTTTAATTCAAATTTTAGTATGTTTCTCGTCTGTTAAATCAAATTTACTTTAATAGAACTCGTATGAGACATAGCTGTACAAAATGTTCCCCAAAACGCAAGGTTTTGTTGTGCATATGGTTGACGATCATTCTTTCTTTCATCATTCAGAGGGTAGTAGTGGGTGTTTTTCTTTTCCCAGTAAAAAAACGCGTCACTCCAAGCCTTCCAGTGGTGATGTTCAGAAATTCAACACAGCTGATGCTGGAGAGGAGCCCCTTAAGGACACCATGGTACAGAAAAAGTTGCATGAGTATTATCAGTCAATTTAATTTTAGTTTACTTCATGCCATGCCTACATTAGATGGTGGGGGGAGAGGAAGACCTTCCGTTTGTTTCTTAGTACTGCCTTAGTACTTAATTGTATCCAAAATAATCAATCCTCAGAGTATTCCTGTGAGATGGCCAAGTGGAATACTTAAAGCTACAAGTCATCATATCAACAAGGAATATAATAGCCAGGTGTTCCTGGATCCTGTAGCCTATTCTCTTGCTCGTTTGGCAGTATGTTCTTTCCTTGTTTCAGATATATTCTTCATATCTAGAACATATGTTCTCGAGGAATGGCATACTAGATAAAATATGAATCCTTGTTACTTTTTTGACATTGAAGCAAAACAGATTTATGGGAAAAATAATATTGATAAAATTAATTTTGAATATGTGTTAGAATTAAAAGCCATTCAGTTTTGAATGAGTGTTTTTCCACACTTACTCCACAGTTAATGTAAAATGCTTTTGGCCCACTTAGCTGTCAGATATACAGGGGGAGTTAACTGTCTGCAGGCTCAAGAAAGCAACCTGTGATAAAAGCAGCTGTGCAGGAGTTGGAACAAGAGGTTTTTATGTGTTGAAATTTATTGGGATTGTACACTCAGTACAGAGTGTTAGTCTTTCACCAGCAGGCTGGATGCCTGCAGCACTCTTGTAGAAGGGGCTGTTGGTGTCACAATGTAGTCAAAGTAGAGAAAGGATTGGGACAGAATGCAGGTGAAAAGGAAGAGGAGCAGGCGCTGTTGATCAGACAGATATGAATCCTGGGCAATGACTGTGCTGAACTGAGGGTCCTTAAGCTCCTTAGGATGTCTCCAGCCCTGCTGCTGGGCCAGTGGCTGATGGATCAGTGGCCAGTGTGATCAGGCAGCTGCTGTCCCGCAGCAGGGTGACCACCGGGCTGGGACTGGTGGAACAGGCCAAAGGAAACATTACTGATGTTTCAGTCAGGAAATGCTTTCTGTGTTCTGCCTAATTGCCATCTCTCAGGAGTTTAGATGAGTAAACCTAGGGTTTATTCTGGAAGTTCATCTGCTTTTCATATCACAGAAGACTCTGAATACTGCTCAGTTCCAGGCAAAAAAGAAGCGGCCTTCAGAGGAGAACACATCAGATCCTTCTGGTAAAGTAGACTTCAGAACTCCCATATAGCTTTGCTTCATTCAAGATCAAAGTTTTTCAATGGTTTTCATTTCTGGAATGTAGCAACATAGTGCTTCTGGAAATGGGAAGTTTTAGTTTCAGTTTTGGTATAGACCCCCATTTGATCCCCATGATTTGCATCCCTGGACTTGCCTACTCCTCCCCTGGAAGGGTAAAGCACAGGTGTGCATTATACCTCTAAGGCAGCCTGGTTCCCTTTGGAGGGAAGCCTGGAGCCATGGCTATGAAGCTGTAAAAGGTGTCAGTACATTCCTGGGTCTGGAAGCCTGGAGCAGCAGCTTGGAGTGCCTCAGACTGCAGCACAGGCACAGCTGTTGGTGTAAAGACCCTTGAGACAGTGGCAGTTTTCAGTAGGAAGAAACTCTCTTGTGTCATCTTGCCTCCTTTGAATAGAACCCCATCAAGTTTTAGTACTAGATTTACATTGGGAAGTGTGTGAAGAAACATGGTTTAACTTTTTGTGGAATTGGTTAATAATACTATTACAAAGGTTAAAGAAATGTATTTGTGTATAGTGGGGTTTTGAAGCATATATGGTATTAATAAAAGAATGTATACAAATATAAAAGCTCACGATTCTTTGAGTAATGCAAGTTGCAAATTCAGGCTAATAGTTTTTTAACACAAGAAATTATGTCTACAGTACACTCTGTAGTTTATCACAGTTTACTGATGTATTCCTGGGCTTGCTTGGATCAATAAAGAATAAGAATTAAGTTACATATCATTGATCATCCCAGTTCTAAGATGTTCCCAGATAAATCAATCATAGTTGCTCAACCAAAGACTGATGAAATAATTCATATATCCCTCTTCTCAAATTTCACATTAAAATATTCATAACTTTTAGATGGTTATTTTGATGGTGGACACAGTAATTTTTCTGTTGTTTTACAATGTGTACCTGAATTGTGCAATGCTTATGTTCATTCTGCTGTTCCAGCGGATAGCCCACATTCCCTACAGGTTTGGTGTCCCAAAGAGCTGAAGAGATCTCCTAGAGATATTACAGAACTGGACATTGTTCTGGCCGAAGTTGAGAAGATAGCAGCAAATTACAGGTAAATATTCTGCTTTCCCATGACTGGATATTCAAAGTTTTAAAAAGAAATCCCTGTGCTTTTGCTAATGGGCTGTCCTTTAGGGAATCAGTATTGCATGGTTATGTTCTGATGTTAATGATTATTAAGTTTCTATGATAAAAATGTTTCTTCATATGTGATCTTGACATGGTCTCCAGGGATTTGATATTTTTCCAAACATGAACAGCACATCTCAGCTGATATTTTTCAAGGTAGAAATGAAGCTATTGCTGGTATATGAAAGATCTGCAGTTGTCTAGCTGCTTAACTTTGGGTTTTATTTGTTACTCGAAGGATGAGATTTCCCCTTTACTAAACCAAATGGTTTGTGTTTTGTCCCTTTGACTTCTCCAGACAAAGCATAGAATCAAACATTTGCAGAAGGGCTATCAATGACTTCTCTTCTGCTTTCAAGGACCAAATCACTGACCTTGTAAGTACACCAGAAATAAAATCAATTTTGTGGTCAAAATACCTATGGTTTTATATTGTCCTTTACACATTGATTTTATACGCTGTAAAAGTTTGCAATATCTTGTCACTATAAGTAATATGAAAGCACAATTTGTTGTGTGCAGGTTACAATTGGCTGCCTCTGTGCAGGCGCTCACGAGAATTGCCTCCACACACAACACTGCTGTCATGCAAGTACTTTGCAAAATTGTCACCTCTTGAGAATGGGGAAGCATCCAATAATCCTGAAGTGTTTGACATATCTAAATCATTATGTAGTAAAACTGGTGAGCTGCATAATTTAAATGAGCATACAGCTATGTCAAACATGGTTTTAAAAGCTCACGGACTAGAGTTTTAAAAGGCTGATGATTTCATTTTTGTGCTGTCTCAGTGACTTCTGAGTAAGGCCTCTAACATAGTCCAGGGAAAATCATGCTTTTTTAGTTAACATTTGGAACATAACTGTAAGTGTAGGATATTCAAGAACCATCTGGACACAATCCTGTGCCATGTGCTCCAGGATGACCCTGCTTTAGCAGGGAGGTTGGACCAGAAGACCCACTGTGGTCCCATCCAACCGGAGCCATTCCGTGATAAGTTTATTGGCTGGAAAGATTAAGATGATTATGATGAGTAAAATGAACTCAGAACTTTGCAGTTGTGCCGAGTACAATGGGTAAGTACTAAAGCTATAGTTCTGAGAGGCTCACTAGAAGTAACAAGTGTTAGAATTACCAGATTTACATATCTATATAAAGATACAGAAAAATTAAGGTAGGTAGTATTACAGTAATTGGTAGGAGTATTATTTGCACTAACTCCTTTTGTGCAACAGTTTTCCTCTGGCATGACGAGAGAGGAAAGAACCAACACCCAACTGGTGATGTCCCTTTGAACCAGGGTTGGCTTTTTAAATAGCTTTTTATGTTATTCCAAAGTAATTCTAGCAACCATGTTTTTGGGAGGATGGTGATGAACTCAATATCCATAGTCAATCTGTAATTCTTCTTTGTAGATAGCAGGAGTCCAGGAATTAAAGAATATGAAGAAAAAAAATGCTAAGGTAAATAAATCCATATCCCTAGATTGTACAGCATACAGTTGTGGGCACTGGAATGTCAGGAACTTGAGTGGAAGAAGTAAAATAATTGGCAAAAAGGTGTACTGTACTCAGAATCAACTGCACAACTAGAGGTTAGGGAACCACCAGAGGTTTTTTGGAAAAGATCTGAGTAGATGTGGTGGATTGCAAACTCCATATGTATATGGCTGTATGGTGTAAAAAGAAGGAATGCACATTAGGATGGGTAAGATCTATGCATGTCAGTGTCAATTTTGGCTTTTTGGTTTGTTTTTTTTTAATGAGTAATGGTGAGGCCTCTGGAGAGCCAGTTAAATAATGAGAGCTAACCTTAAAGAAACATAAATGAATATAAAATCTAGGAGAGCAGCAAAGATGGCAACCTGTGAGGACAGAATTGGATTGCTTAATTTAAAGAAGGGAGGTCTCAGGCAACTGCATTCCCCAAATAGATGCAGAATTTTTGTTCAGAGCAAGACAGTTCCTCTCTTCATTCAGAGCAAGCAGTAATTCACTGAAAATGCAGCAGGAATGTTGACAGGAGGAGGCACTAGCGTAAGGGCAGAAAAACATTGCAGTGGTTTCATCAGGGAGAGGTGAATGCCCTACAGAAGAGAGATTTAAGAGCAGCTTAGGCACTGTCTGGATTTTTGCCCAAATTAACATCATCTGCAAAATTTTCAATGGCAAAATAGCTTTAACAAATAAAGTCAACATAAAGCTTATCCTGGGAAGTAGCAATTAATATGCTAAAGTCTTGTTGACTTGAGGTGATAGGGTAAGCTGCTCTGCATGTAAAATGAAAATCTTAATACACACCTGGCATTCACAGCCACTCAGATTTATCCTTAGTTTGCTTCTTAGACATTTGTTTAAAATTAAATTTTTAGTTGCTAAATTTAATTTTATGATCAGTTTTGGGTGTTGCTTTTTTTCTTTTTTTTTTTAAATTGTATGTTATAGTAAAGAAAGCTTACTTAATTATGGCAATCATCCTGAACATACATTTGTATTAATTCGCATTTTTAAAACTAAAACCTCATAGAGTTGATAATGTTTGAAATCAAAATGTCACAAACTCCTTTTGTATGCTTGTAAAGTCAGTGTTTCTTAAGAGAAATTTTGGATGGAGATTAGAGTTTGACATTTTAAACAGCTTTAAAATACGAATGTAAAATATGGCAGTTTATCAGGTCTGGTATCTTAGAATCTTCCACAATGCGAATCTGCATAAAACCTCAGATAAAAAAAGGCAATGAAATTTGAGTTGTTTGCCTTTGAAGTTTTAGAAACTGTTTCACAGACTTTGCTCTCTGTTTCAGGCAATAACAAGCATCAAAAAGAAAAGGCAGCAACTGGTGCAACTCAGAGAAGAGCTAATTGGGTGTGTTTCTAATGATGCACAATAATAGCCTGAAGAACTTAAGGAGTCTGGTATTTTGTAACTCGGAAGGGAAAGTAACTTTTTTTGTTCTTTCATTTTCTTTTGATGAAACTACTGCTATCTTGCTTTTTGTTTTTACAAAAGCTCATGATAATCTCTCCTTTACATACTTCAGTTGCCTAGACAGTCATTCTTGCAAGGTCTCTTAGCTAATTAGTTACTGGCAGGGTGTTTCACACCATATGTTCATAGGCAGAACACCAGTGTTATGATTTGAATTGCAAAGGTGTTGGATCATAAATTTACAAAGGCAATACAGAGGACTTTTTTGGTTTTGAGGTGGGAGATTGTATTTCGCCTCTGCAGTTTGGCAGGGGTAGCTCTTAGTACATGGTTTGTTTCCTTCTCATGTGGCCACACAATTCCCCTTCTCTAACTTGGCATTAATCTTAAGTGTCATTTAGATACACACCACAGGAATTACCTTCTTTGGAAGAACCATTAGACTTCCCCAAATCCCTCGGGTTGCTAGTGACAAGCTTTATACTGAAGCTGCATTTACCATGCACCCTGTAAGGTAACTCTGTAGGGAACCGTGGGCTTGGATCCACTAGAACAGCTTAGAAACCTTTTCTCTGTGGCCATGAGAGGCATTTTTCTCTGTAGTATTATGGATAAACTTTGCTCAGAGAACTGTTTAAAGTCATCCCTCAATATAGTTTGAGCCTCCTCACAGACTGAAAGCTGTCTTCACATTTTTATATGTTGTGTTTTAATCCTTTGATCATTTTAAGAAAGCTTTTTTTCTGCAACCCTGTTGGATGAAAATTGCTGTTGGTGCTCAGTTTTCGGAGTGCTACTTCAATGGATTGAGCACTCCAGCTTATTTAGCAGAGGTGTAGGAAGTTCGTAGATCCTGGATGTGCTTCAGCATAAGCACTGAACAACTGAGCTTGCAGGCAGGGGTGTGCAGAAGCAGAACACCTTGTATTTAAGAAACTACACTTGAAAAACTTAAAAGCTTAGGAAAGAGTGGCTACATTGTCAGACACAAAAGAGAGGTTTGGGTCTTTTTGATGGCTTTGGACTCATGCCCCTGTTTAAGTAATGTGCTTGTTCTAATTAAATACTACCTTATAGTAACCTATGTTTTGTATTTCTGAACAACCTTTAAGAATTCCTTCAGAGGAAATAGGGTCATAATTATTCATGCTATAAATATGCAGATACAAGCATCAAAGTCTTGATCTTTTTTCAGAGCTGAACCACAACTGACACAACTACAAAGAGAATATGCTGAGGTACAGGAAAGGAAATCTTCCTTAAGGCAAACAACTGAATTAATTACTGATTTAAAGGAGCTACGGCAAGACTGTTTGGATTATAGAGAAGAAAACCCAAAAGCAAAAGTTGTAGTAAGTACATATTCTGCATGTGTTTCAGTTTTAGTAGTGTTTTTATTTTAATTTATGAAATGTATTTATTAACATCTCTTAAGTAGCAATATATTGTTAATTGTCTTTGTGGAAGCAACTTGAGAATCACTGCTGAACTGTACTGTAGCATCTCACTTGGTTTTCTGGTCTCGTGTTAGAAGCTGAAGTATTTCAGAGAGGATTCTGCTGGCTTGCTCTCAGTGTCCAGGAATTCAAAGGACGTAGAAATGAAACAGTTGTCCTTAGTTGTAATTTTTTATAGAAATTGAAGATTAACAGTGAGACAAGAGTAACTAATTTTTTCTGTTGCTGTTCAAAAGTAGGGAAAGCTCTGACACTTCCATGTAAGATATTTAATGCTAAGAACAGTGCTGCTATTTCATGATCAGAGTAACCTTTCTGATGTAGCCTTAGAACTCGTTCCCATTGTACCCAGGACCTGGCGTGGTATTTTCTGTGGACAAAGGTTACACACCTGCCATGTGTAAGGGAAATCCTCACATTTCAGAAGACGCTCTGATTTTGGCTGTTGTTCACTTTTAAAAGTCATGCTGCACCATTTTAGATGGAGGAAGAATAAATATGGATATGTAAGTGATCTGTCCAAGAGTTAAAAATGTTGCCTTGTGATTTTATTTCCTTATCAACAGTATGGAACTTCCAGCCTCCCTGCTCTTCTGGTGGAGTCTCGGAGAATTGCAGGAGCAGAAAGGCACTTTGAGAATATCAATATGAAACTGGAAGAGGCTCTGGCTGTACAAAAAGAGCGGAGATCAAAGGAAAATTAAGTGGTTTTTTAAGACTTTCTGACATTCAGTAGGAACAGTTATTAGAATTGTCAGCGCTTAAAGCTTGTTCAATTGTTACTCTGTTTTGTTTCAGGGTTTAAAAGAAGTCAATTACTTAGAGATTGTATCTTTCTATTGTCAAATAGTCTCAGAGTGTCAATGAAAGGAAATAGCGATCACAGTTAAAGTAATAAAACTTTTCTGTACTCTGAACAATGTTGGGTGTTAATCTTGTGCAATTCATCTTGAGAGGAATATATTTGTAAAGAGAATACAGACTCTGGTTGAACAAAGATGAATCGACAAATCTTTTTATTAAATTTTCATTTGAAATAAATTATTTTATCCTGTTTATGGAAATGAAGAAGTCTGTTTTGTTGGCTTCTCAATAAAACTTGGACATACAACTAACAAAATAGAAACTGTACAGCAAAGAGTGTTAAAAGTGCTAAGCTTGGAGCAGCATTCATGACAAATTTTTTGTCCAGTCCTCTTCAGCCCCCACATAATGGTCCATGATCTCCTCATGCCTGTTGAAGTTCACCCAGGCACTCCATTGTTTGTCTTACAGCTCTGGATGGTGCTTGTGAACTACCCCGCAGGACCCTTCACACCAGCACATGACACACAAGTGTCATTCTTTGCTGGCCAGGCCAGCAATGCCCAGCTCAGCTGCCTTCTTTAATGTAGATATCTTCTCTCCTTAAAGCTTCCAAAAGAACTCCATCCGCGATTTCTTCCGTGGCATAATTCAGACCATCAGCTGCAGCTTCAGCTAGTTCCACATCCTCAGCAGCTTCTAGGAAACAGGCATCATCACTTGTGTTTTCCCACTCGCTGTCTGACAACAGGAAGTTTTGAGTCCAGCTGTTCTCTGGAGATACTGAGCTTTTTGACAAGTCTGCTGCATTAGAATGTGGATTTACTTTTCCTCCTGTGTGCCCCCTGTCATCCATTAGCATGGACTCTTCTCCCTTTGAGAAGCAAAACACCACTTACTCCATATGAAAATACTCTTCATACCTTTAATTGCTCTGCAAGTGTGAAGCTTCTGCTGTCACATAGAATGGATACTGCAGAATGCTGGCCAACAGGACAAGATTTTCCAGCATGTTCATGTATACCCATATTAACCTGTGGAAGCCTATTTTAATAGGAGTAGAAATTGGCTGTTTTTCTAGCACCCTACAAGTAGCCTCTTGAATACAGCTTCATGAAATAACACAAGATTAAGACTGACTTTAGTGGCTGTTCAGAGATACTGTCAGGACCTGAAAATAAATGATACTTTTTATGAAATAACACTAATAGCTGTTGATGAGCTGCTTGAGAGAGCTTAACATGCCATTCTGCTGTATGACATTTAGAGATGTAAATTTAAATTTAAAAGTTGCAAAAATGCCAATTCTTATTGCCTCAGCAGTGGAAAAACTCGTATGTTCAGGGTGTAGAGTCCAGGTGCAGTATCAGGTCAGTTGAAATATTCTACCTGTTTGGGGAAACATGCTGCTCTAATACTCTAAAATGGAGATAAATGAATTTCAGAAGTGAGGGTCGCTGACTTGTATTTGACTCTGAGTGACTCAAGTGTTCCAGAACCAGTTCTATTTTACCTTGCCCAGCACGAAGTCAGACAGGCACAGCAGAGCTAAACTTGGGCAGTTTTTCTGTTCTGCACCTGGAGCAGCCTTGTGGCTCAGATATTGGGAACTGCTGTTCACATCAGAACAGAAAAAAGTCTTTAGTCCCAGGTGAAGTTAGGCAGTTCCAGGAACTAAGCAGTGCTGGAGAACTTAAAAATGAATATATGGAGCTACCACTCCAGCACAGCTGCTCTGGGGACCTCTTCTATACCACTTTAACAGTGTGTGGAGCTCTCCCAGCAGACTGGGATGTTAGTGAGAATATCCAAGGGCTTCCAGAGACTCACAAGCACTTGAGCATCTCAACAGGACAAAAACGTACCTCTTTGAAAAGAGATGGGAGGCATATCCCAGGCGGTAATGGAAAACCTAAATCAAATACAAGGCATTAATTAAAGTTAACATTCAAAAAGTATTAAGTATAATTGAGATTACAGGCTACATACTTTGTGATTTGAAGTTTTGTTCTCTGCAGACAGGATCATGGCACTTTTGATACCAGACTTCATTCTTTAGATCTACCAGAATCCTAAGAATGAAATTATTTAGGTTTTTAGTAACAGTACATAAATGAAGCAAATTCATACAGTAGGAAACTCTAACACTAAATGAACAGATTTTGTTTGTTCTCAGCTATGGACATTGCTTTCATACTCTTGGCAGACTTACTATATACTTGTTTTGTACTATTTTTAGTAAACTTCAGGTTTCTTAAGTTAAAAGAAATTTGTAAGACAGCTGAAAGTGAAATTTAGTCAACTTAATTACCTTAAGCATGGAAGGAAAAGTCATCAAATTAAAATTAGCATATGGGTTAGCATTAGCATTAACTGTAAGGTAAGATTTTGTTGCTGCTGCTGTTACAGATAATTGCATTATAAAAGCCACATAAAATCACTATTTTCTGTCAACTGATTAGGTCACCCAGCTTTTTCAGCTGTGCTTTAGAAACATCAAACTTCAAGCAACAAACTTGAGAAATAGAAAGTTCATCTATCTATGGGGTCTTTTGAATATCCTTGTTTCTCAAAAACACATTCCTTATGTTTCAATGATTTTAAATCTTACATAAAATTATTTTTAAGTTAAAATATTTATACTAATTATATACTGTAATTCTAATATAATGTAAAAACCTGACTTTCCATCACTTATTTTGCTAAAGCTATAGGAAGCTTGAATCCTTGTAGCATCACTAGCAAAACTCATCTTGATTCGTGTGGCAGGAATTACCATGCTAAAATGGCAATTCTCAATTATTAAAATGACAGAATCATTTTAATAATATAAGGATGTAGTTAAAGATTCACTGTAAATTAATTCAAAAGTGGTCTGCTTGCTTTCTTATTTTTCAGCTTCCTAGCTGGGAAGTATCAAAGCATAGTAGTGCTTAATAGTTTTAACATACTCTGACTTCTGTGTTAGCATCTTTGGGCCCATATTTTAAATACCATGAACATTACTTCATAGAACTATTAGAAATAAAAGTCCAGTTGTCACAAAGTAAACTGGGGGGGGGGATAAATAGTTTCTTTGGTTTTGTGGGGTTTTTTTTTGTAATTAAAACATTGTATCCCCACAGAGCAAGACAGCAGAAATTGTAACAGTTGCTGATTCTATTCATAAGAGTTTTTTCAGCAGTGTTTAAGTAACAGTTGAACAGGAAAATAAATAAAGTTGTTTTCAACTGATTAGTTAAAGAACATACATTATGTTGTTACTTTTGTGAGCTCTTCCGATATTTTCACACCAACGGTAACCAGAAATATCATAAATAAGTAGTTCTTTGAGAGAGAAGTAACTCCATTGTCGTATCCCTGAGGAAAAAAATTAATTCTTTAAATTCTTTGGAAATAGTGCTGCAGAAAATTTGTAAATAGTAAGGTGGTCTCTTTACCTCCTTGTAGCCCATCTTTATTAACCAAAGAACGAACAAAATTATCAATTTCTGGATATGGTGAACCCTGGTAACCTTCCATGGGATCTGTTAAACCAAAGGCCACAAACACACACTGTTAGAGGGTTTGCCACTGTAATATGTCATTGTAACACACTTTACACCATAGGCAGAAAACGTACCTGAATCACATCATACCCTTAAGTAAAACCAGGGACAAATTCCCTGTTAGTTTCTTGTAGATCTTTAAAGCGCTACCCGCACCCCCAAGGTGCAGAGGGAGCTGGGACAAAGCAAGACAGCTGTGGGTACAGGATGGGAGGGTCAGTGGCATTCAGGTGCTGCAGAGCATCCTTCAGTGCAGATGTGCTCTGCCTCCTGCAGAAAGGCAGCTGAAGAAGGGCCCTCCTAGAAGCTATCAGCTGTACAAGTCACAGAACATCGAAGTTAAGAGTATTTTTTTTTCTATGCATTAGAAAAGGCTTGAGGTACCTCTGCTGCTTCTGGTAGTTTCACTGTTTAAAAAAGCAGACATTTTTCTCTCCTCCTCTGAAAAGCCAGATGACAGAACTTTTACGTCATCACTCACTCTGAAGAAAGGAGAGAATACAAAGGAAAATGTATGATTCTTACAGTGTAACACAGTACAACATAACTCACTGTAACACCCCACCGCATGGCACAACGTGACACAGCCCTAGGCCGGGGGTGGGCCAGGAGACCTCCAGAGGTCCCTGCCAATCTTGCCCAGCCTGTGACTCGCTGTGCACCTTTCCCTGTCTCTGCAGCACTTTCCCGTCTGGCTTTGGCAGTTTCCCCGACTCCCACCACAGGATTGGGGTTCCTCCCCCACCAGCAGCAACATTTGGTTCCTGGCCAAAGTCCCAGGACCTGCCCATTTAACAACTGCTGGTCCACACTGCTACAGCAGGATGTGCTCTAGATGTAGTATTTATGCAAATACACCCTTTGAAAGGTTTTGGGTTTTTTTTCTCTACAATGAACTGCTTTTCCTTGCCCTGTTGCTAACAGGAAGCCAGATGATCACAGAAGTCTAAATACAACACGGCAGAACTTCTCATCCATATTTATGGCAGATTCAGCTGATGCCTATGATCTGAATACACCACATGGTTTACTGCCATCAGTTCAGGATAATGAACATTTCAGTATATAAAACCTGAAGTCAGAACAAATACATGTCTTCAATAAAAATATACCATTTTAACCTTCTTTCTGCTACAGCAATGATTAGGATCTTCTTAAGATAGGGTATGACATATCAGAGGTTTAGATTAGATACAGAAACCTTGATTATTGTCTGTATGAGTACCCAACCTAAGGAGGTGTCTGTACCAAATGGGAAATCTGCTATGCAAGAAAACATGGACAGAAATCCTTTTTATTTCTTATCCTACTTTGAAAAGTATTCAGACTTCTCATATTTAACTGACTAGAAGTCTGTATGTTTTGCTTCCACAACTACACAGAAGCTGACCAGACTTAATAATGGTTATGTTTTGGCATTTTGAGTGTGTACAGAGAAATCAGGCACAATTCAGAAGCCGTACCACATCTGAAGGCAGGTTAAACGAAGGAACAAGATTCTCTAGAAATTTTTTCTTCAAAACCAAGAAATTTTACTAGGAACTCCTAAATTACACTGTAACAATGTTAATGGAATAACTGCTCATTCATAATAGTTATCTGTAACTGCTGCAGGAGAATTATTAAAATACGTATTTAAAAATATTGTAAATTTGACTGAAATTAAGTAATTACCGAATGTTGCAGATTAAAGAGGAAAGAAAATATGCTTCTTCCAAGGAAACATCCTTTTCACAGCTGGGGATAAACTTATTATCCTCTGCTATCTTCAGAATCACGTTTTTTCCTGCTTTTGATGACTTATACATCCGGAAATTTCTATTCTTTGTATAAACTCCTACAGGAAAACAGATATTTCTTAACACAGCAGTGCTGGCTAGGATTTAAGATACTGAGCACTTGGAAATTAAACAACCTTCCTTAGGCCCAGCTAAGAGTCAAATGAATGGACAGAAACTGTTACTGACTGGCTCACATCCCACAGAAGAAATGCAACAAAGCAAGATCAAGCACACATTTCCACTTTTATGTTACAGAGGAATTAAGACAAATGCTTAACACCTCTACATAGGCATTTTAATCACTCTGACATTACAATTGTTAAAAGTTTCCCTTCAGTATAAGAAACTGGTGCTTTCACAATAACTTTGTGAAATACAACTGAGCCCAAAAAGATGCACAATTATTTTAACCAGAAAGAACTTAATCAAACTTTCTGTTTTCTGTGGACTGCTTCACAACTTTTCTGAAGCATGTATCAGGAAAGCTTAATTCCAATCTCAAAAACAAACAACAAAACAATGAACAGGTATCGTAACATTGCATAATCTATCTAATAATTGATTGAGAAGGTGAGTTTTATTTGCAGGTTGCATTTGACTTTCACAACGAGAAAAGAACTTACAGAGCTCATACAAGAACATGACAAAGTTTTCTGTCACTGCGGGCTCATGATCTAGTTCAGTATTTCAGCAATTTTGACTTTAGTTTTCCAATTTTGAGGTAATGTATATAACATAAATATTGAGGATGGTTAATTTTGGGGAACAAACATCAAATTCTTAAAAGGTGAGACAGGAAACAAATTGTTTTTATTTCACTTCCATTCATGAATATGCCTGAAAGAACTCTGAACAGTAGGTGAAAGTAATCCTTCTGACTCAGTAAGAGAGAAGCCTACTGTAGCCAATTTTTTTGGGATTACATTTCAATAGATCAGAAAAACTGAAGAGGCCCACAATAAAAGTGATCCTGAATTCCATGAGAAGAATTTGAAGGAATCGGGGTTCTTCAGAAGAGTCTGAGGAAAAAACCCAAGGTAAAGCCCTGAAGTGCGTAACACACTGCTGTGCAAAAGTGTGCTCAGCTATTTTCATTTCCCTGAGACAAGGCAAAAAGCAGAAAAACCAGATATGGAGTTGAAGAAGGGTGGAACTTTCAAACTCTACTTTGACTGTGGGTGTTGCGCTCCCGGAGATTTGTAACATTCTAATACCTGAACAGGCTAAGCCCAGCTGGGCCATGAAGTGCCTGACCCAAAATTTCTACTATTCCATCACTGAAACCTAACAGCTGCCATTCCAAAGAGGGAAAGAAAGCTCAATTCACACATAGAAGAATACAGAAAGCCATGCCTGTAAGACTTGTTCCATTATTAAGCAGCTTCTAATTCAACTGAAATAACAAAAATGCAATATATGCTATCCTCTTTTAATCCAAATGGGAGCACAAGCCCTTAAGGGGAAAAACAAAATTAGTCTTGTGTGGAAATAATGGCTTTAAACTTCAGAAAAAAATAATTAAATGTAGTAATATAAGAAGTTCCATAGACCATGATTCTAAAGTTCCTTTAAAGTACAGCATTTATGATCAGTTTCAGCATATATTTAAAGTCTGACCATAGGGACAACAGTAAGAACACCACTGTTCTTACTCTCTGTAATCGAAGATTAAGAAACATCTCATTCTTAACATTTGTTGCATCCCAAAGAGGTTTAAAAACCCTTATATTTACCTAGATCCACAAAAAGTTGCTTGTTGCCTTCTTTATCATTTACTATTAGGAACGAAAAATCCAAATTTTCTCCCTGGTGTGACATTTCCCCATCCTCTGTTTTGTGAGCAATGGCTGGCCAGTCTTCAGAAGCATCTTCAACAGCTGTGAGGTTTGTAAGAGAACCATCTAATCCGACTCCTGCAGAACACTGGAAAACATGCCCTGCTTCTTCTGTTGGAATCACAGCAGCCTTACTCTCCATTAATCTTATGGCAGGCTGCAAAATGGTTCTCACAAAGTTACCTTAAAAACAACCAAAAAAGGCCAGAAGCAGGTAACGTCATTTATGAGTCAAAAAAGAACTTAGAGAGTTTCTGTGCAAACATTTTTCAAAACAACCGAGCTGGAAGTGGTTGAAGTTCAGGGTCTTTTCAGCCCTTCTGGATTTTTAAAAAGAAATCTTTCAACCAGCCCACTGTATAAAAATGGTTCTGGCCAGTAACTGAAAAACCAATGCCTAGCAAGAAATTGTACTAAATGTCTTTTAAAAAAACACCCTAAATATTAACAAGCTCACATTTAGGATTCTGAAAAGGTTGTGATTGTCCCTCTCACTACTGCTTTCCCTAATTTCACTTTCAGAATGATTGGAATGTCTACTTGCAGCTTCATGGTGTATTTACTGATGTAAGAGCTCGACCAAAGCTTATTCAAACAACACGTTACTTTTACAAAAGTATTTTGTAATGACTTTTCAAACTCCCAGTATTGTAATTCAACTCCCAGGCTCTGCTAGATGGTAACAGACAAATAGAAATAACAAAGACAGACAAATAAAAACCATGGCCAAATTAGTTCCAGGGAGAAAGCAAAAGAATATAATAAATACAGATGTGGGAAGAAAACTATGAAGTGGAAGGAATACTGGCAAGGATGATTCTGCAGTTGTTGGATGAAGCTTCTATGGGGAAACATGAATGAATATGAAATACTCTTCCTTCCATGCTACGTATCAGCAGAATGACTCAGCATATCAAGCATCAAAATCATCATTATTCTCATAATTCATTACAGGACTACTGGGGCACACAAATGAGTCAGAACAACCCTAAACTGGCAATTCTCTGTATTGGAGTTGCCATATCTGAGAAATCCCAACTTACATCAACAATTAAAATTGCTTTCAGCTTTCTCTTTATCACATTTATGCACAGGTGGCTTGAAATCATCTTTGTCCTGCCTTTTTGACCCTATGCTGAGCAGAAATTAACTGTATTTAGCGCAAATAACAGTAGCTTTAATTGTTAAGACTGACATTAACATGAAAATTAAGGAGTCATAGACTTGCCAGTTTCATAGAAACCAGTATTTTTGTAAACAAAACATACAGGCACAAAAAAAGTTACATTTTTGCAAACACATATGCTAATTGTAGGAAGAGAAAGTAGAAGATGAGAAAAAATGAGGCTTAATGAAATAGAGTAATTATGTGTATGCTGGGAATACATATTTGTTTCCATATATAATTCCATTAAAATAAATACTCATATGTGAGATGGCACTGTATAAAGTCAAAACCTCACCTTTTATTTCTAGGTATAAGAGAAAAGAACGCACTTACCAACATGAGCATTATCCTTAAATACAGTCTTTTGGGGTAGAAATATTAAGTGACGACTAAATTTTTCATCAGTACTGGAATCCAAGTTCAAGACATCTTCTGATGAACAATTTACATCATAAAGTTCTTTTAATTTTTGGCTGACAAGCTGAAATTATAAATATTAATTATGTTATTTTACTCTAGCATTTTTTGTAGTGATATCTATAAAACCTAACACAAATTCAGACTCTAAATTTTTCCAAGGCCTTTTCTTTTCCCTCATTGTTAGCATACAATTAATTTAATTCAAACTAACCCATATCAAGTTTTAACCAAGTTTGACATAGACTGTATTTCCTTAAATATGCAAGTCACTTAACATTTAACTAACAGTGATAAGCTGAGAAGACTTAGTTTGTCAGGTCAAAGTCTAGTTAGGTGGCTTTACCCTGCAGGTTGTTTTCCACCACAAAGCAGTTCACACCCACAGTGACAATGTTTGTAATGCAGGCTCACCAGGAGTGGAAATGGAGGCTGTCATGGTATAAAGGACAGGTGAGTTAATTCAGCATTATGATTTAGCTAATTCATTGGTATGGCCCAATGAACAAAAACTAAGCAGAAAACATACTTCACTCTAAATTAGCTCTAAAAAAAACTTCTATAAGCTAAGCTAGTGATTACTCATGTTTAGGACTGGGGCTCAGAACCTAAAGATCTGGAAGCTTTGGGTTTTAGCAGCTCAGATCCCACACCCAGAATATCCAAAGTCCTCTTCTTAACCTGAGGAACCTCTGCATTTCAGATAATAACGGATAAATGCCTTCAGATTCTCTGTCAATGAAGGGTTCTTTATGAAGGAATGACCTCAATAATCTTACTTTTGTTCATTTCTAGCTAGAGACATGTAGGTGACAGAAGTCTCACAAACGGACATCCACTCATGATGAGATTTTATTAAAACAGAAGATATTCTTCTAAAAACATATGAATGCCATACTGAACTTGCAGAGAGCTCATGTTCCAAAAAAAATTGCAACAAAATGGAAACTACACTATTTAATACAATTGATAATTAGCAAAGGTATTTAACTTTAGGTACCAAATTGGTAAATGCAGTCACATGATGCTCTCTACATCATCATTTAACTAAACTATAATGAACTGCCATCTAAAGAAACTTTCAGGAGGGATTCATCTAAGCCTTGATATACAACTGCACCACTAGGCAAAGGGAATGAACTGAGGAATACATGAATGGAACTTCTATTGATGCTACTTTGAAGAGTACCTTAACATTCCTTCAGTTTTACAGCTCTGAAGTGGCAGAGCACATAAAACAATCTTCAAAAGTAAACTTACCATGTCAGTAAACCTACTGTGAATACAAACAGTCCAACAGCCATCATTCTTTATTTTTGTCTCTCATTTAAATTTTTTGTCTCTCACTTTGATTAAACCCTTGCTTTAATTAAAAGAGTATTTTTACTTAATTAAAAATAACAACTGGGTCTACGATTCTTTTAATTTTACTATAGCATAATCAAGATAAAGTGGTAAATACTTTGGTTTCATATTAAATTAACAAAAAATTCATCTACAACATGACTTTGCTCCAGTTTACCTCAATTAACTTCATGAGCATACTCTTGCCATCTGCACCAGGATTTGCTGGTTTGTAAAATTCCAAATCGAAATAAAGTTTACAAGCATCTTTTTCAGGAATTACTTCATAGCAATGCATAAGACTTGTTTTGTAACCTTTGCTAAGGAAAAACAAAAACAAATCACAACCTCTCATGATAAACATTATGAGCATGATAAACATGCTTATCAGTTGCAAACAAGGATCCCACATATTTTATTCTGCAATCAACCACCCATATTAAAAAAATGTAGTAGCCTTATAAGGCTTTGAAAAATATGTAACTAACCTCAGCATCAAATATCAACAAAGATTATTTGTCTGGCCTAGAATTTAATTTTGAAAAGTCTTCTCCTCTCCATGCCCCGCCCCCCCAGTCTTAACAATACATACAGAAATGTTGTTGAGAATTCAAGGAACTATGAAAACTACAGTAAAAAGTTATCACTCAGATGTCTTTAGCACAAAGAGATTACACAGAGGTTTTTTTTTAACTACATTAAAAAATAATCTCATTTTCAATTTGAGAAAAAAACAGGCTTTTTGTATAAAAATTGACTCAGATTTCTTTTACTTCATAGCCAAATGTTTTATTGTAAAAGAAACAAATGGGGGGAAAAGTTCAGCACATGATCAAATTGTCAGTACTTGGAACTACATCATACAAATGCAAACCCATAAATTAGTTACCAGACATCTGCATTAATGCCCACTGAAACTGCTGTATGACTAGTCAGAGAAGTATGTTTTTGTCATGTATTGGTATGATCCCCTGAGGAAAGCTGATAGAAAAAGCAAATCTACTGCTAATAAATTTCAGTTCAACAGACAGAGTCCTTAATTCACAGAAAATAATGGCAACCTGCTACTCCAAAGAAAGTTGAAACCCGCTATAGAATATATTGTTTTGTCCTTATGAAGGCATTTCCCATTGCCAAGACGAAACCTCAGGCAATCCATTACAGCTCTGTGCTACTCAGAGCAGCAGCTGGCTCCTGGGAACACCTATCCAGTGATAGCTCTTACTAGGTAGGATACCCAGGATACCACTATCTTTTAGTAACATAGAGGGTACCTTCTCAAATACTCACGTGTAATAAAACCAGAGTTCTTTATATGTTGTCACGAGGTAAAACCTCTGTCCATTCTGTGTGTTCTTTTCCAAAGCAAACACGTGAACATCCTTTTTAAATAAAAACATTGAAGTTTTTTTGTTAGTTTTATTCAAAGAACCAGTTTAAATCTTCAGAAGTTCCTACTTGGCATCAACTAAAGACTAGTAAATACTAGAGAACTATAAACAGATCACTTATCATTTTCCAAGCTCAGTAGCATCTAGTTTTAATTTAGAACATCATTCTGATTTCAATTACATGGGTAAAACTGAAGCTTTTCTTTGCTGTGCATTCATGTAAACTGTTTTCTCTGTAAACTCTTGTTTTTTCTGACGAGTGGCAAGTGCATCTAAAGGGAGGAAGAACAACGTCCTGAAAGGAGCAGCCTCATGGACATGATGGCAGTATAAGCTTTATGGCAAATATTCTTCAGACATTATGTTGTTTAGATCCAAAAATGGAAATCTGAGAAGAAAACAGAAAAAAACTACTGCCAAGCCCATGAGACCCATTTTGCAAAACA
Source organism: Aleadryas rufinucha (assembly GCA_013397815.1). Lineage (NCBI taxonomy): Eukaryota > Metazoa > Chordata > Aves > Passeriformes > Aleadryas > Aleadryas rufinucha. The sequence continues at coordinate 716,751 of VZTH01002660.1, forward strand.
GGCTGTCAGGATTACTTAAATACCTGAAACAGCGTGGAGAAAAACACAATACTTTCTTTAAAAATAGCAACCAATTTGAAAAGTATTAAACTGAAAACAGAGGATACCTTGCACACAGTATTTATTTGGCTAATCACTTCTTGTCATCTGAACTTGCTACTCAGATGCCACTGGAGAGTTGTATTGTTTGCATTTAGTCTCTGCCTCTTCTTTATCTCTTTTTCTTCCTCATTTTTTCCTCCTCTTTCTTCCTACTCAATTCTCACTACCTTCACATTCTCCTGCCCACCCTAACAGCTTATTCATCTTGAGAAGGAACAAATTTATCACTACAATGTTACCAAAAAGTACTTTCACTGTTTGAAGTTAACACCACATATGAACTTGTATGTTAGAACAGAACTAGTACTTCTTAGAGATACCTCCAGTGCAACATGACCTACAAAGACAAAAAAAATCAACTTGCTGTCTCAGGACTGGGAAGAAAAAGATCTTGCAAACTGATAAAGACTGCCCACAGCAATTTTAAATGATGTTCAATCTTGAAAGTATATAAAGAGTAGAGACATTCACCTAACACCTAATATACCTCTTTGCAGGTTTTTACATAATTAAAAGCTTCAGCCTGTCGAGAAAATATTTTCCAAACAGACGATGGCATAGAGGGTTTGGACAGTCTTGGTCTATAAACTGTAGGAAGAGGGTTTCTTTCATAGTGAGATGCTCGTTCTTCCACTTTCTTCAGTCTTTCTTGCCATTTTCTCTCCATTTCTCCTAAAGCAATTACAAATAGTCAAATCAGTATCAATTTCTGTTTGCAAGGCAATTTTAATTTTAATATGTCCTGTACTCATCACTGCCTTTGATGCTGGTTTTGTTGAATGTAATTTATTAACTGGGAGTAGCCAATATTCCAAAATCAACACCCAGCCTTGCTATGATACTCATTTTAATATTAAATCTCTCTACACTGTTTTGGAAGTACAAGAGCTTTCTATTAACCCTATCAAAGACAAACACAATAGAATAACCACAGTAAGAGAAGGCCTAGAAAGTTTAATTTTTGTCTACGGAATGGTATTACACTCCTCAAAAACTATACAAACTGTTCTCTAGGCACATAACATTAGTAAGGAGTGAATATCATTATTTTTGCTTCACGGTTAGGGAGACAAATGAGATAATTAATTTGTATGGTAGTACAATACTTGAGTTCATAAGAAGAGTTAAGACTTCAGTGACTCTAGCTCTGAGCTCTGAATCTCAAAGTAAAAGAACTGAAATCCAAAATGAGGGCTCCATTCTCCACTGCCAACCTTTGCTATTGATCAGTAATACTTTCACCTGCTTTAAAAGCTCATGTACTTTTCACAACTTTAAAATAGCAATCTTATCTCTTTTCAAGAAACAGAACCATGCAATAACTCTTGCTATTTTGCAACCTTTAAGCTTCTAGTTCCATAAAGCAATCCGAATGCCACAGAATAATGTGGTAAAGCATAAACACACATATGTACCATATTTTGTAAGCGGAACACCTGCAAATCAGTAAAAAGCACTGCCAGGAAACTGTGAAACAGAGGAAGAGAGGCAAGAAGTAACAAACATGAAGGGGAATCTTCTTGTTTTGCCCAGCATAACTACTTGGTTCTCCTAACAGGCCCTGGGTTGCAGTGAAAGATAAAAACGAAACTGAGTGTACTCAAAAGTATTCAAACCTTTAATAAGCTGGATCCACAAGACAAATTTAAGTATTTAAATATTCTTGTGGGGCCCTGAAGCCCAAATTTTAGATCCTCTCATTTCCCCCTCCAAGTTTTCCACAGCAAAAGTTGCTGGACAAGTACGTTTTTGCCCACTGTTCTAAGCCTGCCAGTGTCTTGATAGTCAGTGCCTGTGTCAAGTCTAAGTAACAGAATGTTTTTTCCCTAACAGGGGTCAAACATATTATCTCTATTGACCTCGTCCATCTTCTGACCTGTGCATTTTCTCCACTCCCTTTTTATGCTCTTAGTGTCTTCTCTGGGAATGAAAAGATAGATTATAGACAGCAATCAGCATTTCTCAGAAGTGCTAACAAAACTTTCAGTTTCATTTTGGTGCTGTTGGCTGTAAATTAACTGGGTGCAAAAGATATCCCTACATCAGCACTTTCTCACAAGGTGACCATTTAAAAGGGAAAGCAAAGGAGAAGCCCCATAATTCTCTATTAAACTTTCTAGTTATATCAGGCTGTATCTTTTCAGAAACACAGCTGGGAGGGTACCTGAACCCGGGAGAAGGTTGACGACCCTTACTTTAAACTGAAACCTATCATGGTTCTTGCAGTCCAAACACTCGGACTCTCAGCAGTCAAACACGTCAAGTCTTTTCAAGGTAACGTCAATTTCTGTGTGAACTATAACACAACACATCTACTTAGAGCACGTAAAATTTACACTTACAGACCAGCCTTCTGAGTTCACTAGGAAATTCCCACCTCATCTCCCTCTCTTGTGTCCCACTAGAAGTAAGAGTAGTACTTATTTTTGTTTGACTTGACAAAAATAAATTTTGTCACCAACATGTTTGGACTTCAGTGTTATTGACTCAGCAGGATGACTGCATGGAGAGCCTGGAAAAACGTCTTCTGAGAGATGACTTAAAAAACTTGTTATTTCATTTCCTCTATTTTATGGAAGACTACTTCTCATGATAACGACAAAACATATTATCCACACCTACTGACAACTGAAGCTGAGACATGCAAATCAACTGCTCCCTAAAATAACATTACACTTGTTTCCTGGCTGGTGTCTATCATGCAACATAGTTCTATGGCAGAATTCATGGTCCTTGACACAAATAAATCTGTGAGATTTTCTCCCAGCTACTGATTCAGCCTTAGAAGAACACAATAAATTCCTTAACATTAATGAAAATTAGCTTAGTTATCCTTACGCTGAGCTGACGAGCACTAACAAACACTGCTCATCTTCCCTCTATGACAACAAGGAGCAACAGATTTTCATCTTGTCCTCCTAATAGAGGAAGTGGCCTCTACAATTACAGAATCACAGAATGGCTCAGGTTGGAAGGGACCACAGTGGGTCACCTGGTCCAACCTCCCTACTCAAGCAGGGTCATCCTAGAGCACATGGCACTGGATTGTGTCCAGTCAGTTCCTGAGTATCTGCAGTGAGGAAGGCTCCACAGCCTCTGGACAATCTGTTCCAGTGTGCAATCTGTTCCTCAAAATACGATTGCAAGTGCAAAACTCAGTATTTCAGACCTGATGATAAGACCTCAAAAAGTAGGTTAGTACCTGTTACGACAAGCTGGAATACATAGTTTCCAATGTTATCTGACTTCTGCTACTGAAGGTCAATGTACAAATATGAAACTAACTGACCTGAAAGTTGATGGTGAAGCCAAAATCATCCCTCAGTGTCAGAGCGCTGTCGTGCAAGGCAGGTGTGTGGGCAGCCAGGGACATTCACCATGCAGGTGGGTGAGAACCCTGCCTGAAGGGAAGGTCCTGCCACGGTACAGGCCAGCTCACCCAAGGGGATCTCGCTCGTTGACGTCTGGAGGGGGGCTGCTCATTTAATAATTGTCCCCTCAGACTACTCAAGTTGGCCATTTCCTTTACAAACCACCATTCTGTCAGAATCACAGAATATTCTGAGTTGGAAAGATCATCTAATCCAACTCCTGGCCCTGCATACGACCATCTCCAAGAGTCACACCATGTACCTGAGAACATTGTCCAAATGCTTCTTGAGCTCTGTCAGGCTTGGTACCGCAACCACTTCCCTGGGGAGCCTGTTCCAGAGCCCGACCACCCTGTGGGTGAAGAACCTTTTCCTAATACTCAGCGTAAACCTCCCCTGACACAGCTTCAGGCCATTCCCTCGGGCCCTGTCACTGGTCACCACAGAGAAGAGATCAGTGCCTGCCCCTCCTCTTCCTCTCATGAGGATGTTGAAGACCGCAATGAGATCTTCCCTCAGCCTCCTCTTCTCCAGGCCGAAAAAACCAAGTGACCTCAGCCGCTCCTCATAAAGCTTCTCCTCAAGGGCCTTCACCATCTTCCTTGCCTTCCTTTGGACGCTCTGTAATAGCTTTATATCCTTCTTACATTGTGGTGCCCAAAACAGCACACAGTATTTAATGAGGCCACACCAACACAGTATAAATGTACCAGAATAGCATGTTTGTTTCAGCAGGCAGAGGAACTCAAGCAACAGAGCAAACCTGACGAGGTTTGGGTTACACCATTCACACCCAAGAGCTACACGGGCAGCCGTACCCGGCTCAGCCCTCAGAGCCCGCAGGACGCGGTGGCTCAGCGNGACCCCCAGGCCTTGTCCGCGGGCCAGGCGGGAGGGAGCGCCCGCGGTGCCATCCCAGCGCCCGCCGCTCTCCCGGGGGCAGAGCACAGGGCCTCAAGTGCTAATTTTCCAGAAGCTTAAGGTAGCTAGTTTGTTCCCTTTCAGCCTGTTTTTGTGGAGAAGCTGCCGAAACAGAGGAGAAAAAGAAGGGGGGGAAAAAGGCGCTTTAATTCTAAGCTGCTTTCTGGTATCCCCTCGGTAGACCATTAACTAACTGAAAACGCGGGGTCAGAATCTGTATTTGGATCTTCCGAAAGAAAGCGTGTTAAACCTCATCTGTACCGACGAAAAGCATGCTTGGGTTCCTGGCAGCCACTGTGACTAACTTTTGATAGCATGTAAAAGGCGCTGCCCGAGGTGTGTTGTGTCCTGTCTGTTCCCTGCTGGGCTGAAGGATAGCGCTGGCCATCTAAAGTGTTTTACCCTCTACCTCATAATTCTCTCCTTTAGGTATCTGCTTGTCAGGTGGTAGGTTTCAAACTAACGCATCATGTCCTTAGTATTAAGGAACCAGATATGGCTGTTGCTTCTAGCGATGGCGATGGGGTTAATAGGTACAGGTGAATTAATAAGCAAGGGTCCCATCTACACTCAGAGTAATTTCAGCTGATTTTACAGCTTCATGCTGAGTACCTAAAAGTCTGTTTTGGAAGATCAGAATGCTGGTTCAGTGTCAGGGCTTTCCAACAACTACATCAGACCAGAAGTAATGTGAAGAGCTGTCACAGTATGGGCCTGCTTCCATCGGTGGTAGCAGTTTTTAGTAGGGGGATAGTGTCATGCAGGAAATGTAATGGTATATTTCAAATGTTTTTTGGTTTTTCATATAGTCAGCTTCTGTATTTTCCTTACGTTATTAGTCAGATAATTATTGTTTAGTATTATACATTGTAGAGTGGAAAAGTTTTAATTTACATGTCTGCATTAGTACCATGTCATTTATATGTTCGTGTACAAAAAATACCTTCTTTGAATGCTTGACGTTTTCTCTTGCAGTCATGTGAGATGGAAAACTGCCCTTTTCTAATCTTTAAGGAGATGTTTTACAATACTGATGTCTGTTTTGAGCATGTGTTTTAGTAGTGGTACAGTCATTGCTTTGTAGCAGCAGATATATACTGAACATGTGTTATCTTCTGTGGTTTGCATATTTCAGGATCCAGTTGGTAACTAAAGACTAGTTATTTGCTTTCTCCCCTGTCTGAGAAGCTTTAGTATTATTTTTGTCACTGTACCATTCGTTTCTCTTGTTCGTTGTCATTTCAAAGAAATATTGCTTTAAAAAGGAACCTAGTGGTTCTTATGGCAGTGGTGACACATGATGATGTGAATTTATTTTCATTAGGTCTAGGTAGAATAAGTAAATCCAGGCTGGAGTGGAGTAAAAAGTTGTTTTATTTATTTTCCTATCAAAAGAAAAGCATTGGAACAACTGCATTTATGTAGGGGAAAAATATTTTTGCTCTTATTGCTGTACAGAGAGACATTGGTCATTTTTTGGTAGCTTGCAGAGCATAGCTTTGAACCTTTTTGAGTCACTTTATTTCTTACTACTTAGTGGATGTAAAGATCATTGTAGCATTGTCTTTATATTTTCTGTCTCTGTCTCATATTTTTTTTTAAATACTATTTTTTCAGATAAAATATTATAAAATAAGCTTCCTAAAATCTACAGAATATATTTTGCTAGATTACAAAAATGCTGTTGCTCTTTTCAAGAACTTTTTAATATTTCCTTACAGTTGAAAGCTCGTCTTACCTAAGCTTTCAGAGAAAATAATATCAAAGAGCAGAATAAAAATTTTTAATAAATTTTTAAAGCACTGTCGTGATTTCTTCTCCCTGCACCTCCCCCCACCAGGATGAGATCATCCTCCACAGGGAAATGCATGGCATCACTGCATTACCTAAAGCAAGATGAGGCAATTCTTAGTAGCCTGTCAGAATCAGCACCATCCTCCGGAGAGCATTGCTGGTACCCTGACCGGTGCTTTAGAGCACAAAATACCCTGCTGGTTCAAACGCCCGTTTGAGTGCCTAGCAACAAAAGAGAGATCTCTTTGTGGGTGTCTTTTGTTCTTTAAAGAAGTGCAGGTGACTTGGTGCCTGAGGGTGCTCAGGAACTGATGGATATTAAAAGTGAGTTACAGATTCTGTTCTGAAGATAGAGCATGCAAATTTCAAATATTTAATGTGTTATAACCAGTTTTTCTAGACAATCCCTGTAGCTCCTGTAAAGTCTCTCAGATGAGCTCCAATTGTGATGAAGTAGAATGCAGTAAGCTCTAAGACTTCATTAAACAATTGAAACTGTAGGCTGTGAACTAGGCCTGCAGAGGCCTGAGTAAGAAATATTTTTATGATATGGTATTACAAGTTGTGTTTTACATTTTTCAGAAAGAAGGTACTATCGTTTGTTGTAATTGCAGGTTTTGCTGGCTGCTACTTCTAATTTCATTGTTTCTTTGGCATCGGATCAAGGACAGCAGTTTTAGAGCTTTAAATTTTAAGGTTGCAAAAGGGTCAAGGAGATAAGTGTTAATTTTAGGTTGCTTAAATGTTGAAGATCTCTCTGAGTGTTTGCATCCTTCTTTAACGTTTATGTTGTGAGAAGCATTCGGTGCTGGCAGCCAGCTGGGTCTGCAGTTTCCTTAGTTAAGTCTGCTGCTGTTCAGCAGTTTGGTTGGAGCACAGCTGATGTGAACCCAAGACAGCCTAATGAGCCACTTTCCCTCCCTCATGATTCCAGGGATTCATCTGTTGGCCAGAGAGTGTTAGCCTTTCCCTGTACTTTGGCTCATTCTTTCTCCGAGTAGCTGTTGGTAGCTGGCTCATCTGATAGCCAGGAGCTGGCCACAGCTAATGTGGGTACATATTTACTAGTTTGCACTCTGTCCTTCATGTACTTCAGCACTGGCACTGCAGAACTTCACAGTGCCAAACAGCTGGGATAAACACCTGGGATTTTAGCAGAAGTTGATTTCTGTGCTGACATGGCTACACTGCTGTCAGTACACCTGCTAGCTGGTTTTGATAATAGAGTTGGCACATGATGCTGTGCTTTTTTATATGGTGTGGCTGTTTATTACTGTTGTCAGACAAAGAACAAATGAAGGAAGTTGACCATTTCCCCGTCTCTCTTATTAATCCCAGCCACACTGAAGGGTTTGGGTTGTGCTCTTGCACATAGTTCTTCTCAAGGAGAAGGAACAGTATGAGTTGCATCAGAATGGCAGATCGGTCTGCTTGGATGTTTTCCTACAAATTTTGCTCAGGCTTGAGTGCTCAGGAAAGCTGAGAACCAAAGCCAAGGATGATTGTGGTAGGGATGGTTGAAAAAGTCAGAAACTCCTGGAAGCTGGGCTGTGATGGAGCAGGAGAACTTACAGCATTCTTGTCAATGAAAGCCGTTCTTTCCAATTTCTGGGGATCAGCAGCTCTGCTTTTCAGTTAGAGCTGGGTGCACACACCAGTTGTCACTGTAGACTAGACTTTGCTGGCAATGCTAATGTTCCCTGCCATAGAGCATAGGGTTGGATCACTGTCATGCCACAGGTCATAGGTATTTGAATGGCCCTTTGGAGTTATTTGCCTTTTTCTTCCCATAGGGTACTTTTAATGAATTAGACTTTGAAGTTAGGATGAATGAATCCAGATCAAGGTGCTAGGCAGTCAAGTTCAGCATTGTAGATTTAGTTCCTGCCCCATGATACTGTCTTTAAAGTAAATTTTTAAAACATAATGATAGAATGTATTTTAGACATTTTATTTCTGAAATACCAAGCTTATTTAATACTTTGGTAAATTGATTTTCAGGAAATTTCCTGTTTGCTGGATTACATAATACAGTTGTCAAGTCTGGAATAATTTGGTGAAGAAGATTTAATTACATCAGTGCCCTGAAATAGTATTCAGAGTAACGTTGAAGATCTTTTGAAGCCACTAAAAATGTAAGTAAATATCTTCCAGAAACAAGTCAAGAAAGAAGGTTATATATAACCAAGTTAGTGCTTCTGATGCATCAGTAATCGTTGCCACAAAAATGGGTGTTTGTGTTGTACTAACAAGAGTATAGATATGAAGTTGAGACTTAATATAATAATAATATAATGATGTAAGATGGCAAATATAGTTTACCTTTAAGAACCTAAGCCTTAAATAAGAATCTTCGTCATATCTGACCAGTAAATCTTGCTACTCGCTCTAGTTACTTACACCTTCTTATTTACCATAAATATATCTGCTAAAATAAGTTTTTGTAAAATTTTTGCCTTGTAATGCCTTGTTTGTTTCTTGAGGTCTCAACACTTCTAAGCATTTATTGCTTTGTCCTATCTGGCGATTTAAATTTATGATGCATAATTGTTTTCTGAGACTTGAGTTTAAAGTAACTATTGGTAGCATGTTCCATGAGTACACACAAAGTAACCATGGGGGAGGTTTAATGATTTTAACTTGATTTCTGATTTGTGATCTATTATAATTTATTGTCCTGTGTTCTCATAAAAGTAAATAGCCCACAGCGTAGGGTTCATTTCATCAACTGTTTAAAGTTATATTGTTGTGGTTTTATTTTATTACTATTGTAATTACCATCACATACACCAGTTGAAATGGGATGCAGTGATGTTTCATTTGAAATGGAACGTAGAGAAATGACTCATTTCTCAAACTACTATGATCCAATTTCTAATCTATGTTAGTCTTTGCACATATCTAATAACTTGCATTGCTTGATTTTGGTTCTTAATTTCTAATGCATGTGGGGACATTGCAATATTTTAAAGATTGTTTTCAATTTGTTTGTGTCTTATCTTGCTTTTTGTAGGTCTTTTCAATGATTTGGTCACAGGCATCTGCAGACTTTTTCCCAGAGTTCTTTTAGAAGGCAATAATTTAGAAAAACATTTCACGTTCTTCTTTCAAATATAAAGTGTGTAGGGATTACTCAGAAATGCTATTTTTCTTTTTTGCCTACTAATATCCTAGGCTAAAGTTATTCTGTGAACTGTCATAATACTTGTATTTTCTTGCGTTTTCAAGCTGATAATTGAAAGCAATGATGACAGACATAGGAGATGGACCACATTTGGGAGAAGATCTGGCAGATGCAAAATCTATTCCAGGTTTTAAAGGGTAAGTGAGGTACTTTTGGTTTAAGTCTTCTATTTAAGTCTTGAGGAATCTTGTGCTGTAATGGGAGGTGAGAGCCACAGAAGAAATGGTGCTAAATGGAAAAGTTTCAATTATCATAAATTGTAATAATCATAAACAACTATTAGAGTTGTACTGACTTTGAAAATATACAGTGTGTGACAGAACAGGCCACATGCATGTACAAGGAACTAAAAAGCAAAACACTTGAGGTGCAGTTAGGCTTAGCTTAACAGCATTATCAAGTGCTTAGTTCTTCTTGAGAAGAGACATCTGTGTGCCACCCTAGCATAAACGTTCACCTCTTTCTATGCAGTGCTCCTAGAGCTGATCTGAGCCTGTAGAAGACAGCTCAGCTGCTGGAGCTGACCTGCTGTAGGTGTAGGGTGGTGTGTGTGGAAACAGGAGTGCAAGAGGAACTCAGGGAGTGGAAGGGAGGAAACGCAGTCCTGTCAGCTAATTGTTACACTGGTCTAGCATTGTCATCAGATTATGCTCTCTCTGGGAACTTATTTTGGTTCTTTTTAACATTTCAATGAAAAAATAGGTTTTAAGAGCATTATGGACTTTTATTTGCAAAATATAGGATGATTGCAGGCCCCAGTGTTGTAACAACTTACGCCACATATGTGCTTAAATGAGAAGATCCATACCAGCTTCAGCATCTGTGGGCTGAGTAAAATTGACAGCTGTTGCAGAGTTGTGAGTGGTGAGGGGGTTGGTGTGCTCATTAATTGGTGTGCAGAATTACAGCTGCATGTAGAGTCTTGGTCTCTTGTCGTGGATGGAATGAATGCACTTGTAACAGAGAAGAAGTAGCGATATATTTATTGATACAAAACAGTGATTTAACAGCCTTCAATAATAGGTACAGCAGGGGTTTAACAAGATTCCATGGCAAGGTACACTTGATTATTTACAGCATAGAGGACAGGGTCAGATAAAACTGTCAGGGAGACCCTGCTGTTGAGACATTATGTTCAGAAAGGACAAAGGACTGCCTTGCATTCTAAACTCCTTCTCAGAGCTAAGTCTGGGTACAGCTGGGTCAAGACTTAGTCCTGGGCTTGGTCAATGGTTTATGTCTAAAGGGTTATATGTGCACAATCGATCCTTTATATCACTTCGCTAAGATTTTCAAGTTTAGCGAGCTATCAATTACTTACCTAGAAGCTGTTGTGGTGAGGAATCTCTCAGCCTTAAGGAGAAACCTAGAGGGGCATCCCTGCTGGAGGGGAGATCCTGGTGGGCAGCCTGCTGTATGTGGAGTAAGAAAAGTGACTTACAGTCATATTTGCATATGAGCTGTATTTTGGGATGGTGCATGCTCAGCTAGCCCTCAGATGTTGGAGAAGACTTATGGCTCTTAGCTATTGTGTTAGCTATCTCCCCAAAGTCCAGCTTCATCCAGATGTAGCCATCATGCTGGTGGCTATTGCTTAAGCAGGAAAGGAGCACACATCTGCCACATCTTTTTAGGTTTTGAATGTTTTCTTGTGGAAAATTCAATGATAATGACTTTTGGTTAGAATTCAGAACAGATTTGCTTTCTCAGAGCTAACCTTTCCTCCAGGTACATAAATTTCAAAAGATTATAGTAAAAAAACCCAACTGATTTCTTGTTGATACAGTAATTGGCATCCTTAAAATAAGTTTTCATATTCTCCTGTTCAGAGGCATTATGATTTTAAACACAGTTCTTCCTTGATTCTTTTAATTTTAAGCCTGTTGCAAGTTCCACAGAAGGTTACTACAAATGCAACCTTACCAGTTTCATTGGGCTTGCTAAAATAGCCTATTACTGTCATTATTTTGAAAAAAGAGATCAGAAATTAACACCTCAGTTTTGTCTGATTTCTATACAGAAAGAACCTACCTGCTAGCAAGTCTATGGACTCTGGAATTCTGCCAGACTACAGTTACAGAATGGATTATCCAGAGATGGGGGAATGTGTAATAATAAACAATAAGAACTTCCACAGACGTACTGGTACCACTTTCAAGTTTTTGACTTTTTTCCTTAATTTAGATAAATTAGTGCTGTGTGTTATCCTTCAAAGTTAAAGATGCAGACCAGTTTTGATTGCACTCTAAAATGAAGTCATGGGTGTGATTCATTTCAGTCCATTCTTCCAAATATGCATAGAGGGAACACATTAGGGTGTAGCAGTAATGAGGAGGAAAATTGATCAGCAATACAAGTTTGTCTTACCTTTTAGTCATGATTCCTATTTTGCAAATGAAATTCTTCTTATGTCCTTAAATAGGTAAGTAGATATAAAAATTAGATGTAGATAAATCTACAGTACAGGTGCAGAGGATGGGAGATGGTGTGCACATGTAACAGTGCAATGTTTTCTCTGTTAGACTGAATCTGGAATAATGGAATATTTCAGATTGATTCAGGTATAAGTGAGAAAAGAAATTGGCTCAGACCATGACATCTATATAATATAAAAAAATAACACATTTCTCTTATGTATAGGGATGCTACCCCGTTCGGGTACAGATGCAGATGCTGCAGGTGTCAGAGAAGTTTTTATGAAGTTGGGATATAAAATAAAGATCAACAATGATCTTTCGTGTGAGGACATTTTTAAACTATTGAAAAATGGTAAGTTGTTTTATGTTTAGTGTGTGCATTAAGTCAACCACTGTTTCCAAATACATCTCTTGCCCTCACTTCTCTTCTTTCTGGGTTCTTTTAGATGATATTTCACACCTTCTGGTGATTTATTGCTAAGGATGACATGTACATCAAAGTTTCTCTGTTTATTTATCTTTGCTGTCTCTTCATCTTTTGTGCCATGACTGTTTTCACTGTATCATTTCTCATCTTCTAAAGAAGGCTGGAAAAAAGGCTGAAACTTAAATGTAGACTGACTTATATTCTGACCCTGGGATCACTGAAGCTCTGTGAGTTGGAAAGAAAACTGCTAGATTGGGTAGAGGGGTTCTGTGCTAAATGCTTAGTGGTGTGGCCCAAAGAGAGGTTCTGATTGAGGGACCAGACCTGCAGGTGTGTGGACTGAATTTTCTTTTGGATAAACAACTCACATTTTGTTTATCTTGTGAAACAAAACACCCTTCTCTTGAGTGAGAGCTTCATACTACTGTGTTAGTCCTGCTTTGTTTGGACTTGGCTACATCTAGATCCTTACATTAAATGGTGCCTGGAGGTATCAGTACTCCTGGAACACAGGCCATTCTAGTTAACTGTTGGAAGGTTCTCTGCCATGACTGTGACTCATGCCCACTAGTGCTCTCCCACACTGTTCCAGGTCACACTTAAATAGTAAAAGTGTTCCAGTGATTATTCCTAACAGCAGTTAGCCTGCAGCAATCCTGGTCTTGATTTCTGTGTTTGGTTTTGTTTGGTTTTTGTTGTTTTGTTTTGTTTTGTTTTTTGTTTTTTTTAATGAAAGTGTTTATGCCAGAAAATATTCCCAGGCATGGTTATTTTATTAGTATTGTTGCAGCTGGTCTGTTGACAGTAGCTGAAAATGTGACTCTTCTAAATGCAGTGCTTGTCCATAAATTGTAGAAATGCCTGAGTATACATCACTTGAGTAAAGTCGAAACAGTTAATTTCTTCCAGAACAGAAATTTAGTGTTTTGGTAAGCACTAAACAGTAAGACTTCAGATTTAGGGACTGTTTTCACTTTTCATATACAAATTCTTGCATCTTTCTGCGTTACCACTCATAATTTCTTTTGGATCCTTTTTTTTAAACCTTGTTTGTATCTTTTCATAAATTTGAAAAAATCATCTTGGTCCTCAAGTACATTTCCCACAATGTCAGGCAACAAAAGACACTGGTGAATATAAATTCTATGCTATTTGTATACCACAAGATGGAGGGGAAAAAAAAGTCTAAATCTACAAACACTTTATATCAAGTTTAAATAACTGTGAGTACAAAATTAAGAAGTCTTTCTAGACCTCACTACAGGTAAAAAGTGAGCGAGAGAGAAGTGTACTGCTAGTACCTAGGTCCCTGCAGGAGCAGCAACAACTGTCATGCTACATTTAGTTCCCATGTAATCCAAGTAGTTGAAGCACCCCCAAGTGGAAAGAGAGATAGGACTTCTCCATTCTTTTCCAAAACTCAGGATGTTCCGTCAGTCCAGTCCCAGATCACAAGACTGACCATTATTGCATGAATGAGCTGTGTCATTCAGACTTTGAGATACTGTGGGAATACCCTTTCTGGCTCCTTACAGTATTCCTGGCCTGTCTCTGTGACCATGTTTTGCAATGGGTAGGGTTGGCCCTTAATTTGGATTTCCTGTGCCCAGCCTCCTGCAGTAAAGTAGGCAGGTGGCTTCTGTTCGGAAGTGAAAACTCTTTGGAGGTTTCTAAACATACAAATTAGTTCTTAAAGATTTCTGTTACATAGGAAGGATCGAATGTTCCAAATTTTTAGGGAATATAGAAAGTTAAAATAATTCTCTTTTTTCTTTCAAGTTTCTGAAGAAGATCACAGCAAGCGAAGCAGTTTTGTTTGCGTGTTGCTAAGCCATGGTGACGAAGGAGTGATCTATGGTACAGATGGGCCTCTTGAACTGAGAGCACTAACAAGCCTTTTCAGAGGTGACAGATGCAGAAGTTTAGCAGGAAAACCCAAGCTCTTTTTCATTCAGGTGATGTACAGCTGAACAATGATCATCAAATCAGACAGATAGTTTAAAAAAAATACCATTTCCCACCAATTATTAATGCAAAAAGTTAATCCTTTCTAAAGGATTTAAATATAATTACTCTCAAAGTAAGATTCTCTTCAGGTCTAAAGTGGCACAATTTTCCCTATTAGGTAGGCAGTATTTATAACAGCTGACATTGCACTAATTCTATGTATTAAATAAAATCTTAGGCAATATTTTAATGAGTTTCTGAGTGCACTTTTGAATGAATATCTAACTTACTCAAGCTGTGTAGCTGTTTTAAATAAATGTTACTGCTTTTCTTTTGAGTCTGTCTAATGGAAATGTAACACAAAGTCTTGTTATTTTTGCAGTTTTTTAACCATGATATTATCATTTTTAAAACACAAAATATCGATATTTTTATAATGATCACTGCCTTTATTTTTTTATTTTATTTTCCGTTCTTCCTTCCACCAAATAGGCTTGTAGAGGAACAGAATTAGATTCTGGTATTGAGACAGACAGTGGATCAGAAGAAACAATGTGTCAGAAAATACCTGTAGAAGCAGACTTCCTGTATGCCTATTCTACAGCTCCGGGTGAGAGACTGTATCCATGTTAGCCTGCACTCATGCTATAAATGACAATTTGGAGTTGGACCGAGTCAGTAGGTGACTTCACTTGTATAGAATGTCCCTTTGGTCAGTTTGGGTCAGCTGTCCTGGTTGTGTCCCCTCACAGGATCTTGCCCCCTCCCAGCCCCTTGGCAGGGGTAATGTTGGGGAGGCAGCGCTGCTCAGCAGTAGGCAAAGCACTGGTGTGTTATCAGCACCTTTCCAGCTACCAATGCAAAGCACAGCACTGTGAGGGCTGCTATAGGAAAATGAATTCCTGCTCAGCCAGACACAATACACTCTTTCATGGAAATATATATTTACTTCCCTGAATCACTTTTTTTACCTTGATTTGATTTCTTTTTGATGTAGTTGCTATTCTCAGTTCCTGTAAAACCCCTACCAAACCCTGAATATATCCTTCTCACTAGCAAACCCTCAAATGTTCATCTGCTGGAAATTTAGTTAATTGGAGTTGTGCAAATAATTTACAGCAAGAGGAAAAGATATTATTCTGAGAGAACAAAACAATCAGATATGGAGAATTGGATGATAAACACCAGCATATTATTTGTCTATCAACTGTATTTGCATTGGATACTTAAACAAAATTGGTAGTGGCAGAGCCCTTCATATGTGCTTTACATTTCCACTTAGCAGAAGTAGGTTCAGTCTTCAATTCTGCACATATTCCTGAAGCTAGTGACACTGAGACCCATTTTTCATCTGTACTGTCACCTCTCCTTTGTATTCATGTACTCCATGAAAAATAGTGATTAATGACTAAGATTGCTGCAGCAGAAGATAGTTTTCCTGCCTTTTGATTTCCTTCATACTTAAGGTTTTCTTAGATTGTAGAAGATGACAGGACAGAAAAAAATTTAGAGTTGGAATTTGTGGAGATGATAAAATCTAAATGTTGTTGGTTGGTGGTTTTGAGTTCTTATTTTAAAACATTGATTGCTATTGGAAACAATGCATTGTTCCCCTACTTGCTGACCTGTCCTGTATCAACGGCTGCTCCATCTGATCACTTTGACATTGCTCTCTTCTACAGGCTATTACTCCTGGAGGAATTCAGCCGAAGGCTCTTGGTTTATTCAGTCACTGTGTAAAATGCTGAAGGAACACGCAAGGAAACTTGAACTCATGCAGATTTTAACTCGTGTAAATCGCAGAGTGGCAGAGTATGAGTCCTGCTCAACTCGACAAGATTTTAATGCAAAGAAACAGATTCCATGTATTGTCTCTATGCTCACCAAAGAATTTTACTTCCCTTCCTAAAATAATTTTTCAGTTCATGTTTTTATGTGCATTTTATATGCAATATTAGTACAAAATACCACTTTTAAATCTGAATAACTGTTCACTACTGTGTGTGGCACAATGAAGTGTCTCAAAGTTAGATATATGTCTGTTGTTAGAAGTGAAACATAGTATGGCTGTGTTAGAATTGCAAACCTGAGTAGCTGAAGCAGATTTGAAAGTAGTGCTCTGAATACCGCAAAAAATGAGGGAGACTGAAGAAAGATCACATCATTTATTGGAGCTCTTTGGTGCTACATTTCACTTTGCTGAAGGGGCAGAGGAAAGAAACAGTTCTCGTAAGTAGTTTGGTTTCATATCTTACGAAGAAGATTCAGAATGTCAGTGATGGTAATATGATAGTAGTGTCGTCATACATTTCTTCTTAACTCAAGTTCTTAATGTTTAGGTTATAAATTAACCTGAACTATTTTTACACTTTTGGGCATAAACTGTGGAAAACAGCCATTTCATATTTTTGCATAGAATTACGAAGCATGTTTAGAGTACAGTCAGTTTTTCCTGATAATTTAATAACTTTCTGTATGGAATATTAGATAAAGCGATTATATCAACGTCGTAGCTGTTTCAAAATAAATTTTGTATTCTGTCCTTGAAGCTGAGTGCCTAAGGGACCAGTTTTCCAAAATGTCTATTTCTGCAGCTCCCTAAGAGTGGAGCTGTTGGGACATATTTGGGGCTATAAGAACCAGTGCAAAAGGAAGTCTGCATTCTGAACAGTCTGCTTTCCTCTTTTTGGCCTTAAATAAGAGTGGGTTTGCTCTGTGCGTACCACATGTAATCTGTGTGAAAATTTAGATCTGTGATACTGGAGAAATTTCACTTCATAATTCTAATTTCCATTGAGTTAATTACAAACTTCAGCTAAAATATGTTAACAAATAGTAAATTGATATCTCTTGACTCTGAATTTTGTGAAACAGACTTTTACAAAATTGCAAAACATTTTTACTGATATTTCAGCTTGTAGCAGTCTTTTTAAGATCAGTGGAAGACAGAATATGAAATTACTACAGGTGCTTGTAAAACAAGACTTGAAACTCTTTTAAAACTGTGTAGCAAAAACAATGTTGGCAAATTGATGTTCACTTCCAGAGGCATTTGGTACTTGATTTTTTTAATTAAATACTGTTTCCTAGATTGTATCATGCTTTTCAATGTATGTTTTTTGTTTAGGGTCTGATAGCTTTTGCAGATTAATTTTAACTTTAATTATATCCTTTTTTCCTCAAATTACTGTTGTCCTTTTTCTCCCCACCTGCCTTACCACCTGAAGTTGAAAAGAAGCCACTTTAAAGCATTGTATGCCATTGTATAGGCAGGTAATAAGAGTAGATTAATGATTGAGACTTGGGAAATGCAGGTTCAAAAGAGGTGCAGAGGAGACAGTTTTAAGCATTGTAGATGAGTTCCCTGATGACTGCCTGCTGGAGAGAAGCAATCTTGTCTCTCCCTTGTAGAAATGTGCTGTGAGAGTGAGTTGGTCCATTTTAATTCATTGAACTTTCAGTTCTGGGCAGATTATTGCCCATGCTTCTGCTGAAAAATTAAATAGGCCCCTTCTTCTTGTAGGTTGTGAATTACAACAAGCATTTGTAAGGTTATGTGTTGTATATGTATATGTTGTGAATGACTGACAGGACTTCTCTTAATCTGCTTCAAAGTAATGGGGCATAGGGATGTTCCTTGAGGTCTTAGTTATTTTGCTATGAAAAACTCCTGTCACAGAGTTTCCTCTTCCCTTAGATTTAATAAGTTGTGGTCTTGATTTGTCTTGGTCCTTTAAAGGAAAATGGTTGTACAGCTTTTCAAATGGTCTTCAAAACAGAGCAAAACAAAACCAAAGCTAGGGTACAATGAGTAGCGAGTTGGGAGAATGAGGCCTGCAGCATGAGATACACTGTGGCAGATGTGGGAAGGGGATTTCCCGAGGTATGTCATGAGATATATGCTGGAGGGATTACAGTGAGCATGATGGCCTGGTGATGGGGGGTGATGGGTTATCATTAATCTTACCTTAGCTCTGCAATTGGCCAGATGGAAGGGGGAGTGATACACGTTCCATCCCTGGGCATGACCCACAGCCTTTGTAGTCTCTCTGTCTCCGTAACTCTCCATATCCCTCTTTTATATATAAGGTGGCTGCCCCACCCCACTGTTCATGATGACATTAACAGGATACTTGACTACAGTCTCACCTTTACTTCTCCCAAAAGTATTTGAAATCCTTCATGGCAGAGGGTGAGAATGTGACTGCCATGCAGACAAGTTGATGGGCTTGTTCCTCTCTTCTCCCTAAAGCAGGGACATCTCTGGGAAGATTTCTGCCTGCACCAGAGCATGCCTGGGAACACTTGTACATAGTGCTGTACTCCCAGATTATGTAGGTCTAGTGAATTTATCACTGGCAATCTAACAAGAATCTGTTACATTGTCTGTTGCTCCAGTAAACTGCACTATTTGTTAACGTGTGGTCATGAATGAGACCAGACTTTGAGTGTAGCCCACATTGTGCATCTGAGATCTTACTGAACGCAGCCTGACTTACAGTGCTGAATTGGTTATAATCAGAAATGAAGCCTAGCCCCACCCAGCCTCTCTGATCTCTGAGGAATAATTGGAAAGCAAGGGAGTTTATTTTCTGCCGAATTTCTATACTCTAAACACCAATCATTTAGTAGAGGTAGGGCTTAGGAAATGAGGTATTCCCATCAAATCCTTTCAGGACAAGAGCCACATGTTACTCCCAAGTCAGTAGATTCCTTCACAGTGCCAAGGAGGCATCTAGATACTTCTAACTGAGGGATGGTGTTCCAGTCTGTAGGACTCACTTGTAGAGACAGCCTGTTGGAGAAGGCAGAGGGAGAGGTGATAATATCCTTTTTTCTCATGTCTTATTAGTCTCTGTCCTATTTTTCTCATATCTTTCCTGAACACTTACTCTATTTGTAATAATCTTCCATCCCACTGCCTCTTACCCAAATTCAACCTTTTGGCTGGATCACATTTTCCTAATTACCCATGAGCTCACTAGCTCACCAGACCTCCTTGCCATACCAAGGGTATGAAAACACTTTGATGAAAGTGAATGTACTACCCTGGTGGGAACAGTTCATCACTTCTACGAGGGAGACCTTCATGCCAAGTGTGGCTGCAGTTTCCAAGCTCAGCTGGAAAGCAAACACCTGTTTTCACCTGAAAATCTGTGACTACCTGGATCATTGGATAAATTGTGTCCAGAAGGCTCTTAAGAAGTCTGACATTAGTATTTTGCTGACTTGAAAAGCCAACAGAACCACAAACTTTTCAAAAATCAATTATGAAGTTAAAAAGATGGTGTATGAGCTACCTAAAAACTTTCACTGTTTTCTAGTAAAACTAAAAAAAAAAAACAAAACAAAAAAACAACCAAACAAAAACCAAACCAATAAAACCAAAACCAATTTCCTTTTTTTTTTTGAATAAACACCCTTAATGTTAAGCAATGGAAGGAGGAAGTAAAAGACCCTGGCTGAAACTGGGGAAGCAACTCATGCTGTCTCTTTTACAGCAGGTCAGATATTCCCTTATGGCTAAGCAAATCCTTACTTTGAATGCAGTCAGTCTGCCTTCTTCCCATAACAACCTCTGAGAGTACCTATTAGGCCAAGTACTAGGTCTCTTTCTATACATGATGCATTCATTGCTCTTAGAAGTTTATATGGTTTCTCCTTATTATTTTTTAAACTGGATTAGTATACATTCACTGAATTACTATACAATCACATGCAATTTCTATTTTTAACTATATATCAGTTATTTTTTGCTAAAGCCAGGCAGTATGCATATGAAATCACAGCTAGTGGTTAGAAATAGTAATAGTATGAATAACAACAGCTAAATTAAAACTTGTCACCTCATATTCTATAGGGAATGTTACTAATTACCTGGAAAAACTACCTTTCAGCTGTTTATTTCCTCCTGCACTTGATTGCAGACAGCAGAACAGTCACAGCAGAACTCTGGCTTTTTGAGGGACCAGGGTCAGAGGTAAACTACTGCTTCATCACCACCGGGTGTCACTGCAGATAGCACAATAATCTCCAAAACTCACATTAATGAGTCATTCAAAATGAGATCCAAACACCTGCTGAATGAAGCAACCCTTCCACAGCTGTCAGTGGTTGTTTGCCGTCTGTCAGCTCGTGTGTTTGTTACATCCTGGGACTTGCATCCCAAAGTATGCGAGAACATCACATTGCTGCTTCCCTAGAAAGCCACCCTGCCTTATTGCATATCAGAGTAAACCAGAATTGGCTGATTTCAAGGAAGAAAGGGTTGGTTTTGCTGCCCTAGACCTACGCAGAGAATACTTCCAGCTATGGAGCATGTCCCCCTCCATATCCCTGTCATACCACTGATAATCCTGTAATGTTTAATAAAAAAAATCTACAGCACCCACCAAAACAGGTTTCTGTCTTCAAACAAATGACTGGTACAATAGCTTGCTTTGCCTGCATCATGACAGTCAAGTAGTGGAAACAGAAGAAAGCCTTGTAAGCTCCTAATTTTAATGTTATGTCTTAAAATCAAATTCTGAAGTTCAGATTTTCCTGGATAATCACAAACCTAAAAATTAGGACCTGGCTTTTCCGAACAAATGAAACAATGTTCTCTTCTTCCTAGAGATCAAGATGTTCTGTCACGAAGACAGTTGCATAATTAGAGTGCCTCAAAAGAAAACAAGATGCACAGTAATCATTTCCCAAAACTGATTTTGCCCATGATATGAAAGGACTGGCAATGGTGCTCTGCCTTTGTCTGCTGAGCACAAGACCAGAATATTTCTGTCTAGTTGAACATGGTGAGTTTTACAGGGACTTACCAAAGAAATTCCATAGAATGGGGTGTGTAGAAGACCAGCCTAGATGACCTAATAGGTCCTCCTGGCTTCAAAGTGTATACAGAAAGGTACTGTGCAAATCCGTCTCATTACCTCTGAAAGAAGACCAGTAACAGGTTTTCCAGAATATGCATAAAGCAGTAGTAATATTATCTGAGTGGTTTGAGAGTATCTGATGCAGATGTACCAACCACAGTACTCCATGACCATTAAAAAAATGCTGGTTCTCCTTATTTAACCACAAGACCTTTACAAAGAGTAGTGGCGACAACCATCACTGTGCAATTTACAATCATCTGCATAAAAACATGATTTATAGTAAATGCGAACAGGGTGATTTAAATTTGCAAGGTCCTTCTTAACAGAGACAAGCATTTCCTCTTTCTGTCTGCTTCTGATACTGAACACAGAACATTTTGTGTTCCCTTTTACTCCATTCAGCTAAAAGCCACTTCCTCAAATGCACAGCCCATACCTCTCCCACATGATGCAATGCCACGAGGCTGGTTGAAGGCAGGAGTAACCTCCTCTGCATAGAGTGCTTCTCCTGCTAAGCCTCTTCACTCTTCTTTGCCTCCTCATCCTCAGCTGGCTCCCCATGCTCAGCATACTCCCACCTCGCCTCGGCTGAGGCTATGAGCTTTCTGGATGAGGGATGACCTTTAGGTGATGGGGATGCTGCTGCTGCAGGAGGTCCTGAGCCTGGACATGCACTTGTAAGACTGTGGCTTCCCCACCTGACATCTGGTCCCATTGCCCACACTGCTGGTAAGAGTGGACCCCAAGACACAAGAGTGGTGTAGGTTTCTTCATTCAGCCTGCCCGTTATTAAGACCTCAGGAAGCCAATAAATAACCCCAAGTGGGCTTTGATCTCTCTGCCCTTCAGGCTTGACATTTAAAGCCAGGAGTCCATAATTCTTCGTTAATCTTTTCTTTCCCAGGATGGGAATAAGAACGCATGCACTATTATGATAAAATTGTCTCCTGAGATCCATGAAAGATGGGAGAAGCGTCAGAAGAAGGATCCAGCTTTACTGAGTCTCCAGCAGCACAACAGGAGCTCTGCTTTATGTTTGGTAGCTTCTGCTTGCTGAAATGCTGCTGAGTGAAAGCACAGACTCACAGAATGTTTTGGGTTGGAAGGGACCTTAGAGACCACCCAATTTCAACACCCCCTGCCAGAGGCATGGACAGCTTCCACCAGACTACACTGCTCAAAGCCCCATCTAACCTGGCCTTCAACTTCCAGGGATGGCACATCCATAGCTTCTCTGGGCAGTAGAGAATTTCTTCCTGTTATCAAATCTAAACCTACCCTCTTTCAGTTTGAAGCCATTTCCCCTTGTCCTGTCACTACATGCCCTTGTAAAAAGTCCCTCTCCAGCTTTTTTAGAACTCCTCAGGTATTAAATAGCTACAGTAAGGTGATGCCAGAGCCTTCCCTCCACCAGGGCAACCAACCCACATCCAAAGGCAAAATGAAAATCAGATTCTTCCACCCCTTTCACTAGTTACGATATTTTTATGCCTGCATGTGATGGATAAGCCTCCCTGGCCAGCACCCTGCTCTAGTGGGGCTTTCTTGCAGATCACCTCTTAAGAGCCAGTGCTGCACAGGGCTCGGTGGCCCGCAGGACTCCAGGTTTCTGTAGGAAAGCCCAAAGGGTGGCATTCACTTTTCTAAGTAAGTCACAAAAGAAGAGTGGGGGTTTGAGTCATACTGAAATCACATCAAAAACAACAGGTGGCTTAGCTGCCCAAAGTGACCTGGCTCTGTGATGGTGACAGAACAACAGCCTGAGCAGCAGGGAGGGACAGCAGCAGGACAAGCAACAGCATCTGTGTCTCCGATCACCAGGTGCTGCAAGGGCTGTATCCCCTCAGGGCCAGATACAGGCTGGGTGAGCTGGGGAGACCCTGCTGGGGAACATGGAATAGAGGCTTTACCTACTGGGCTGTGTCAACATAGGCACATTTTGATCAGCTTTTCCCAAGGGTACCACTGTGGGAGGCAGGGGGGAGGGCAGCAGAAGCAAGAAGGGCAGCAGTGAGGTGGGAGACCTGAGCAGGAGGTCAGAAGGTGGCACCTCTGACTACAGCCTTGAACTACTGACCAGCAGCTCTGGAAACCTCTGGGAGAGAGGAGGCTTTGCAGCAGCGTATTAGCTATGCTGAGTCTTTTCACTTGGATGTTAACCTCAGGAATGTAATCAGAGAGCTGATTATAAATAGTTTGTGCAGTTGTTGATGAGATTAAAATGTGCTGCCACAGGTGGTTGGAAGCAAAGGGTTACTCCAGTGTCTGCTCAAGATGCTGTACCTCCATCATCTATGGCTGCACAGCAAGTCGGAAAAAGAGAAGTGCTAAAAAAATACTCAAAAAATGGTCCCAGGGAGAGGGGAAAAGAGGAAGCAGCCTGGCTTACAAAACTGGGGGTGAGGGACAAGGGAGAAAAGGCCAGGGAACACAGAAAATTAAGAAGGAGGGAGGACAGTCACTGTGAGTGATCCCAGTCCAGGCATGAGCCAGGCTTACCTTAGAGCTAAAACACAGCAAAAACCTGCAATAAAAAAGACTAAACCAGCAAAACCTGAAAGCAAGGGCATGCCCTAAATATCAGAAGTAAAAACCTCCAGGTAAACCATCAATGTTAATTGTGTTCAGGTGACAGCATTTAATGGCGCATGGCAGAAAGGGAAAAGGAGATAGGGAAGGAGAAGTGCAAGCTGTGGGTGACCCAGCAGCTTGAGGCACTTGCTCCAGCTGAGTACCGTGCCCAGCATTGTGAGATGGGCACAAAACGTACCCAGGAACAGCTGCTTCTATCAGCCACGAGTTTGAGCAGCAGTTGCTGCCCGACCTGTGCTGCCTCAGAGAGTTGAGGAAAGCTCCCTGGAAAGGCCCAAATTTTACAACCTCAAAGACTTTGGGGTCATCATCCCTGGAGGCGTTCAAGAAAAGATTGGACATGGTGCTAAGTGCTATGGTCTAGTTGACAAGATGGTAATCAGTTAAGAATTGGACTTGATGACCTTAAAAGTCTGTTCCAACCTAAATGATTCTGTGACATCACAAGCAAAGGAAACAGCAGGCAGCACCAGTGGGGCAGAAAAGGAGGCAAGGAGATTATGCCAGGCAATGTAGAAAGACACCTGCTGTGGGTTTTTCTAAAGTTAGTATAGAAGAATTTTAAGGAGTGATTGGAGAGATGCCAGGAGCTGTGCAGGATTCTGCTCTAGACCATCATCCAAATGGGGGTGGCAGCTGGGAAGAAAGTGGAAGAGCACTTGCTGGGCAGTGGGACAAGGATGGCTTTGGTGGGCGTGGGGTCCAGGAAAAGCCTTGAAAACAGACAAGCAGGCTATGTCAAAAAACCATGTTTGGAAGAGAACAGTGAAGCAGCAGAGAGATGCAAGAGGAATAGAGGGATGACCAGTGGTGGGCTGGGAAAACCACCAGTACAGCCACCTCCGGGAAGCTGTCCGTGGGAAAACCGCCTGCGGGAGGCCCAGCAAAGCACTGGCGGCGGCCAAGATGTGGAGCTCTTGTGCAAGAGTTGTAGCTGTGAGGATGCCCTGCAAACGCCGGCTCACGGGTCCTCTGTAGGCAAGCATGTAGGTAAGGTGAGCTCTGCTGGTATCCATCGCAGGCTGCTTCCACGTTTGGAAAGGTGCTGAGGTCTCCCCATGCTGTTTCCCTGCCAGCTCACAGTGCAGGCAGACCAACAGAGAGAGAGATTACTCAGGACAGACTGACCTGGAAGCTCCAGATTTCACTCTGTCCTGCCTCTGAGTTCAACCTGATTTTCAGTTTGACAGGATAATGGATCAGCAGCACAGGGGATGGAATGGAGATTGTGTCTGTGAATGAAGAAATCCCTGAGGAGAGGTGAGTCAGGCCAAAAGGAGGAGATAAGTATGGAATGTTCCTCATTCACTGCTGAAAGTTGGAGTATTTGGGAGAAAAACAGCTCATCTATGAAATTCATAGATGGGAGAATACTGCTGAGGGAAGCAGAAAAAGAAGTGTTGCAAAGGATTAAAAAGAGTGCTCTGACATACACTAAAAAGCACATTACTTTCTCCCCCTTACTTCAAAACAAAATAGCAGTGATCAGGCTTGTCCCGGTGCCTGAAACACACATTGCAACTGAAGGCTGTCTTATTACCAACACCTGAGTTCCTGCACAAGTTACAGCAGCAACATTCACAGGTGTCAAGCTCTACAAACCCATTTAAATCAATACAATATTCCCATTGATACAGTCTTCCCAAGTTCTGGCTGGAGCTGTGTCCCTATGGCTGAATTTCAGCATCCCCTGGTGTGAATTTTCAGAACTTGGTGTTACCAGATTGTAACACTATGGGAGGCAGAACAAAAAGCAATCCATAACCTAAAGGGATAATACCTTGGATATGTTTCTTACCCAAGGTCTAAACGGAATGAGAAAACAAACCCTCTTTAGTGACATGAGATATAGCAATAGAACTAGGAAAAAAACTCAAACCCTATGAACAGAGAAACTTCAGTTGATAAATTTCTTGTGGCTTTATGCTTCCTGTTTATGTTCCTTTCATGCCACACATACGAAGGGGTGAGCTCTCACCAGGGCTTTTTGGGTGCCTGTGCCTGTGGTTGTGTCAAATGACTCCTGTGCATGTTTCTTCACTGGGGAGAAGGTGAGTGACAGCTGCTGTGGATCACTGGTTCTTACACTGACCATCATGGGCATCTAGAGTGCCCCAGGGATGAACAGGATGCTGAAACCTGTGTGCAGCTGAGCAGAATGAAAGCAGTGTGAAGACAACATGACCTTCTAGGATTCCTTCATTTTAATGATGGAGGTAATTTAAAAAGAATCTACATCTCACAGGACTGATAATAACCCCACTAAACTTGCCACTATCTTGCATTTAGGTTACAAGTATGAAGCTTTGGGGATATTCGCTAGGAGCCAGTTCACTCTCTGGCCTTACTCTGGATTTGAGCTCTAAGTCATGTCCCTTGTAATCACACCTGCAGCTGAATCATGACAGTAAGGGAAAACAAACATGGTGGTATCACACTTAAACTGGGAAATGAGATTCCAGTATGGATGTACATGTAGATGTGGCACTGAGCAACGAGACATTTCTGTGCAAAGGCCCTGCAAAAGATTGGAGCAAAATGCCATGAACCTCTGCAACCCAAAGATAAGAGCTGAAAAACTGTAAAAATATAGAGGCAAGCTTCCTCTGCCTCAGGCTTCTTTTTTCAACTGTGTCCTGATCTCTCCATAACTGCAAGAGATAAGGTATCTGTAGTGGAGTTCACCATTTACCTCCTTTCTATAACAGAGGATGGTTTGTTTTGCCATCTTGAAAAATATTGCAAAACACTCCAAACACTGATTGCAGGCCTAAGTCAACAGCATTGCAGGTGCCGCCCATTTCCAGGCTGCTTTTGCTCCACGTCCCAGAGGCATATATAGGAGACAGTAGCACAGCCACAGCCAAACTCTGCAATCTGCCTTGCTGAGGTCTCATGGGGATTTTGGTTGGGAAATGGGAAAACTGAAACTCAGATCTAATGAGATAAAGTGAGATCCTGAACTCACTTTAGTTGAGGCGGGGGATGGGAGAAAAGACATTTTAAGGCACAGGCAGCCCTGCCAGCGTCACTGGCACGGTGTCGGGCAGCGAGGAGGGGCCTTACCTGAGGTCTTACTTGCCTGCCCACACTGACTGCTGTGGTACCTGGCAGTGCATCAAGCCCTGCTGTCTTACACAAGTTTAACTTCCAGCAGGGATTAGCTGGCTTTGGCTTGGTGAAATCAAGACAGCCATGTCGGGTCGGGTGGGCTGGGGGCTGTGCATTCACTATTCCCAGTTTTCCACAAGCATGGAATAACAAAGGCAGGTAGACAGCAGTTCTATGATAATGGGCACGCAATGAACCCTCCAAGCTCCCTGGGTTTTGTCCTTTAGGCACTTCCTTCAAGTTAGCAAAATAACCAGCCTTAGCGTGCAAGCAACAGCATTGAAGTTCTGGCACAAAGTGGGAGATGAGGATCTGAAGAGCAACCTTAAAGCACCGGGCTTTTAGAGAGAGGTCATGTTTTCACCAGAACTACTAACAAAGGGGGACAAAGGGGCGTTTCGAGCAACCTGTCTTTTTTACCTTTCTCATGTCTTCAGCTCATCAGGACTACCACAACTACTGCATCAAAAGCAATGGGGCCAGCAGGTCAGGGGAGGTGACTCTGCCCCTCTATTCCACTCTGGTGAGACCCCACATGAAGTGTTGAGTCCAGCTCTGGGGTCTTCAGCACAGGAAAGACATGAACCTGTTGGAGTGAATCTATAGGAGGGAATCTATAGGAGGGCCTCCAGGATGTTCAGGGGGATGGAGCACTTCTCCTATACGGAAAAGCTGAGAGAATTGGGGTTGTTCAGCCTGGAGAAGAGAAGGCTTCAGGACGACCTGAGGCCTTCCAGTACCCAAAGGGTACCTACAGGACAGATGGAGAGAAACTTTTTACCAGGACATGTAGTGACAGAACAAGAGGGAATGGCTTCAATGTGAAAGAGAGTAGGTTTAGATTAGATGGTATGAAGAAATTCTTTACAATGAGGGTGGTGAGGCACTGGAACAGGCTGCCTTGAGCAGTTGTGGCTGCTCCATCCCTTGAAGTGTTCAAGGCCAGATTGGATAGGGCTCTGAGCAATCTGGTCTAGTGGAAGGGGTCCCTGCCCATGACAGGGAGGTTGGAACTAGATGATCTTTAAGGTACCTTGCAACCCAAGCCATTTTACTGATTCTATGAATCCAGACCCTGTGACCTCAGGGGAAAAAATAATAGTGTATCTTGATTGGTTTGGGTTGGTATTATAGTTTAGCTGTGCTGTCAAGCTGAGGGACAGGAAAGCAATAGTACAGCTGAAGTACACGAATAATCATATGTGGTGATAGGCCATATAGCGAAGCTCTTCTCAGAGCTGTCTTCCATGTCTGGTTTTTTTGCACATGAAACCATTTAATACAGTGGTATTTGGCTCTGGCCGAGGGAGAGAAGTCATTGACTGGACAGGCTGCGACTTCTCAGCTGGTGAAGTGAAATGCTGCTGCTGAGAGCACCAGCTGCTAAAAGTCACGCTGCTTTGGATGACTGGTCACGGACCAGCACCAGTGGACAAACAAGTACTTGAAATGTTCTTCTTAAGGAAATGAACACTGAAATGTTCTCAAGGAACAAGATTCCCCAGGCTGGGAAGAGAGGGGAGAGAATGTGATGAAACCCTTAAATATACAGTTCAGCCGGAAAAGAGTGGGGAAGCCTGCAAAACATTACCAGCAGATCTGCTAACAGCTTTTGTGTAATGTTCTCTGCAACTGTTCCACAAACTATTTACAACAGCTTTATGTGCATTAAGTTTTGGCTTGCCAAGCAATGAAACACTACCCTTTCTTTGAAGCTGATTGGGAACTATTAACACCTGCTTATCAGACTTTTACATATCTAGCCCAAGGTATAATTTTATAAGGCTTTCCCACACAGACAACTCGACTCTTCAGCCAGACCCACTCCACAAGTGAAATGGCAGTGCAGGAGGAAAAGAAATGCAGTGAAATGATACATAATTGCTTTTTCTCCACCTCTCTTATACAGGGAGCAGGTGAGTCAGCATTCCCATGGAACTACTTTTCTGTGAAAGAAGAAACTCTGCCTCAGCCTGGTAGCTGTTTACTCTTGCCTCTGCTTTTGGTATCTGCATACTAAAACTTTCCTGCAGGGTTGGTTACTGCTTATAAGCATCATAATATGCATACCTGTGGAGTAGTCCTTTCATTAGAAGGAGAATTTGCCCCCCCTGTGCAATTACTGAAAGCAAGGTGCAAATCGTAACCACAAGCACCTGACTTGTGTTTTTCAAAGTAGTCCCACTATTGTAATGTACTGCTGAAATCCAACTGGGTTCATGGGTCCAGGTGTCATGCCATGACTTACAGAGCTAAGGAAGCAAGCCTTCTCCTAGCTTTAAGCTGCCTAAATTCCTGCTTCTGATTGTTGTTGATTTATTTGAAATACTAAAACCACAAATACTAAAAGCACAAATTAATTATGCTACTGGAGAACCACCTTACAAAGCAATATTATTTCTTGTAGCACTGTACGAGAGCAGGGTTCCTGAGACAGAGAGGCACGTTTGTACCAGACACTGTAACACTGAGTAAGAAGAGACAGCTGTTATCTCTGGGAACTTATCATCCACATGGACATAAAAGACAAAGTCTGAGAGAAATAAGAGTAATGAGGAAACCTCGCAGCAGGCAGGTAAGACTGGGAAGGTAACTCAAATTTCCTGAGTCTGAGCTGACATTGACTCCACTAGCTTACCTTAAGAGACAGACCCTCTGAAGATCAAGGTTGACTGATCTCCTGGTTGTTTTTTAATTTGGGCATTTTAGCTCAGCCTATTTAAAACTCCCCTGCACAGCAATGGTCTTTCATCTCTCTGCCTCTCTCTGATCTGTGCTTGGGAAGTCAGCAGGTAGGGTGCATCACGAGCCTTGCTTCTGCATTGCATGTCACTAATTAAAGAAGCCATTCAAAATAAAGCTCCTACTCATGTTCTCTATTAATAGCCAAGAGCTTTCCTCCTCCCTTCCCCTCCCACAACCTCTTTCTTTTAAAGTGATAAAGCAACCCTGTCCAGGGTTTTGAGATCCCTTGTGCTCAGATACCAACTCAGCATCTTTCCAGCTGCATTACAGCAGTTCTCTGAAGAACTCAAGTGAGTTTCCTCAAAAATATGCCACATAACACCCCAGTAACCCTATCAAGATCCCAGTAGCAACAGGAGATTCTGGGAATAGATGACTTAAAATTGATGTCAGCTTTTACTGAGCCATGAAAGGTTTCTTGTTCAGACCCTGACACTGATTATCCACTCACTTCTGAAAGCCTCAGTTATGTGGGCTTAGCAAACCTGAGAGCAGGGCAACGGCCAGAGTGGCAGAAATGACTTGTCAAAAAAGAAGTGCAGTGAGATGGGCTGCAGGAGAGATGAGTCATGGACGAGATGCACTCCAGAAACAGCTCAGCAGGGCCAGCTGCTGCCTTTCAGAAAATTAACTTGCTGGACTTGACAAGCTAGAACTGAAGGTGCAGCAGAGGAGCTCAGCTTCAGCTAGTTCAGTGCATCTGGAAGATGCTGCATCTGCTCTTGCTTTGAGAGGACGGTCAGTTGGATGTGCAGAGGTCATGGAGAAGCACTCTGGAGATCAGTGTTGCCAGGCCACATACGTGAAAGCAGTCAGCAGACAGGACTTGTTATCCAAAAATTACTCTTTCGTTAATAATTAAACACTGATTAGCAAAGGTGAAAGAGCCAAAACTTTAAAGAGGGTGGTGAGCTGGAAATGGATTTGTAACTCATAGCGACCATTTTAACTTCAGATAGAAAAGCCTTACATTAACTGTTAATTGGGTCCCTCTTTTTTTTCTCTTTTTGTGGTCATGTTGGGTGGTGTTGCAGTATGAGCTGGGGAGTGCACCAAGGAGGAAAGGCTGGAGCTGTACTTAAATAGCCTCTCAAACATAGCATAAGAGGCTGCTGGAGGGTCAGACAAGCTGGGGGCCACACAGAGAATTGCCTGTTTTGTCAGCAGGAAACCCCCTGAGGAGGATCCCCCATATTATTGGCACCTTCACCATTGAGAGGTCAGTGAGGTGGCCATGTCCCAGCACCTCCTGCCTCTCCTCCTGACGTGGGCAACAGTCCCTGCCAATGCCCATTGCCCAGCAAAGGGCTGCACTGGCATGGACCGTGAGAAGTGGAGATGGGAGCTGGGATGCTGGTTTGTCCATGTGGGCACATCTGCCAGGGGATGTCCGGGGCAGTCTGGAGATAGTCCCATGGGTGGGTTGGCTCCCTCTGTCCTCCTGTCCTCCAGCTTTGGAGGGGACGAAAGAACCCGTATCATGGGGTGGAACCTTTCTCTCCACAAAGCCATGGGACCACGACAGGATTTAAGGAAGAGTATCATCTGCTTCAGGGAGTGATTGATGGGGGAATGTGCCTGGTTAGCATTTCTGCAACAAATATCCCTCGAAAGTCTTTTTATGTGAAAATCCACTACAAACAGGAAAGTGGAAAGAGAAAAGTGTCTTTCCCCTCAACAAAGAGAATTGAGCTCTTTTTAACAATAAATACATTTTGAATTAATAAATCAAAGCATGTATTTGCACATGATATGAAACAAAGCTCTTAATATCTGATTATTATCCTGAAGAAACATATTCATTCTGCTTTGTCAAGCCAATAGGCAACATATCACTTAACTTTATATTCTCCCTCAGTTTCACTGGGAAAATTGCCATAAAAGCTTCCACTTCAGTGAAACATTCAATTAAAGCAAGGCTAAGCAGGATCACTTTCAGGTATGATCTGCTGAAGCAGCCTGGCTCCCATCCAGGCTTTCTCTGCCAAACTCCACTCCAGTCCTGAAATGTCAAGATGTTGTACGTGTTTTTAAAGGACTTCTTCCCTCCCTAAATTTTGCTGCCAGGGCCAAGAGATGTGAGTAACCAAAACTGTCTCATAATGCTGTTAAGCACATTCCTGGTTCCCTTTCTTCTCTCCTAGTAAATAAAATGAATTGCGTACAGCAGCTGAGCTGGCGGAATGATGGGCTGAAGTACTGCAGCCAAATAAAAGCAGTGACAAGTAACATGAACAGGCACTATAGTCCTCAATAGTGTTCTTCTATGTCATATATTTGGTTGGGGCTCAGCAGATAGGCTCTTCCCACCTACCTGTCCTCCTGCAGCAGCTTCACAAAGGTGTGACTTTATCCAGCCCTTAGCAAATTCAGCCAGAAAGAGCCAAGAGATAAAATAATAACCTCTGATAGACATCTATTCTGCTAAGATTTTGTTATACCTTGCCAATCATATTTTTGTGAAGACACTTGGCTTTCCTGAAAGTGTAAGAGGCTTTGAATTGCAACGGAAAAATTTTATTTTGCAGTTTAGAGAAGCTACTGTTTAGAGATCTGGTCTGAGCAGATAGGTTTTCCATCTGGAACAGTTTTCTGTAATTATTACTTTAATTATTACCAATAAAAACAAAGCAACACTCCCACCATCTCATTTCTTAGCAATCAGAAGAACAGCACAGCTGGAATATGAAAGCTGAGAAGTACTCATTAATTTAGACACCCTGTTAAGCCTCTCATGGGTAGGTATCCCTGCTGGTGCAGCCCAATCAAACCCAAAGGAAATATCCCACGGATTTGCTCTGAAACGCGTTCAGGAAATTCCCTCTTTGTGCTACATGAATAGCACTGGGGTGGTGCTGCCGGCACTCAGTCCTGCTGCTGTCCATGGCTCCCTGCTGCAGCTGGCCAGGGGGGCCTCAGCCCGGGCTTCTGTCACTGGAGGTGACACAGCTGCGCCCTGCTGGGAACGGGCAGGGGCCTGAATCCTATAGGAACAGTCTGAGCAAGCTACACACTACCCTGCAGCCATTAGAGTGGGAGAAAAAAGGGGGAAAGGCCACAAAGAGTTTGAGTTAAGGAACCTGGACTAAATGAAGGCAAAGAGGGAGAGGTGGGAGGCTCTCCCCATCCACACTTCTGTGTGCACATTAACTTCAGATGCATGAAGGCTCTCCCTGAACTCGAGAGGAACTGCTCATGTCCTATTATTTAAGGGTCTGTTTGCTCAATTGGGACTTACGCCAGTTACTTTTTTTCCCTCCAGAGGTTGGGTAAGGAGGAAGAGACCCAGCTGTATCTCCAGGGTTCTAGCAACAAGCTTTAGTTTCTATGAATGTTAACATGAGCATAAATACTTCCAGAACACTGCAGAAACACCAAAACCCAGACCTTTTTACAACAGTATACACACAAAGTAAACGAAACAAAAAAACTCCAAACAAACAACCCTCCAACAAATGAAACTGATTTCAGAGGAAAAATTAATTAGAACTTCTTAAAAGGTTAATCACCACTTTTCCATTATACGTTGGGTGATTATTTGTGTTACAGTAATATGCAAATACTTTAAATTCTTAGCTCTAAAAATCTCATGGGTTTTTTGTTTGTCTGTTTTTCGCTTTTTTAATAAGAAAGGTGTCATTACTACCCAGTATCTAAAAATATCAGTGCTAAAGATTACATCAGCATTGGAATGTTTTTCACAGAACAAATTAAAACTGAAAATAAATTTAACTGTGCATCATGTTTAAAAATGGGTGTAGGCACTAGGGAAGATGTGGGTAATAATATTAAAGTAAGAATTAAAAGACTCATGCAACTGATTTATTTTCTTGATACTGGCCTGTAATGTAAATTAGTTTTCCTACTTTAATGTATCAGAAAAATAAACAGGTCAGCTGTAGGTGAATAGGTGAGCTTGAATCCCAGCTCTGTGAGAAAATTCAACTACTCCGCTTCTACATATGAATAGTCCAAATGCCTGTGACAGCAATTTTAAGAACCAAAATGATGGTATAGTCACCTCCACATAAAGACAGGGTAAAACCCACAACAACAGCAGCAGAAAGGGAAGATATCATAAATGTTATTAAGCTTTTCAAAAATATTATTAAACTTAAAAAAAAAAGATGGCTGGCATATTTATTTACCTTCTGGAACTTAAGGGGTTCCCAGTTTGAAGGTTTTTTTCTCATAGAAATGAACTCCAGGCCAGAAAAGTGACCATTTGTGAAGGAAAGGCAGGATGCTAATGGAAACAACAGATTCCAGTAGCTGGATTCCTAAGGAAGGTGATTAAAAGAGTAAGTTGCAAACGTTGGCAGTTTGCAGAGGTAAAGCTGTGGATACATGATGCTTCTGGGTTAAATTTTCTGATTTTAAAGCTGTCAGGTTTTGCTGAAAGAGCAAAGTCACAAGAGGTAAAGTCTCTTTTTGGATGGAATGAGTCACTGCTGAAAGTTAAGTTTAGAGAACAAAAGCTGCCCATTCCCATTACCTTTCAGCAATAAAAAAAGGAATCACAACAGAAGATTTAACTTCTGGTATAATTTCTGATTTTGTGGTGCTAGTCGTGAGAGAAAGGCCTTTGTCAACGCACAGAATGCATCAAGATCCTTGAATCTGCTCCACTGAGATCAGGTGAAGGTGGTAGGAAGAAATGGCAAGGGTGAGCTGCAAATTCTGCCCAATGGCTTGGCTGGTGTTTCTCAGGGAAGCCGACTGTTTTCTTAAACCAAAACCAACTAATGTAATTTGTAGCAGTGCCACTTTGTGAATAGTGTCCTCTGAGTGAGACGTTCAATTATTAAATTTTTTCTACACAATATTTATTGATACAAAAACTACAGTATTTATCACAGCTGGCTCATCCTGCAAACAAATTAAAAGCACACACTAGAAAAAATAACAGCTACTGAGTATTGCAAAAGCCAGCCCGAGCTGCTCTACTCCTTGCTTGGAGAGAAGTGTTGGAGTAGCATTCCTGCCCTGAACCATTTGCAGACATTTCTAGTCAAGGCTTTTTGAAGAACTCCAAAGAGCTTCTAGCCTCTAGAAATTTGTGGCTTTGGGGGTGCTTGAGGCAGAATTGGTGCCTTTAGATTTAATAGACCTCATAGGGTTTTTTTCTTCTCTGAATGTGTACAGGTGCTTTTTGGGATCCCCTGTGAACTATTGACACCTCAAAGGAGGATGTCCTACTGTTTAATTACCTGCTGCACGAAGATCCACCTCCTTCTGTTTGCTTTAAATTGGCCACCTGCTAGTTTCACTCGATGCTCTCTAGTTCTTATATTAGAAAAGAAAGAAAATAATCCACCCCTGCTCCTCTCTACTCATGATTGTGTATTCTCTCTGGTCTGACTGTTTTCTGTTGTTTATCACTTCCCCATCCTATATAATCTTGGTCACTCAAATCCTTGAATCACTCTAACATCAGAGTGGCTCCATATTTTTCTTTAAGTTTGTTGCTGTTCTCTGGATCTTTGCCATTTCTGTTACACATGGGCCACAGCAACCGTGGGGAGGCATGTTGCAGCCCTCCCCATTCTGTTCTTTGTGTTTTATCCTGCCATCTTCCACCAGCTTTGGGACAGTTTCTGAGTGCTGAACCAATTCTTCCATGAGTTATTACAACTGTTAGATCTTGTTTCTGAGTGGGAACAAGTTGGTTAGTAATTTGTCACTTTCAATCAGTTTACTGCTCTCTAATTAAACCTGGCCACAGTAAATGTCTCCAACCTGGTCAGAGGGCATTAACACCCTACTGTTATCCTAGTTAGACCTCAAGTCTATGAAAATTTAGCTTTACTTGATGGAGTTGGCTGATTTTGCTGCTTCTTCTGTCATGGAGTTCATAGCCCCTTTCCCTATAGCCACAACCTAGTCTGACCCTCCTGTACAAGCTGTGGTCTGTCACTACCATGTCTTGCTGATTATTTCCTTTCCCTGCACATCTATTCAGTCAGCATGCCAAATCAAAGCCAGGTGTTCCATGTTCCCCATTCTCATTCCACTGTGGCTTCATGGAAATCAGTCTCTTCTGGAAGTATCTGGGAGTATCAGCCATGTGAGTAGGACCTTCCTTGATTCTCTTGTGCAGCTGCTCTTGGAACTTGTGTCCCTCCACATCAGTGTGGACCTCTCCTTACTGCTGGGAATGTTTCTAGAGAAGTTTAGAAGGAGATGCTTGATTTTACTGTCCTACCTGGCATTCTGTCTTGGTTCCCAAACCTCTTCCTTGACCTTTCCTACTTCACTGGTGCACATGTGGACCACAGCCACCTTCTAGGCCACCTTCTAGGCTCCCTTTTTGGGAGGTGGTAGATTGCTGACATCCATGGGTCTCTACCAACTGAAATTATTTTGTGACTATGTTCTCAGTGCAAGGAACACCTTTTCAAAACAGGACATCTCATCACTCACAAGGGTGGACTCCCTATCCCATTGCTAGCTCGATGTCCTCTGAATGTTCAGGGATGCTGCCACAGAGGGTCCTCAGAGCACACAGCACCTGGAGAACGCCTCCCTCTCTTTTTGCTGTACAGCTGGAGAGCACACAGCTCCTCAACCACTCCTCAGTGCCACTCCCTGCACACCCCGCCGTGTCCCGGCACTTCTCCCACCACTGCCAGCTGTGCATCCTGTAGCCACACAGGGAGCTTGCCTGCCTGAATACATGTGTGTAGGTGCATACAGCACATGTATAGATATATGTGCATGTGAGAGAGAGGCACACACCCGTCTGTCTCCACATACAGCCTTTTTGAAATTACTACATTTCTTATCTCCTCCAGCCTCCAAGTGCTCTGTTCCTTTATCATTTATGGCTAAGGCTAGGAATGGCACATTACAACCTCTCCTCAGTCAATTTTATTTACTGTAGTTTGAATTGGGATTATCAAAATCCTGTTGAAAGCTTTGGTCTTTACATTGACTCCATAACTAACAGCAGTTTGTAAAATCTGTTGAAATCCAAGAGCTCTTGAAGTAAGCCAGCTGCTTTAGCCTCGCTGGGTTCAAAGCGATCTCACCTGTAATTGTCGTCGTTGTGGAACTACGACATTGTCCTTTTCCAAAGGCAATGACAGCCCTAGCATGCGTGTGTATGAGACCGAAATCAAGACTCCCACCTCAGCAAGAGGGGCTAGAGACGCAGGGAGCGATTCAGTCGCTGCTGGTCGAGCTGAGCGGCAGAGATTCCTCTCTGGTCTCCGGGAAAACCTGCTTTGAGCCCTGGGTTCGTGCGTCCCAGAACAGTTTTCCCCCGCTCCTCGCTCCCCGGGGCTGGCTCCAGCTCTCGGTCCAGCCTTGCGGGAGCAGCGCGTGTTGCGGGAGGCCGGGGATCAGCGGGAGCGGGAGCCGGGTGGGGGGGTGGGTGGCGGAGCCCCGCGCAGTGCCGTGCCCCGGCGCTATACTGCGCCGTGCTGTGTTGTGCCGTGCCCCGGCGCGGCAGTGCTGTGCCGTGCCGTGCTGTGCCCTGGCGCGGCAGTGCTGTGCCGTGCCGTGCCGTGCCCCGGCGCTGTGCTGTGCAGTGCTGTGTTGTGCCGTGCCCCGGCGCGGCAGTGCTGTGCTGTGCCGTGCCGTGCCGTGCTGTGCCCCGGCGCGGCAGTGCTGTGCTGTGCTGTGCCGTGCCGTGCCCCGGCGCGGCGGTGACGGGCGCAGCGCTTCCGCGCTCGCCGCCGCAGCCCTGCCCCCGCCGCCTGCGCGGCCGGCC